>OX457041.1:45669944-45674944 GCA_949752735.1 Lumbricus terrestris
TTGTTTACAATATTTGGAATTTGCACACTGTAACTGCATCATTTTTAGCTGTCATTTTAACAAAGTTACTCATGATTTTAAACCTCACAAACATGGTTCAATACTTTAATCAAATTTAACGTCGTCTCCCCAATTTTTATTTTCAAAATGTAAGAGTAGCATTGTTAGCTGTGGCAGAATGACTCATGACTCTTAGGGCTCAGAGATGTGGCTTAAGACTTCAACAAGCATCTCCTACCTTTTTTTTAGAAGAATGGTAAAAGTGGCATTTACATTTTAAAACTACAATGTCAAAAATTTAATTAGCTGCCGCAATATAACGAATGAATCTTTGCAAAAGTTAAAGCAAAAATTTATTTTAGATTGATATAGTCTATAGTATGCTAGATAGCGCTGAAATTGCTATAACTTTTTTAATTTCTGAAGGGTCCAGGCGACCCCTAGGAAATCGTCAGGCGACCCCCGTGGGGGTCGCGACCCACAGGTTGAGAACCGCTGAATTACATGGACGAATGAACGGATGAATAGATGAATAAATGAATGAACTCAACTGGTAATACGATGAAACAAATGGAAGAATTATGAGAAAATGTTTTGATGATGGAAGGATGGATAGGATGAATAGAAGCGGGAAGATGGTTTTATGGTCCGGTGGGTGATGTGGAGGATTAATCGGCGGATGGTCTTTTCACTCCAGGCTCCAGGTTGATTTCCGGTTCCTATTATCTCTCAGTTCGCCCTTGAGATTATTCGAGAGCGCAGACGACAACACATGAGCCGAAGCAGGGCGGACGAATACATCCGCAGGAAAAAAAGCATATACCGGAAATGGGAAGTGGAGAGTGGAAGAGAGAGAGAGAGAGAGAGAGAGAGAGAGAGAGAGAGAGAGAGAGAGAGAGAGAGAGAGAGAGAGAGAGATAGAGAGAGAGAGAGAGACAGAGACAGAGACAGAGACAGAGAGAGAGAGGGAAGGAAGGAAAGAGAGAGAGAGATGAGAAACAAAGAACCATCGAAACTGAGAGAGAAAAGACACAGAGACAGACAGACAGACAGACAGACAGACAGAGGCAGACATATACAAAGACTGGGAGAGACAGGGAGCGGCAGAGAAATGGATGGATTGAAGGATGAATGTGAATGAGTGGATAAATTGATTTCCATGCATGTATGATTGAATGGATGCAATGATAGTCGAATATATTAATATACAAATAGACGGATGGATGAGAGGTTGGATGGATGGATGGATGGATGAGTGGACGAGTGGAAGCTTGGATGGATGGATGGATGAGTGGAAGGTTGGATGGATGGATGGATGGATGGATGGATGGACGAGTGGAAGCTTGGATGGATGGATGGATGAGTGGAAGGTTGGATGGATGGATGGATGGATGGATGGATGGACGAGTGGAAGCTTGGATGGATGGATGGATGAGTGGAAGGTTGGATGGATGGATGGATGGATGGATGGATGGATGAGTGGAAGGTTGGATGGATGGATGGATGGATGGATGGATGGACGAGTGGAAGCTTGGATGGATGGATGGATGAGTGGAAGGTTGGATGGATGGATGGATGGATGGATGGATGAGTGGAAGGTTGGATGGATGGATGGATGGATGAGTGGATGAGTGGAAGGTTGGATGGATGGATGGATGGATAAATGAATGCAGAGTGGATGGGTAGTAGGGTGTGAGCATGATGTATGGATAGATAGATAGATAGATAGATAGATAGATAGATAGATGGATGGATGGATGGATGGATGGATGGATGGATGGATGGATGGATGGATGGATGGATGGATGGATGGATGGATGGATGGATAGATAGATAGATAGATAGATAGATAGATAGATAGATAGATAGATAGATAGATAGTTAGATATATAGATAGATAGATAGATAGATAGATAGATAGATAGATAGATAGATGGATGGATGGATGGATGGATGGATGGATGGATGGATGGATGGATGGATGGATGGATGGATGGATGGATGGATGGATGGATGGATGGATGGATGGATGGATGGATGGATGGATGGATGGATGGATGGATGGATGGATGGATGGATGGATGGATGGATGGATGGATGGATGGATGGATGGATGGATGGATGGATGGATGGATAGATAGATAGATAGATAGATAGATAGATAGATAGATAGATAGATAGATAGATAGATAGATAGATAGATAGATAGATACATAGATAGATAGATAGATAGATAGATATATAGATATATAGATAGATAGATAGATAGATAGATAGACAGACAGACAGACAGACAGACAGACAGACAGACAGACAGATAGATAGATAGATAGATAGATAGATAGATAGATAGATCGACCGACAGACAGACAGACAGACAGACAGACATACAGACAGACAGACAGACAGACAGACAGACAGACAGACAGACAGACAGACAGATAGATAGATAGATAGATAGATAGATAGATAGATAGATAGATAGATAGATAGATAGATAGATAGACAGACAAACAGACAAACAGACAGATACAGGATGTGATGAAGATCAAATAAAGACATAAGAAAAATAAACACGATGACTTCTGTCTGAATGTCTGTCTCTCAGTCTCTCTCCGTCTCTCTGCTTCTCTGTCTCCATATCTGTGTGTATGTCGGGCTGTCTCCTTTCATCCATTTATCCCGCCTTTTCCGTTTGTTCTTCCATCCTTTTCCACCTTCCTTCTTTCCATCTTTCTTCCATCTATCTCTCTCCATCTCCACTTCCGCTTCTCCTTAACGATTTCTTCTCTCGCTTCCGCAATGCTCTTAGCTCCACTTTCCCGCCAGTTTATCTCCTCCTCACCCCACCTCTACCACCCACGAAATAAGACGAAACCTTATTATTTACGATGCATCAAGCGCTGAGTTAGGCTGCGCTGAATAGCATGCGCTGAGCAGAGAGAGAGCGCTGAGCAGGTTGCGCTGAGCTCAAGTAGCTGCTTCCAGGGAAGAAGGCGCAATAAAATACGGAGAATCACAGGAAATTATCTGGAAAGGAATCAGAGCCGCACTGCTGTGTCTGCTGTTGCAGTCCATAGTTCGACTTTTATGTACAACAGCGGCAGGATCATCAGTGGCATGATAAGAGACTGGATGCGGCTGCTGTAGATAGTACATTGTACATTTACGGAGGTTTTATCCGGCACATGTAGGCTATCTGTATTACGCTTAGGCCCATCAATGAACCCCCGAAGCGAGGAGATTTTACGGTGTATGAAAGGGATAGACTATAGATGATCAAACGACGTTCAGTGTACCTGTCGCAGCCTCCGTTGCTATAGCTACCAAGGAAATAACTCAACTGGAAGAAATCAGAAAGGTTTGCCTGCGTCTTTTCTATAGTCTTCAAAACATTACTGCAGCATGCAAGACGGCGATGATGTCGGAGACTCTGGCGCTATAATTATAGATGCTTGTGTCTAATTAATTAATGCTTAGCGGCATCATTGATTCATTATGTATACATGTATCCATGGCAATGGGCGTGTTAATGGGGTGTTCAACACCACCCAATGATAAATTTCAGTAATTTTAAAAGCTGATTCCGTGTATTTTGCGGCCATTTTCACCGGAATTTCCTAAATTGGAAAGCCCCCCCAAATGGAACCCACACTTAATGGACACTGCGAATTTTTTCTCGGTTATGCTACTGACTCAGTTACATGTCTTAGACTAGCTCCAGTCTGTCAGTAGAGGCGGATCCAGAGGGGACCGATCCGGCCATGCCCCCCCCCATTTCAAAAGTCCACGTGGCCTCCCCATTTGGTTTCAACAAACATTAAATCAATGCAACGGCTATATTATTTCATCGCTTGCAGAGATTACATGTACCAGATGACTGATGACTAAAAAAGGTCGTCAGTTATTTTGGCAGGAAAAAATTGGGATATTTTCCAGACATTTCCACGAAACGACTAAAAAAAGGTCATCAGATGTTTCTGGCAAAAATGTCACCGAAAAGTTTAGCCCCCTTCGAAAATTTCTGTATCCGCCGTTGCCTGTCAGTTGGGTGAAAGATAAAAATTTATTTGCAGACTAGCTGTACCCGGCCACGCGTTGCTGTGGCTGAAAAGACTGTCCAACCCTCCCTTCCTACATCCCCTCCCCTTTCCCCTTCCCCTCCCTTTCCCCCTCCCCTCCCCTCCCCTCCCTCCTCTTTCCTACCCCCCCTCTCCTCCCCTCCCCTCCCCTCCTCTCCCCTCCCCTCCCGTCCCCTTCCCTCCCGAAAAATGGACGGACGGATGCGTGAAAACTGTAGAAAGACGCGCGGAAAACGGCCGCAAATGGACGATTTTGTAAAAAACGACAGTTACATATAAATTTTCGCTATAAAAGACGGCCGGATATACGTTTTGAAACGCGCCCGAAGAATGGGTTTGAAACGCGCCGAAAGAATGGATGGACGGGTGCGTGAAAACTGTAGAAAAACGCGCGAAAAACGGCCGCAAATAGACGATTTTGTAACAACCAAAAACCGACAGTTACATATAAATTTGCGCTATAAAAACGGCCGGAAATACCTTTTGAAACGCGCCCGAAGAATGGGTTTGAAACGCGCCCGAAGAATGGGCGAACGAATGAGTGAAAGTTCAAACTCGAAATGGCTGGACTCCATCGACGTCTCTCGAATGGAATTAAAAGTTGTGTTTTTTGGTCGTAAAGATTGCGCTTTTTCCCAAAAGGCATAAAAAACCCGCTTATGTTCGAATGGAACGGTTTGCGAAAATTTTCAAAGCAATCGGTTCAGAACTTTCCGAGATCCGAGGTAACAAACAGTAACTTTTTACATTTTTATTTATATAGATAACGATGAGTCATAAAAAGCACTCAATCAATTAATGAAACACTGAATGTTTGAATTCATACAAAGTCAGAAACTTTCTCGCTGACCGAGAGTTTGCCTGTTTGCCCATCACCCGACTGATCTCTGCCCGACTTTTCTCTCCATCTGTTTTCCT
>OX457041.1:45679944-45972444 GCA_949752735.1 Lumbricus terrestris
TAGTCGTAAAGGCAATTGATTGGTTTAGGAAAAAACACGCAGTTAAGCTTAATCAAAGTAATTTTTATATAATATAAACAATAAATTAGCGCAGTCATATCTGCTTTATACCACCTAATGTTTTCGGATGCGATATAGGCCTACAAGCAATGTGTCATAACTTCCTCTCTCTTTTTTGATGCGAAGCGTGTTCAGACTCATTCCGTAGGCCTATACAAAAATGTATAAATCTGTTGTGTAGAAAGCCGTCAGGCTGCAGCACTCCAGGAAGATCTGAAACGTTGCGAAAATTTGAACTATGAAGAGAGGTCGAAAAGGTGTGGGCTAACAATACTGGAGAGACGGAGGAGCAGAGGAGATCTAATTGAAGCGTATCGGATCATTGCTGGAAAGGAAGCACTACGTTGGGAGAAGTTCTTTGAATTACCACCAAACAAAGCAACTCGGGGTCATAGGTAATTGTTTATGAAGCCCAAAGGAACACTAGGACAGAAATACTTCAGTGCTAGAGTTGTAGAGCTATTATGGAACGGTTTAGATGACAGCTAGCACTGTGTCGGTGGACACAGTTGCAGCGTTTAAAAGGAAGCTATGAAAATTGGGCTATTTAATGTTACATGTTAAATTTGCAGTGGTTCTAACACAAACCCATCGTCCTCTGAATCACTCAAAACCCATGTTATGTTATGTTATGTACTTATGTTACGTTATGTTCCAGTGGGCGAAGTTCTACACTGAAACGTACGTGAAGCCGTGAAAGTGTCCCATCAACAGCGCGATGAACAGCACCGAGTCCGATCCGGTCGACGAGACCGACGATACCGTTGAGTCTGGTTACGTGTCGCTGAGTTTCCGGATCGTTGGAATTCCCCTGGGAATTTTCATCGTCATCACGAACGTCGCCTTCATCCTCACGATGACGTTGTACAAGACGAACCCCGTCCGGCGATCAACGCAGGTTCTTCTCGTCAGCAACGGCCACTGCGCTGTCCTGGCCGGCCTGGTACTCGTCGCCTACTCGGTAGCCATCCCCTACACGCCACCCACCGTCGTCGTCAGTCCTTCGTCCCTCCGATCGCTCTGTCACCTGTGGGGCGCCCTACACCTCTCCCTCATCGTCCTCGACTGCATCCACATCGTCTTCGTCTCACTCGATCACAACTACGTCGTCGCCAGCGTTGGATGTTCCACACCGGTGCACCGCATCGCTTTGGCCCTTCTGCTCGGCTGGCTCTACGCCCTTCTCATCACCCTACTCACCCTCGCCTTCGATCACCTTCCCCCGACCGGAACCTGCCGCCGAGGGGGCTGCGACATCGTCGACCTCAACCGATACTACGGACTCACCCTGCTGATCCATGTCATCGTCGGCGCCCTTTGCAGCCTCGTCGTCGTCGCTAACGTCCGGCGAACCCTCGACCTTCACCAGAGGCAGATCCAGGTGACGAACACGATCACCTACAAGAACCTCCTCTTCGAGATGCGCATGGCCCAGCTGAGTCTGCTCGCCAACGTCATCCTCGTCCTCGCATGGATTCCGCTGACGGTCGCGGAGGTCATGACCCACGCCGGGGTGACGTCAGAGGTCGCGGCCGTTCGTCTGACGTTTCTCGTCGGAAACGTTTCCTATCTGAAGGCGTTTCTCTACGTCGCAGTCGATCGCGAGATTCGACGAGATTTCGCGAGAGTTGCCAGCTGCACACTTCCGGTGGAAAAGAACCGATCGCTGTCGAGCGCCTCCAGATGAAAATAAGATATATAATCTAAGGCGCATGATAAATTCAGCAAGCACTAGTACTAACATTTACATATAGAGTATATAAATTATGTGGATCGATGTGCACATGTATTACGGCGCTGTATAAGAGCTTTAACTCATCGACGAATTTGTTGTGTGGGTTTTGCGGGTTCAAACCTCCAACACCAAATAAATAGTTTCGGAATTTTTATAAATTAATTAGGTCTATGTCTACTTCGAACGTCGGAAAGTTTTCTTACTCACGCCCCGCATAGCCTAACGGTCAATTGGATGAATATAATTGACATAGCACTATTAAATAGTGGACCCAATATTCTGAATGCGGACCTAAAATTTTGGACCCAACATTTTGGATCCACATTACGCTGCACATTAACAATGTGCTTAGATGCTCTCTATTGCAACGGCCTAACTCATTTCGGTGACTGAAGACGCTAAATAACTAGATAGTTAGTTACATTGTATTGTGCAGTCAGTTCAAGACTTCAAGGCTAATGAAACCTATGAATAATTATGATCTGACGTAACTATTATTGTTATTGTACAATGTACATCAACTCATTTAATGGAAAAAGCTTTTAATCTTGTAGGCAAGCTGACCAGCAGCAGGGCCGCTTCTCCAAGCTCATTATTAGTCTATGTTATTAGTCTATGTTATTAATCAAATATATATTACATAGTCTGTCTTTGATCCTGATTTGCAACTCTCTATCTCTGTTCTGTATAATAATAGGCTATGAATAAACCGAATAACATAGACTCTGCACATTGGTGCATATATGCTTTCTTGTGAGCGTGGGTTGACTGTATGGCCTTGTGATCTTGTGATGCAAGGGTGAAGGGACTGAAGGCAAAAATAAAATAAAGTAATGAATTGCAAGCTACAATGTATGTATTGTATACACTGTCAAAAGTAATTATAATTTCTTGTAAATTAACAGTGAGACGTTAACCATTCTTTTGTAGATTCACGAGTAGCCTATATGTGCGATTGTTCTTGTGTGTCAACGACTGTGAAGCTATTTAATTGGATTGTATTAATTAATGATTTAAAATCATGATTACTAGAAAACAAAAAATTAATGCTTGTCTTGTCCACAGAAGCAAGACGTCTCTTGGTAGTGTGATATCCTCGACAAAAAGTTGAGTAAATATTAGTTTGAAGTTGAATCGTTTAACATTACTGATGGAAATATTTAAACCTAGTGCTAAGTCAAGACTGATACTACTCGCCCGACTACTAGTCTATAACAATTGCTTCTATTAAACCTACCACTACTACTGCTACTACTACTACTACTACTACTACTACTACTACTACTACTACTACTACTACTACTACTACTACTACTACTACTACTACTATTACTACTACTACTACTACTACTACTACTACTACTACGACGACGACGACGATTACCACCACCACCACCACAAACAGCAATATTACTACATGTAGTACTGACACCCATAACATTACGGTCATTACCATACCAGTCATCATCCTCTTCTCGTGATGCTATGCTCAGTAGATGTCGTCATTATAAAACCTACAGTAGACCTACATGTATTACAGGACGTAGCCTACATGTACGTACAACTTAAATCTGCAAAGAAATCTTCACACATCTGTCTGACACAGGGCCGCATTAAGGCTAGTGCGGGCCCGGGTGCTGTGGTAACCTTGCGGGCCCTCCTCTCAGTCTTCTGTCAGCCACTGATCTACCGTGGAAAAGTTCTCCCACACGCATGTAATTATACCGTATTTACTAATGAGTATAGCCTACACTTTACAGCCAAGGGATACTTTTCCTTTGGTACGCATGTAATTGTTTCCAAGGAAAAGTTTCCTACACTAGTAGATATAGTCTACAATACGTGACAGAAGGAACGAACGACTAGTTTCTTCAATTGTTATTTATATTTATAAGCCTTATAATATACTTATATGATCCTTCCAGTTGATTTTCTTCATTGTTCCCCACGTCCACATTTCAAAGACCTCCAGTCTTATTATGATTATATTGCTTGCTCTCATGGTTCATGTCTTACATCCAAACAACACCACGAGCACTCCATGTCAATGTTTTATCATCCGTTTCTCTGAATTCCTGTTTCCTCTTTTCTTTTCAGTTTATCGTAATTCTTAAATTTAAATTTATAAGTTCGTTCTTCTTATTTCCAGGTCTAATCAAATATAGCATCATATTTCTTTCGCAGACTCCAATAATATCCTGGCAAACCGCTCTTTAGAGAGTCATGATCTTCTTGCACCAATTATCTAGGTCTAGGAATTATCGGAGAAGAGTAGGCCTACACAGTGAAAGAGATCGAGACAAAAAGGAAGTGGATAGGATACAGATTCACTGCGAAGAACGGTCATGAAGGAAAATGAAGAGAAGCGAACAAGAGGTGGACCACGATAGGTTATGCTGGATTGGATAATAACAAATGGATAGGCCTATATGGAAAGTTTGAGGAAGAGGCATCGGACATTTCAGCCAGCCTCGGAGACAGAAAACTAGAGAAGAAGATGATAAGATATAATAGGTTTAAGAAATTAAGAGTTATCCAATAACAAGCCTTCTAACTTTATTTCTCTTATTATTTTAAAGAAGCCAGTCAAATTGATTGACCCGCATGGCCTAATTTAGGATATAGCCCATCACTGTTGATACTTCCCAAACAGGGCCGGATTAGGGCATGTTCAGCTTGTTCCACCGAACAGGGGGCCCCACACTTTAGGGGCCCTACACATGCGGGAAAAAATTTCCGCAAATTTTTAGATTTTTAGCAAATTTCAACCAAACGACTAAAAAAGGTCATCATAATTTTTGGCCGAAGATCCGCAAAAAATTTTCCAAACAGGGCCCCACATTTCTTAATCCGGCCCTGTTCCCAAAGATAAATTTACAATAACAATAAGTTCCTGCAATTTCAACCAATTCATAAGCTGGAGCTAATAAATCGGCGTAGGAAAACTTTGCCAAAATTTCATCGACGACAACTTTCATTATTTATTGTTGCAGTATTCTTGCTAAGAAATTTCATCATTTTCGAAAATGCGGGCCCCCAAAGGTGCGGGCCCGGGTGCTGCAGCACCCTTAGCACCTACCTTAATGCGGGCCTGGTCTGACATCATAGTGACATGTCCGTTGTCACCCCCAAATGTAGAAAAGTCAAAAAAGGAACTTCCGCGTGTATTTATTTTTGCAAATCAATTTTCATTGTTTTGAACAATGACACTAACAGGTATGTTTATTCCTATTAGATAATATTTTGAGGATAGAATATCACGTGACACCGGCACTTGAACTCCAGTCAATAGACCATTGTTGTTGCTCTAGCATATAATATGTGTTGCAATATATGCTACCATAAAAATCATACTTTGAATAAGAACAGTTTATATAAGATTAGGTACAAACAACGCTATCGTGCAAAACATAAGGCAATAGATTGAATAGAATGTGACGACGATACATGTATATTATTATTGCGTGCTCTGCGAATCTGTTAATTCCTAAGTGCATTGAATCCATTGATCTGCATGTCGTTGTGTGTATGTATAGTTGTATGGCTCAGTCAATCTGATGCAACCACTTATCTGATTTCGCCGGCAGAATGATTGATTGCATCCAGAAGCAGCCATACAAAAACATCGACTGTAGCCTACCTATATTATGTAGACTTGCTAGTTGGGGTATCCGGCGTTGCCCGTGAAATTTAGGTTTTCCGTCTTGCCCCCCCCCGCCCCAACCCAGCCCACCAGCCCCTGTGAGGCGGGTTCGCAACCCCTTTGGGGTTCTCGGCGTTGCTCAGCAGGGCTCTTTTAAAGGAATTTTTAGAACTGCACATCCTCTTCTCTCCTTTCTCATCCTCCATGGTAAATTACTCCCAATCTGAGGAAAATTACCTATTTTTAAAATAGTTTTAACTGCACGGAACGTGACGGAAGTGCTTCTACAACTGCACGAATCCATTTATAACTCACATTGTGTGTAGAACTGCACGTTAAAAAGCCCGGTTGCTCAGTAAGTTTCTAGGTTTGCCCAATTCCAACCTTACTCCTCCACTTCCAACACCACCCCGCTCCGTCATGCTCGCCCATACCCAGTTCCATCCAGCACCCATACCTCTGGGAGTACCCGACGTTTCTCGGAAAATTTCGGTGACCCCGCTGTCATCCCTCCCTTCCCATCCCTCTCCATTATCTCCGTCCTCCAGCACTCCTTTCCCTCTCTACTCCTGTCCCGTTCCACCAATCACCCGTTCCCTCCCTTCTCTTCCTTAATTCCCACCCATCCTTTTCTCTCCACTTCCGTTCCGCCCTTCCTGCCTTACACAATAAAAATGCTAATTTATGTCCCTCTGCTATGTCTGCTTGGAATGGCCTCCCCAATTCTGGGGCTCCTCTTCGTATTATACTAATACTCCTCAGACGAAAGCATTTATCTTTTCCCAGGGCTGTTGCACTGAGAGCTCCTAAGCTTTGGCCAAAAATGGCGTCAAAATGACGTCAAAAGCAACGTGATCGTTAATGCAAAACGATTAAAATATGGCGCCGTACACAATTGCAGTGATAGCGTTAGTAACACAGCGAATTTTAAAATGTCTATATCTCGGGATTTAAAGTGAATAAAGAGCTGCAAATAGCTCTACTGGATGGTCCTGGTGAACGTCTGTGTATATACAATGTTTCAGGGCAGTAGCTGCAAACCTGTGAGCGTGCATACTGGACAAAGATAAATACATACCCACATCATTTCTTACAGACGTAGATATAGTCTACTACAGCCTCATTCTTTCCTTCTACTATTTTGTATTTTTCTTCTTTCACTTTTTCTTTATCCCTCATTCCTTTCTTCATTTCCTCTTCCTTTCCATTCCGTCCTTCCTTCTTTCCGTCCTTCCTTTTTTCTGTCCCTCCTCTTAACTCAATTCTTCCTTTTTTATTTCTTCCATCCTCCCTTCTTTCTTCTCTTTCTTCCTTATTTATTTATATATTTATTTATTTATTTATTCCTTCTTCCCATTATTTTTTCTTAATTTCTTAATTTCTGTTTTCGTGTCTCCCTCCTCTTCTTTCCTCCTTTCATCCGTCCATCCATCTATCCTTCCATCCATCCATCCATTCATTCATCCATCCGTCCTTTTCATCCATCTATCTCATTCATCCACCATTCCCCCTCTCTCCTTCTTTCGCATACCCCTGCTTTCTTCCATCCTTCCTTCCTTCCTTCCGCTCCGGCTGCAGTCTTCCTCCCTTTCAAAGGTTTTCTGTTATGCACAACAACACAAGTCGTCGGCTGTTTGCGATGACAGCGCATTATTTCTCGGTCCGCCTTAGGGTGGATCTCCGAAGCAAAGGCATTGATGTTGGTCCGGAGAGTGCAGATCGATTGACCGATGATCCGGTGACGCTCAGAGCTGCTCCGTTCCATCGATCCATCGATCGAGCAGTCAACGCAAACAATTTCTTCTGCCTTCGATTACTTCGTTGCAACCGCCTACATTCGTGCGCATCCGAAAGTGGCACTTAAGACCGGCCGAGAGACTTGAAAGGTTTAATTGAATAAAAATTAAAATAACTAATAAACAAACTATTGGTGACGACACACTGACTATGAAAGACAGATAGAATTATTGATTGCGCCTCTGAGTAAAACTCTTGAAGGGGCTAAATAAATTTGTGAAATGAATGAATGATTGATTGATTGGTTGACTGATGACTGGATGGTTGGATGGATAATTGAACGATAATTGAATTGAGAATGAATGAACGAATTGACGCATGTGCAAACAAATGGTTAAAACTCTATACTTAAATTTGTTCTGATAATTCAGAATAGAACCGTATTACTGTATTATTATTATTCAAAGTCGCGGAGACTGAACCGGAGTGTCATGCCGAAGCGCATGAACAATTGCAAGTGAAAGACTTGCTCAGGGTCCCTAAGCGGGGCGGTTTGAGGTGGATTCGAGCCATCAACCTTTAAGGTACTGAACATGCCAATGTATTTGTACACCACCTCGCTCCACAATTGACTGCTTCAGCATTGGCCCACTTTGCCCAGTTTGGTCACGGGTGCACTTCATGTGAGACAAACTGTTCTCTCAATAAGTCATTTTCATGCAGCCTCTCTAAGAGAAAGAACCGTGCAAGCGGCACTTGTAATATACGGAGTGATTTCTTCTCAAGTGATGAGTCGTGGTACTCAAATGGAAGGGAACTCGTCATAACTTATCCTGGGGATGGTTGCGGCAAAGCAGGCGTTACGGCACAGAGTTTTCGAAAAACATAGTTTCTCCGGACTGAAGTTACATGTATGTCTTCGATCTGAAGTCGTTTCCTTCAAAATTACCTTAAAATTTGATATAGCAGATAGTTTAGTACCAAACAGTTTTACAATTAGGAGTTTAGAACTCATGCAGCCGCTTAAGATTAACCTTCATCGCAATTTTGAAAGTACAATGTACATGTAAATGTGATTTTAAATATCGACGAATAAAGGGATGTAAAATAATTGATAAATTATTTATGTAAATAGGAAACCCTGTCTCGCGAAACCATAATTATGTTCCTTTGGGTTTACCTATTGACAACCTGCATACGAATTTGTAATCTGTACGCTTGTATTACTTTGTGGTGGTGGTGGTGGTGGTCAATAAAGAAGATTGATTGATTGATTGATTGATTGATTGATTGATTGATGACTTCAATGGAATATGAAAGATCTTCTCCGCTCCGGAAGCTTTCGTTTGGAATGTGGTCGTCGGAATGGAGGCCGAATTTATTCACAAACAGATCCACCGAGTCTGGACGGCGTTGGATCCCCCCCGGGTGGTTAGGGAAGTCTTTTATGATAGAGATTCGAGATCTGTGTCTGGATATCGACGATCAAAAACTGATCGCGATTAATTTTGTCATCTGGATGGATAAGACATGAGTGGATCGTGGAGGTTACAACTTACAAGATAGTTGTACTGAATGTCAGCTCAGAGGTCGAAGAGAAGTAAAATTCCCAGAGAGATCATTCAAACTATTTCCGCTAATGTCCTAAACAGCAAATTCCACATGAAATGAGCACATCGACAGCACCATTAAGAATCAGATGGCAAGGTGCAAGACTGGTAAATCACTCTCACACGCCGAGTAATACCAGTGGCGGCGCCAGGATTTAAGTTTGGGGGGACAGAATCCTCGCGGAGGAAATTTTCATTTTCAACCGCCATGGAAATGTTCCATTTTCATCCGCCAAAACTTCAGTTTTACATGTCAAAAACACCCGGATGGCCTTTTTAGGGGGGCTTAGCCCCCGGATGTCCTTATTTAGGGGGGGGCTGCCGCTTAGCCCACTAGGTCCCCCCCTGTTGCCGCCACAGAGTTATAGTAAAGTAAATAGTAATAGCAAAGTGTATAGAAAAAGAAATGCCTGTGCGCCCATTACTTTCCAGGGTGAGCTGGCCTATTGTAAGTGACAGAACGGCGTTGAGATTTTATACTAAGTGAATGTACGCCGACACTTTAAGCCCTGGTAATACCCCAGTTTTCAAACCTATTATAATGTTGTCTGGTTTGCATCATAGCGTACGGGCCTCCTCTGCGGTTTTATATTGTATTCGCTAGATGACAGGTTTCCTTCGTAAAGACTTATAATTATCATTATTGCACTCGCTTGGTGACATCCTTCGCAGCCGAAGGCAAATTATCTACATCACAATTTATAACTCGACTAATTGTGTAATCACAGTAATCTCGCTTACAGTTACAGCAGCCAGTTTAGGCTACATTACGTAGGCCTATAATTATGATACAAGTGTTGACACGGTCCCTCTTCTCTCACCATCCTGTTCCGCAGCCTAACCATATTATCTGATGACCAAAGGTCTTTATAGATAGAAAATCCGCTAGGACTTCAACTCGGATGTCTCAGTAACTGATAAGATTTTGCCAGATAAGGCCAGCAGCAGGTATACGTTCAGGTATAACACATTAGAGATAGCAAAGAGCAGTATAGAACTGCGACAGGTGCGCGCGCAGATCGAGTTTTGAGCGCTGCAAGAGTATGTCATTGGACCCTGTGCGTGAAGCAGGTAATTGCTAACTCCTACTTTTACTAGGTAGGTAACATCTTTTTCATTCATTCATTTCAAGAATTTATAAAGCGCCCCTTAAGGATACCCACTCAAAGGCGCTCCCAGTCCAACCAGGATGATACAAATAGACTAGGTTTTAAGTAGCCTGTAAAACACTGACGAGTCAACCCTATCAGGTTACAGGCGTAGGCTATAATTATATCTCCAACGGGAGGCTATTCCAGACAGATGAACTTGTAGCTGATAGAGCAGAAATATAATTATTTATAGGTTCGCTTTTAGGCTGTTTAAGTCATTTATGATATGTGATACAGCTAAAGTTGAAGAAGTTGAAGAGAGGCAAAAGACTGACCAGTTTCGATTGCAAAGGCATAACACCAGAATACAGGGTGGAGATAATGAATAGGTTTGAGATCTTAGAGAGAGACGATACAACGGAAGAGGAGGATGCAAACAAGCTATGGACAAAGATGAAAACTGCGATTCAGGAGGCGGCGGAGAAACATGTACCAAAGAAAACGTCAAGGAAAATTACACCATGGCTATCCAAAGAGGCCATTGAGGTGGCAATGGAAAGGAGAGTAGCAAAAAAGGAAGGGAATAGGGATAGGGTAAAAACATTGAATAAGGCCTTCCAAAGGAAGGCAAGGGAGGATAAGGAAAACCATCTCAAGGAAATGTGCAAGGAGATGGAGGAAGAAGGGAAGAAAGGAAGAACTAAAGAACTGTTCGCAAAGATAAAGGAAATAACAAAGACAGCAGGCCCTAGAATGGGATCACTCAAGACAAAGGATGGGAAGATAATAGGAGACGAGGAGGAGATGAAGGCAAGGTGGAGAGAGTATACGGAAGAGCTGTACAAGGAGGACGAACGTGTCGTGAAGGAAAACATCAAAATAGAGGAAGTTGAAAACGAACCAGAGATATTGGAGGCAGAGGTGGAGTGGGCGATAAAACAGTTAAAGGACAACAAAGCGCCAGGACACGATGGAATACCTATAGAACTGGTAAAAGCGGGAGATGAAGCAGTGGTGAGGACTATTACAAAGCTATGCAATCAAATCTGGAGAACTGGGGAGTGGCCGGAGGATTGGAAAAGGTCAGTGTTCATACCAATATTCAAGAAAGGAGACGCGAGAGAGTGTGGAAATTATCGAACGATAGCGATGATATCGCACACGAGCAAAATACTACTCAAAATAATCCACAAAAGAATGGAGAAGACAATTGAAAGAGAATTACCAGCCAACCAAGCGGGATTCAGGAAGGCGCGTGGAACGCGTGATCACATCGCCAATATAAGGTGGATTATGGAGAGACAGAGGGAGTACGGGCAAGAGGTGCATATGTGTTTTATAGACTACAGCAAGGCGTTTGATTGCATAGACCATACACTACTGTGGAGGACACTAATCGAGATGGGAATTCCGAAGCATCTGGTTAAACTACTGAAAGGCCTTTACGTGGATCAAGAGGCGGTTATAAGAACTGAATATGGAGTCACAGAGAAATTTAAAATAAGGAAAGGAGTGAGGCAGGGCTGCATTTTGTCCCCTTTCCTGTTCAATCTGTATGCCGAGAGAATTATGAGGAGGGCTGGATTGGAGGAGGCAACAGAGGGGGTAAGGATAGCGGGGAAAATACTGAATAATTTGAGGTACGCTGATGATACGACATTATTGGCGGGTAAGAAGGACGACCTGGCCGAGTTAATAAGAAGAGTCAGGATGGAAAGCGAAAAGGCGGGACTATACTTCAATGTAAAGAAAACAAAAGTTATGACAACTGCAACATGGGAAAACTTTGAGGTGGATGGAGAAACGATAGAGGTAGTATCGAGCTTCACATTCCTGGGATCTATGTTAGAGAAGGAGGGAAGATGTGATATGGAAATAAGGCGGAGGGTATCAATGGGAAAAACGGCAATGAACGGTCTGGGAAATATTTGGAAAGATAAATATGTGAGCAGGGAAACAAAGAAAAGACTGGTAAGAGCACTGATCTTCCCGGTCGTCCTATATGGATGCGAAACATGGACAAAGACACTGGATATGGAAAAGAAAATCAACGCGTGCGAGATGTGGATTTGGAGAAAAATGTTAAGGATTTCATGGACGGAGAAGAGAACTAACGAATCGGTGCGTGAGGAGCTCGGAATAGAGAGAGATGAGACACTACAGCAAACAGCGACTTGGAGGAAATTGAGCTACTTCGGCCATGTGATGAGATCTAACGGTTTGGAGAAGGAGCTGATGACGGCATGCGGTGAGGGAAGGAGGAGACGCGGAAGACCAAGGAAGAGATGGTTGGATGAGGTACAGGAAAAGTCTGGCATGAACTTGGAGGAGCTGAGAGAGGCAACAAGAGAGAGGGGACACTGGAGAGGATACATCAAGAATATCGCCAGAGCTCCAAGAGCTGACGGCACCAGGTGATGATATGTGAATTAGGTCTACACGTGTCTATATAGCGACCGTCTGGCCTCAACCCTCCCCCGCTTTTCAAATAATTTATGGAGTAAAATCCTTTACCACTGCTGCTCATTTGAATGAAGGGGTACCGCGGTGGCGACTGTGGCGTAGACAATGCGGTTTTGGGGTTAAACTACCATTTACCTAGGAAAACAGTTTTCCAAAGGTTATTTATCCACTTAAAAAAGAAAAAAATTGCTTGTAGTAACAATTGCTTTTCTTACTTTATTCCCTTTGTTACTTTATTCCCTTTTTATTTACTGTGATATTGTTGGGTTGGTATCAGAAAGGGCATCCGGCCAGGCAAAAAACCAAAAAAAACATAATAAATTCCTGGCTACGCCACTGGGGTACCGTGTACAGTTGTACACACGCCCGATCTAAGGTGTGTGCTAAAGGCGCTGCAGTACCCTGGCCCGCATTTACAAGAACGTGCTTGATGAAGCGGTGGTTGTCAGAAAGGGATATTGGGGATAATCACAGCACCCTAGCCCGCACTACAATTATGTTCTTGATGTAGCCCTGATCTGAGTTAACGGAATTGTTATAATATATTCAGTGGATGACCCTCGTAAATAAGTTGGTGCCCTGTGCAGTTCTAAATAATATGTGCATGATGAACCAGTGGGTTGCCAGAGGATGATCACAGCAACGTGGTAGCACTAGCTTTAGTGGCCGCCACGGCCACGTCATTCTAGGACAACGCCCCCATCCCCTATGGAAGATTATTATTACTTGAATTGGACACGACCAGTATACATGCGAACCGACGACATCCCAAATTTTCAATGCACTGAGACCCTTGATGTCAGCCTACACTCTTAAATTAGTGCATAATTTACCTCCACACAATTTGCGTGTTTTCCTCGACTCAGATTCTCCCACAGACTAATGGGGCGTTTGATCCCAAAGACGAAAACAGTCTGTTATTGTTGACGCAATCTCTCCGATTATGGACCTAGGGACCTACATCAAAGCCATGCACATCAGGAGTGCAGCTAAAAGACACCTGTTGGTCTAGAGATGATTAAGACAGTATTATGGACAAAACAGGCGATTGTTTTTCATCAACATCCAGCTCACCTTGACGATCCAGCATGTAGTTTGCTTTGCCTTTCGATTAATAATTTTTAGCCTAAGTTTAGTCGATGCATGTTGTCTTACAAAAGAAACGACGTGTATTTAAGTAGGCCTAGCGTGTGCACAGCCAAAGACGAATGCAGCATAGAAAACTGCAAACCAACAACTCAAGTATTTTCATATTGTAACGAATTTCACACACAGCACCATAACAGACTGATGTGCCATGGGTCATAAAGGGGAGGCCCAAAAGGAAACGCAATCCCTCTGGGAGGGAGGGACACCCACGCTGGGAGGGACACCCGTAGAACGAAATATTACCAAATAGGCTAAATTGAACGATGGAAACAAATTGATTTAAAGTGGAAAAAAATAGTCGCGGAAGAAATTTCACGAGCAGATATTATCATATAAGGTTCATAAACCTGAATTGACTATGAAAAGATTACATTACCACAAGAATACCTACCTACCTACCTACCTACCTACCTACCTACCTACATACATACATACATACATACATAAATACATACATACATACATACATACATACATACATACATACATACATACATACATACATACATATAGGGTGGGCCATAAAAAAGTAACCCCCTACGGTTTTTAACCCATATCTTCGCCAAACAAAGGAATTTTTAAATGAAACTTTACAGTCTTAAAGGCAATTTATATTTACGTACAATGGTCAAATATTAATAAAATATTTCAAACAGAACAAAAGTTATATCAATTTTAGTGAAGCCACCCACCGTTTTTTGACGATTCAAAAAACGCGAAGCAACAAAAAGTAATAAAAAACAATTTCATTATTCTGGTCAATATCTTGGCAAGAAGTAAGAATACCGAAATGAAATTTTAGAGTCTTGAAGACAGTTCTTACCGGCATGTGATGGCCAGATTTTATCAACATTTTGCAGACAGAACAAAAGTTATATCACTTTTAGTAAGGCCACCCACTCTTTTTTGACAATTCAAAACGTAACGCAACAAAAAGTAATAAAAACATGATTTTATTAAGTCTCATCTCAAATAATTGTTATCAAATAGCCTTGATATTGTCAGATGACCATTATTACTACTATTTTAAACAGAAACAGGGTACCAGCGTAGCTGCACGTCACTGTGAACAGTGTGAAGTCACTTAGCAAGATGACAATCAAGTTGGTAAATAAGGAATCTCTTAGATTATTAATTTTGTTATTAAAGCAATGAAATTCAAATTTATGAAAAAAATGAAAATAGCCAAGGTGTCAATGACAAACGAAATGCGTATTCAGACACCTCTTGAGGAAGATCCTGGAGAAACATAGAGCCAGTGGCTTCTATCCCCCCTAAGCAACCGGGCGCAATCCATCTTCTTCCCCCCCTTTTCTGGACCGGCCTTTCTCTTTGTATGCAATATAATGCAATCTGGCGCATGCCTTCCTCTAGTGTGGGAATGAAGGCTTGTTTGGAGAGGGACAAACGAGCATCCAGCAGACGATCGCCGAAGCATGTGTAGCGCCGAGAAGGGACCTGGTATGGGGAGGGAATGTGCCCCTCCTCATAAGAAATTTTTGCGATTTCCGCATTGCAATTTCAGCATTTTAAGCTGTCCTCTTAGCAAAATTACTCTACTATTTCAGTGGAGGAATTGCTGCCAAAATAGGGCAGCCATAATTATGTTTTGCACCTCTGATCAGTGTGCACGCGAGAGGCGTTACATAAATTTTTAGAGCACAATGCAATACAATAAAATACAATGTAGGTCCTACATTGTAAGCACACGTAATAATGATATTGCTTTACTAAGTGTTCAAGGACCAAATTTGACTGTCTGAAATTTGAAAGATAACATTGGAGAGAAGCCATGTAGTTGTGCAAAATATTATTTGTATTAACATTATTGTTTTCAATTATAATATGATTGTATTATTCATTAAAATAGCAAAAACATAATTATAATCATGTAATAGGAAATTTCTTATAATGGTATATTATAGCTGTTATAGCAGTTCATGCAATTCGAAAATGCAGATAGTAGCCTTAATAAAAACTCAAAGTGTATAAAGTGTATACATTTTGCTAAAAACTATTAGGCCTACCATTTTGTCCAAATTTATATGGAGGGGAAGTATTTTCTGGGGGTTCTTAATTCCTCCTAGTGATGCCCAGATTGAACGCTGCCCTCCATGTCCGACCTTCCCCCCTAACCGACGTGAATTTTGGCTGTCTTCTGATTTCCCCCCCCCCCCTATTTTTCACTGGGCGCAAGCTGCGCCCGCCATGTATAGGGATAGAAGCCCCTGCATAGAGCAACGTTTACTCTGATAAACAGTGAGAGCGCAAACATTAAGAGTTGAGCTGAGAGTTAAGATCGAGATTTGCCGTGAATGAAAGGAGATCGGCTCGATTGTTCTGGTTTCATTGAGAAAGCCAATGGCCTCAAATCCCCGGATTTGAACCCGATGGATTGATTATAATCAATTGCGGAGAGCTCTGCTGAAGAAATATCACAATCTGCAACCAAAACCAAGAGCGGTAAGAGATTTGATGGGCGCATTGGAGTTAACATGGGAAGATTTGCCTTTGAAACGCATCAAGAACTTTGCAAAGAGACTCAAAAGAAGTTTTGGCACTGGTGTCGGGCACATAGAACCCAAGTAGTGAAGCACCAACAAGTTCCTTTCACAACAGTTATTTGAGATATGACTTAATAAAATGGTTTTTTGGTACTTTTTGTTGCGTAACTTTTTTGAATCGTCAAAAAACGGTGGGTGGCCTCACTAAAAGTGGTGCAACTTTTGTTGAGCTAGAAATATTTTGATGAAATCTGGTCATCATGTGTATATATGAATTGTCTTTAAGACGGTAAAATTTTATTTCGAAATTCTTATTTATGGCCAAGATATGGGCAAAAAACATATAAGGGGGTTACTTTTTTATGGCCCACCCTGTACATACATACATACATACATACATACATACATACATACATACATACATACATACATACATACATACATACATACATACATACGTACGTACGTACGTACGTACGTACGTACGTACGTATGTATCTATAGTGACCGTCTGTCAGATCATCTGCTCTTGGTGCAAAGCGATATTGCCAGTTATTTACTGCGACTCTCATTGAAAGTGATGGCGTCTGGTCGCGTGGGACGCAAGTCTCATGTCGTTCATTAATTCATTAATGCACTGACTCACTCACTGACTCACTCACTGACTCACTAACTCTCACTCATCCGTTCTCGTAGTAGCTGTTGTCGTAGTAGTAATAGTAGTAGCAGGAGCAGCAACTGCAGTAGTTGTTTTGCTGTGGTAAGCTATTAGCGGAAGTATAGTGATGTTGTAACAGTTGCAACAGCAGCAGTTTCAGTGGACATATGCATGTAGTGTAGTAATAACAACAGAGCCGGATTAACAAATGTGGGGCCCTGTTCAGTAAAATTGTGGGGGCCCCAACCTTATAGAAGGACGACTAAATGACCCACAAAACCTAGCTGTTGTAGGCCTATTCAACGAATCAGCATTCGTCTATTATTCATAATTTCTATTTTCACTATTTCAACATGTCTTGTAGTATTCCAGTCTAGTGTTAAAGCATGCATATTTTACAGCTCAATAATAATTACCAAAGTGATTCATGGTCAGACATTTTTCTAACCATGGCATAGCCACTATTAACCAGTGCACTGCATGGTGCAAGCAAACAGTGCAGAAGCGATTTTATTAGCAGAGGAAATTTCTGACAATCTTGTGGCAAGACAACGACCATAGCAGGGCAATGTTATTCAAGTTAACTAAAACTAAAACTGAATTGAAGTTAACTGAAAAGTTCCATTTGAGTTAACTGAGACTAAAACTAAAACTGAAAAGTTCTGAAAACTGAAACTAAAACTGAACTGAAAAGTTCAAAACTTAAACTAAAACTAAACTTGAAAGTTGAAAACTGAATTAATTTTTCCATGGCGCACAAACCAAATGGCAGAAAAGTTTGCAACTGTTAGCAGCGCACGATCTGAATGGTGCAGATGTTTGACTGAACAATAGCTGCAATGTGTCAAGGTCTAATCCTTTCTCTATCGGCTTTCTCTATAGCGGTCAGTCTGTTGTAAAATGCGGTCAACCACAAAGATTGGCTGAGGGCCGTGGCCAGTGACAAGATAGTGATGTGTATAATTAATTAATTTTATAACAATGCGTCAGTTAAACAGTCTGACATTGATTAGTTATTGTTACGGATGGCTGGGCACCGCTGACCACGGGGCGGTCGAAGTTAGTTACAGGTGTATTTGAAGCATGGTCCATTGGTCCGTGTCGGGGAAGAGTATGAATATTTGAACTTCAGCCTGTTTAGATAGTCATACACAGGCCTACGGATCACATGCACATGTCTATAAACATGCAAGGTTCTTTCAATACACGATCTTGATATACTTGTAGGCTATACATAGCCTACGTATGAGGAATCAATCACCAGCATATAATTATGTTTGAAATCATAATATTATGTTTGACATCTCAATGGACTTGTCCATGGTATAGGACACAGGCTAGATACATCAAGCATGTTATCGATCAAGATGTTTAAAGATAGGACAAATGAAGATGGAAATAGACGCGTCTGTTGGTTGTGATGACAGTGATGATGGAATTGTTTAATTAATTCCATGAAACACATTAGACATGGACACAAAGAATGCTGAACTAGATCAAATGTCTGTTGGTCTTCAAAATTCTATGCTAAGAATTTTCGGTGCAATCTGTTATGACTTTCTTACTAATTTTGTCGTATATTTTGGCACAGAGTTTTTGTAATTAGTAGACCTATCTAAAACACTTTTCCAAGTCAAGTATTTTATATTTGTAGCCTACTTTTAAAACTTTTGTAATAAAGTGTTTTACCTGCATTTTAATACTTTTGTGATCAAGTATTAATATACTTATACTCAAAATACTTTTTAAAAGTATTTTCCCTATGACTGACCCTATACACAGAATTCAGCAGTACGGACAGAATTACTATTAGTAAGCTTGATTTAAGTTTCTGCGCCAGCATTGCAGGCAAATGTTGGAAAAAGTGTTCAGTTTGTGAGGTTTCAATGCTCTGAAATTAAATCGGATTAGTGTTCCTTTAGAGCGATGAGTGTTTTTGATACTAAACATGTAGTAGAGTGCTTCAAACTGCAGCTCAATTACATGAAAACATGAATTTAGCTAAATCTATTGCTCTTGCTAATAAAAATGAACGTCAGTAATAAAAAATTCAATTCCTTCTGTTGAAGGTTTACAAAAACTTAATTAAAACTGAAAAGTTTTGAAAACTAAAACTAAAACTAAAACTAAAACTGAAAAGATTTGAAAACTTAAACTAAAACTAAACTGAAAAGTTAAAACAAAACTAAAACTAAAACTGAAACTGAAAAGTAAATTGAAACTTAAATAACACTGTAGCAGGGCAAAGATCTTTTTACCAGGGCATTTTCCCTGATTTGCTCTGGTGTAGCACTGTAACTTATTACAAACTAACATATATTTCCGTGCTTTCTCTAGTGCATGGTAGGGTCTGGCTCAAGCTCCATCCCACCAATTTGAGCTTTTCACCCCCGCTTCTGTCTTTCTGCATGGGCCGCCTTTCACTGCGCTCAGCTACCCGTGGAGACTTCCTTGCCCCTTTTCCCCGTACTGTTACCATGCAGTGAAGAGCATTCGTCAGGCCTTCAGTTATTACTGTTGTGGATAAAGTCAGAACAGCAGGCGCCGTGTCAGATCACTTTTGTAGGCCTACCTGGATTTATCAACAACGCTGACGTCTGATGATGTTGGTGAATTGACCTGCTGACTGTTATTTGAATTTGAAGCAGAAGCTGTGTCATCCAGGCCTGGTAATAAAAAAGCCGTATGAAGACGAATGAAAGATCATCTTTCATTCGTCTTCATACGGCTTTTCTTTTTGAGTTTTGACCAGGCCTGGGTTGGGAGCGCCTCTGAGTAGATCTCTCTTTTATAGGAACTATATAAATTTATGTGATTGATTGTTTGGATTCGTAAAAACGGTGCATACTGAGCCCCCCAGTGTTCACAATAATTATAATGACGTCATTTCAAAATGCATTGCATCGCACTAGAGTTCCCATCTTATGTAGTTTTAAGTGTCTAAATTAGCAATAAAACTTATAAGCTCTTACTAACATTTCTGACTGCTTTCAAGATCAAAATGCCTGGTAATGGAAACTCCAATAAGGGCCCCCACACATGTGCAAAATTTGTATATGTCAAAATCAGTAGTTTTCTAATAATTTTTGTCATTTGTTCAGAGATTTAAACTCATTTTTGCTTTTTTAATTTTTACAATATCATTTAAAATGATGAAAAATATTCATAGTGGATGTGTGGGGGCCCCTAAAGTGTCGGGGCCCCTGTTCGGCCGAACATGTCGAACATGCCTTAATCCGGCCCTGAATAACAATTACTAATGTTCTAGCCATTCCAAAAAACAAAGCACGCCCCTATAATATGGTAAGGCTGAAAGACCATAGGCCCACGTTTTGTTATGCATCGGATAAAATGCGATTTCATATCAGTAATAATTTTATTGCAGAGAATAATTAAGCAGGCGAGTCGTATCATAAATTAAAAGCTCGTTAACATTATTTTCAGTTTAAACACATTCAAATCAAAAATCTAATAAGGAAAGGCAGCGTATCTTTATTGTTCTCCATCATTATCGTGTACGCTACGGTTCCATAGGTTAAACAATCTGTGGCGAAACGATTATCCAGCAATGCTACGACTCGAGAGTATTACTGTGTGGAAAATATTTTCCCAATATCCTGTGCTTCGAGATTAAGTCCTTTTGTGTTCCTGGTGAAAGTTTAGCGATCGATAATAGAATCTAGAACACACAGTGCGGTAACAAAGGGATTTTTATTACTTCAACGACAACAGTCGCCATAATATTCGATGCCAGGCAATTGATCATCAATTCAGGATTGGAAACCAACAAAGAAGAGGCAGACTATGGAGGATTGGACGCTACTGAAACGCGGGATTTTATTTCCTTTTTCTGGTCGGCAGTAATGACACTTCAATGCACGATTCTACATCAATATTTTATCTGCCCGAGATTAGTAATAACGCTTGAGGGCGTTTCGATGGCTGCGATATCAAGTCGCATTTTGGCTGGAAGAATGGAATTGCGCCGTAAATCCAGCAGACGATATTTTTGCTTTATTGCTTATGAACTATGTTTTCGTTGAGGCATTTTGTCTGGACTTTTTTCCTACAAGACTGAAAGTAGAGCATTTTTCGTACGGTTTGATTTCTGCCATGTTTTGCATAAATGGAATTTGCCGAACCAACTGCATTAGCATATCATTTTCACTGAACACAGACTAGCTGGAACGCACCCAGCATATAAAGATGTATATATGTATGTGTGTATGTGTGTGTATGTATGTATGTATATATATATGTATGTATGTATGTATGTATGTATGTATGTATGTATGTATGTATGTATGTATGTATGTATGTATGTATGTATGTATGTATGTATGTATGTATGTATGTATGTATGTATGTATGTATGTATGTATGTAAGACATTGCATGTATGTATGTATGTATGTATGTATGCATGTATGTAGGCCTATGCATGTATGTATGTATGTATGTATGTAAGACATTGCATGTATGTATGTATGTATGTATGTATGTATGTATGTATGTATGTATGTATGTATGTGTGTATGTATGTATGTATGCATGCATGCATGTATGTATGTATGTATGTATGCATCTATCTATGTATGTGTGTATGTATGCATGCATGTATGTATGCAAGTATACATGTATCTATGTAAGTATGCAATATGCATGTATGTGTGCATATATATATGTATGTATAATAATAATGTATTGTGTTACCATGTACGTATTATGTAACTATGTATGTTTGTATGCACGTATGAATGTGTGTAAGTACCTAAGTAGGCCTATGTATGTATGTACGTATGCATTCAAGTTTGTATGTTTATATTTGTGTATGTATGTATCGGTGGGTGGACGAATGAATGGACAATGGATGGATGGAAGTATCTCAGTCGATAGTTTTTCAATTTGCACGAAATATTCTCGCAATTCTCATTTGTTAAAACTTCTTTTGTGACTGATTTTGCATTTGGCGCGTGTTGTAGAAATCGAAGTGAGACGCTGCATTCGTCGGATTCTATCCTTTCCAGATAAGACGATCACAGTTCACAGTTCACGGACATCAGAGGAGCAACCAATGTGCAGTTGCACTTAGCGCCATCGTTCGATCCTTGTCGATATATTATTATAGCGCTATAAAATTCTAAGAAGTAAATCAAAGAGTTGAAGGAAGCATCATGCCCAGAACCTCAGATTCCGATGACGATAATCCCCTCCCAAAGGGGAGCGGGACCCAGAAAGGAGCCCTCCATACTCAGGGTAGTGTGTCGGGCAGCTACAGGGGTACGTCTCTCGCAGACACGAGTGCCCCATCCTTTCTATATAGCGCTGAAGACCCTCTTCCGCCGCCACCGCCGGAAGTCAAGTCCAAGGAGAAGCGGAAGAAGAGGAAGAAGAAGAAAACGACAGAAACGGATGTGGATGACGACGACGACGACGGCATGAACAACGCACCAATCAACGAAGGACAGTATGTAATACATTCATTCATTGATTCATTCATTGATTCATTCATTCATTCGTTCGTTCATTCATTCATTCATTCATTCATTTGTTCATTCATTCATTCATTCATTTGTTCATTCATTCATTCATTCATTCATTCATCCATTCATTCATTCATTCATTCATTCATTCGTTCGTTCATTCAATCATTCATTCATTCATTCATTCGTTCATTCATTCATTCATTCGTTCAATCATTCGTTCGTTCGTTCATTCGTTTCGAGAATTAATAACTACAGTATTTCTTTTCAAGAGACATAATAGTCAGAGGCGCTCTCAGCCCAGCGACAGCTAAAAAGATTGGATTTGAGCGACTTATCAAAAAGCAGGGAAGCTTAGCCCAGGCATCAATCGCAAGGCTATAGCGGGAAGCCAATCCAGATGGCGGAACCTGCAATCGAAATAGTTCGGCTATGTCTGATAGAAGTGCGAGCTCGCGGAACCATGAGCTCCCCTCGTTACCGAAGAACGACGCGTTCGAGGTGTAGAGACAAAGGGGGTCAAATAATCGTATACATGTGCATGCAGGTCGTTTCCTATTAAGAAAAGTTTCTGGTATAAAATGTGCTTTTGCTGCAGTTATGTGTCACATGTACCACAAGTACGTAAGTACAGTTATATTTAGTCTGTTTTTATGTTACTCTGTTAACTTGGGTCTGTTACATTTTATTCGTCTTTAATATTCAGTTGCTGTGCTTATTCTGTAACAATATTGGTTTGTCTTATTACTTAGTCGGTTTCATTTTGTCTCCTATAGATCTATATTATTTTAATCCGCATCAGTTTATCTGTTACGTTTGGCATTTTACTTTAGTCCGTTGCGCTTAGTCTGTTATTTTCAGTCTTTGAGTGCAAAGTCTGTCAACGGTTGTATTATTTGTGCATTTGTTGGTTCTTGAAGTTTATTCTTCCATTTCACTTCCTTTTCATCGACCCTTACCTGATGTCCGACTGTGCGTTTGTTAGTCTGTCTGAGTGTGCGTGTATATATCAGTCCGTTCGTGTCTTTATTTTACTGCTTTGTCGATCGATATTTAGGCTATAAAACTTTTGAAAATTATTGGAGCCAGTGCACAATGAAAGTATAAAACCCGTTGTTTTTGCTAGATCGTTTGACACGAACCAAAGTTTCGAGCGCAGCTTTGAGTCTGGAGTCAGCGCTCCAAGACCCGAAGGAACCTCAAAGACTTCTGCCACTCACTACAGCGATAGCTTCACGCGAATCCAAGCAAACCTGGACTCCAAGGTAGAGGTTCAAGGTCAGGGACAAGACTCCGATGTCGAGGAGGCAGAAAGCGATGCGATGAAGGGCGGAGGGACAGCCGCCAAAAAGATCAAGTTCCCGATCAGCTTCGGCAAATTTTTCCGAAAGAACAGGAAGCCAGATGCGAAAGAGGCTTCCGTCGTCGAGACAGAGTTGAGCGCCATCCCAACCACGACGATCCCGTCGTCCGGATACCTGGAACCGCGATCCGAGACGAGTTCCCGATACGAAATGGGAGGCTATGCAGCTGGAACCGGCTACCGAGTTGCCCAGCCTCCGCAAGGTCAGCGCCAGACAACGATGACGACGACTGTTTCGATGCTTCCACCTGGAAATGGAGAAGAAGAGACGTGCGAACTGGAGAGAATGCTGAAGGAGAAGCAGCGGAAGATCAGCAAGAAGAAGATCTGCGAGAGCGTCTTCCTTTCGGTCGTCCTCGTCGCTGGATTCGTCCTTGGGATCATCCTGACGGCCATGGGATCCCTCGGACTCACCTTCCAGGTCGTCGGTCCGACCATCCTCGTCCTGTCCGCCTTCGCCATCGTCGGCAAGATCTTCGTCACGATCTTCTGGGAGGAGGATCCATTCATGTGGACAAAAGGCCACGTGCGAAAGATCACGGAAGGTCGCCGTCATAAAAAGAACCGTAAAGCCGCTCCCACCGCAGCAGAGACCCACTCGCCATCACTGATGCCGAATCCGACGTACGGTGGAGACGAAAACGCACCCTCGCCACTTCCTCCTCCTTCTCCTCCTCCTCCGGCTGTGACGTCACACTACAGCGATGACGCGAACAACCAATATGGCGGCGGCGGACAACAGACTCCGCCCTCCTTCAGTTTCGACTCGACATTTTCGCAACGCGACGCCTAATAATAATTATTTCGCCGATGACAGGGAGAATAGATAGATCGCTTTTATGCGTTTCTAGTGGCGGATATTATAAAGCCCCATGATTATGTGTGTGCGCGGTTTTGTTTTGTTTTGCGTGTGCGTTCTGACGTCACACTTATAGAATGGAGTGTGACCTTTTGGAGAGGAGGGATTATTAATCTGCGGCGCAATAAGCGGCGAAAGTGATAATTTGCGGTAATAAATTCGCTTCGTGTTGATGTATTGGTTCGAATATAGATATTCTAGAGGGTCGAATATGGTTTGCAACTTACTGTCGAGAGTGATCGCATGCACTAGCCTTCTAACATATCATAGAGACCGCATTGTTTGACTATACGTGTCATTGTTGAGAGCATGACAATTTTTAGCTTTGTTATTAAAACCATTTGATGCATTTGATCTTACATTGTGTGATTTCAGGTATATATATATAGTCTATAATATGAACTGTTTTCATCTTATAAAGAACGATGGTCTATGACCAAGTTTGTATGCAATACGTTTAGCGATTTTGTTCAACCACGGAATATAGAAGAGTTGATTAACTTTCAAATCAGACGAAGAGAGTAGGCCTCGGCAATCATGCATGATATAGTTGACAGAATTCCGATATTTTCAATATTGTCCGGTATGACACTTTAGACAGAAAATCAAAACAGAAATGATGAAAGCAACCATCAGTCTTCAAACCAACCTAGAGAGAGTTCGAGTCTTGGCGATGGATAATGAAATAATTTTTAACAATTTCATTTCCTTAGCCTCAACTTATGAGCAGGAGCTCATAAGCGACTTCTATTATATCCATTTCTTTGATATTTTCCGTTTTATATAGACCTATTGTCTCCCGGAAACGTGACATATTTTTGGAAATTTTATGGCGCCGATTCACCGACCAGACCTCGGAAATATTGATGCTGTAAAATTGATTAAAGACATTTTGGGACTATACTGTAGGCATCACTGTGGGCTGACAGCAATCTTAGTTCTAATTCTTCAATAACTCCCTTTCTGATAAAAAAATGGTGAGTTCTGTTCCTTGGAGCCGGAGGTTTCCAGGTTCGAATCCACCTCAAACCGCCACGTCGGGACCTTGAACACGTTTTTCACTTGCAATTGCTCGTGCGCTCCCGCATGGAAAAATCCGATGAAGTATCCGTGCTGTAGTCGGGAGCGCCTCTGAGAGTAGAGCTTCAAGAGGCGCCATAACAAATGGAAGCGCTCGTGAATAAGCTCAGCACTCGTGAATAAGCTGGTGCCCCGAGCTTGGCTTTCGAGTGGCGCTTTAGAAATTTCGAGTTTACGATTACGATTACGATTGCGATTACGAAGTTAGCCCTGTAATAAACACAACGCGCTTGAGAAACTATAGCTGTCTCTAGCGAATTACATTATAGGCTGTTAGCTCGAGGACGCTTCCCAAGAGGGTATCTAGAAAATGCGATATATAAGTCTTGTGATTATAAGCTATTACAATTTCAAGTAGACCTACATAATCTGAGTGATTTTCTTTAAACACTACGAGAATATCCGATCGCGGAGTATTGTCGAGCAGTATAGGTTAGTCTACTTTAAGGATCACTGTAGGCCTACTTTGACAGTGAATTATTTATTGCGCTATAAGATATGCTAAAGCAGGATGTGACGCGTCTTATATACAAGAATAAATCTTACCATTTTCTTTCCTTTTTATATGCCAGCTCTTCCCAAAGCAGTCACCACTTTGACTGTTCTGCCATTATTAAAGAAACTTTCTTGCGTTCTGGAGAATCTGTCTGTAGCGTGTGTGTTTTTTTTATCAGTCAGCCGGACCTGAGTTCTGATGCTATTTATGACTGTATGTATGTATGTATGTATGTATGTATGTATGTATGTATGTATGTATGTATGTATGTATGTATGTATGTATGTATGTATGTATGTATGTATGTATGTATGTATGTATGTATGTATGTGTGTATGTATGCATGCATGTATGCATGTATGCATGTATGTATGTATGTATGTATGTATGTATGTATGTATGTATGTATGTATGTATGTATGTATGTATGTATGTATGTATGTATGCATACATGCATGCATGCATGCATGTATGCATGACGATATTGATTATATTCCCTGCTTCGTGCAACGCAGCCAGAACCGGTTTGAGATGAACAGCTCCTCTTAGAAGTAGGTTGCGGTGTGTGACGTGTGTCTGTGTGTGACGTGTGTCGGTGTGTGACGTGTGTCGGTGTGTGACGTGTGTTGGTGTGTGACGTGTGTCGATGTGTGACGTGTGTTGGTGTGTGACGTGTGTCGATGTGTGACGTGTGTCGGTGTGTGCGTGCTTATTGGCCGTTGAGGTAATTATTATCGGTGTTAATACTACGACTTTATTCGGATCCGTATGCACTGATCTGCCGCTTGGACCAGGACGAACGACACCACTAATGAGAAGTGTGTGATGTGGTGTCTGGATGTAAGACAGGCGATGATGCATTTGGGGTAGAGTGGAGAGTGGAGGGAATGGACAGCGATGAGACAAGAGAGAAGTTGACGAAGAGGCAGGTGACGAAAGGGATTCTCAGAGACGAGGGAGAGGGGATGGAAGGTAGAGATTGAGCGAGAGTGGTAGGGGCGCAAGGAGGGGTTATAGACGCATAGAGTGCGAAAGTGACGGGAGATTATGTTATGATGATGTATGAGACAAGATGAGAATAATTGCAAGTCAGGAAGAGACAGTGAGGCTTTGAATTTGAGACTGGCTCTGTGTCTGCATGATTTTATGTCTGCCTGCCTATCAGGAATTCAGACAGACAGACAGACATACAGACATACAGACAGACAGACAGACAGAGGCAGAGAGAGAAACAGATAGACAGAGAGAGAAACATAGAGACAGACAATCAGAGACAGACATAGAGACAGACAGAGACAGAGAGAGGGACAGAGAGACAAGACAAAATGTCAGAGAGGAGAGACAGACAGACAGAGAGAATGAGAGATGCAGACAGACAGACAAGGGGACAGACTCAGAGACAGAGCCCTGCGCCGACTTGGTACTTCCGGCGGCGGCGCGCCGGCCATTTTTGGTCGGCGGCGGCGGCGCGCCGACCTACAAAAGTCGACGACGGCGGCGCCATCAAAATATCGGCGACGGCGGCGCAGCGCGGCGTTGAGGGGCAAAAGAAGATACTGCCCCAAGATCGGTCCAGGGTCATTTGAAATGGCCCTCAAGGGTCCTCGAAGGACAGAAGGACGAAGGTCTTTTGAAGCTGTAGAAAGATAATGAAGTAGGAGCAAAAAATTACAGAGTCAGCGTGGTAAGAAATTTGGATTGAAATCAAATATGCATAAAATTGAAAAACTTTTACTGCAAAGTAGAATGTCTAATGCTAGATTGACTTAGACGTAGGGGACATTTCGGCAGTGGGAGGGGTAAAGATTTGACTTTTGCCAAAAAATATTTTTTGACAATTTTGGGCGGACCGCGAGTTTTTACATTATCCTTCGGCCAAATTTTCTGAGAATTTTTTAGTCATTCCGATTTCCCAGCCAAAATATCTGAATTCCCAGCCGCCGAACTAACTGATGAAATTTTTGCCTGTTTTTCCGGAAAAAATGTAAAAACCATTGTCCGCCTATGCCTGCTTTGCCCGAAAAACACATTTGCCCCAAATTGGGGGGAGCATTGCCCCTCTGGACCCCCTGCAGCCTACGCCTATGTCTAAGACTGATGAACAAACTATGAGCTAACCTTGAAAAGGTTCAATTTTTGGATGCTGACCTGGCAGCTAAAGTTCTATACCTACATGTACATGTGGGCTCAAGATGTATTATAAGATTATAGGACCTATTATTCATTAGCCGCATTGTCCATCCAAAAGATTGAAACAGCCGTGTAAATGTTCGCGACCAAAATGCATTAGTCATAAAGTGTACGGCAATAGCAATGCATGCCACAACATGCTTTTGCTGTACGAGGTCCGTGGGCTTAGGCAGCGCAAATGTTCCCGGCTTTTGGTGCGGTTGCTATAAATCAGATATACTGCAAACCCTGGCAAGAGCAAGGGTTTCCTTACAATAGTTTTATTTTATATAGATTTCTTTGGCCCTGGTGTAAAGCTTGAAAACTTATATAAATGTGTTTGAGAGGTAACCTGGTTAGGGCTTTCTTCCTGATTCTGACGCTGGTATACAGTGTAAGGAGGAGTTGTTGGGGGAGGCGGAGCAGCATACGATGGGCAGAGACGAGTGGTGGGGATGCGTTGTCTGATGTGCAGGCCGACATGGGAAGGACTTAGTACTGCATACTTGTAAGGCGCTGGGAAGGAGATTCCAATCATACAGGGTACGTGTATACACACAGCGTGGACTTGTACTGTGAGATTGTGAGACATAATGTCAAGAAATCTCAAGCAGTGGCATTCATCATTATGTCGGCATACATAGATAAACTGTGTGGTTGAGCTACTGGTTGTTTGTCTAATGTGTAATTCAGTTCATCTAAATGTCTTCAGACTCAGTTATATAAGTTGGGTTGCCTTGTATAAATTACCGGAATATGGCGAGCGCGTTACACACACACACACACACACACGCACACACACACACACACACATATATATATATATATATATAGAGAGAGAGAGAGAGAGAGATTGCTTTATGCCCTAGCAGCGGCCCAGCTTGATTTGTCTACGGACGACGATTTTATATATTGCAACCCTGTCGCCATGCATTGAAGCTGATTGTGCGTGGGGAGTTAATAGGCTGATGAGAGAACTGATGTCACCCTAATTCTGAGGCTTGTGATGTTCGGAGAAGTCTGGGGATGGTGTGAGGGGTGTACCTGTGTGAGGAGGTGGAGCAGTTGGCGATAGACAGAGATTAGTGGAGGGAATTTATGCGTTACCCGATATGCAAACCTGGTTTAGCCCAGGCTGTCTGATTCTCTTTATCTGCTATCTCCAGTTATATAGCCTACTTATATAGCCAGCCATTATAGCCATATTAAGCATAGGCCTATAATAACATATTAGCTTATCTGTCTGACGATCTCCCTACCACATACCGCATTCTGTCTATTCGAAGAGGTAGAGAAACGGCAATATATATATAGGCCTAATTGGAAAATCGCAAACAAATGTCTTTTAAGGACCTCAAGAAACTACACTGCATATAATGTCATGTCTAACTGCCCTGCATTATTTTATCTCCCTCTTACCTGTATTATTACTCGTATTATTGGCTGAAAGTCCCTGCGTCTCTTTTCCTTCCTCCATTCTGTACTAAGTGCAAAGACGTAAGACACACACAGACCGACATTTGGGTGGTGGCGGTGGGAGGAAACCTCGTCTCTCTCTGACTCAACACACCCATTCTCGTGTCGTTTTATCGAGGTGCAACGCATAATTTGCGATGCTCATCGTGTCTCAGAAACTATATCCGAGCGACGACCATGCAAATTATCTTCCAATTTATCTGAGTTATCTGCGTTGACAGGCGAAGTTATGCCCGTAAGATGTCTTAGCACACAAGTGTAAACAAAACAGCCAACCAGTCGATAATGATAATACCGTGTAGCGAAGTTATTATAGGCCGCTTCAATTTTCTCTTGTCAAAACACACTGAGTAGAAAATTTGAAAAATATGCCTATTTCGCACTGACCGGCTATTTTATGGCGAAATCATGCAAAACATGAAAAATACTACAAAAAGAAAAAATAAATCAGGGTGGCATCAGCGGCGCGCCGACAAATTGTCGGCGGCGGCGGCGTCGGCGCGCCGACCAACAAAAATCGGCGGCGGCGGCGCTAAAGAAATGTCGGCGGCGACGGCGCGGCGCGGCCAGCGCAGGGCTCTGCTCAGAGAGAGGGGAGAGATTGGAAGAGAGAAACAAGCATGAGGGACGAACCGAGATCGAGCAATATAATTATGGAGAACGTAGGAGGAGATGGAACAGAGGAAGCTACAGTAGAATGACGGAGATGGTAAAAAAAAGGAGCAACAAAAAAGCAGCCAGCATTTAAACAACAGTCTATTATAAGAATTGCCGGACAATGGTTTTCTCCGAACGAGAGCATTCCAGGATACAGATAGACAGGCAGACAGCCAAATACAGACAGATAAGCAAACGGTCACAAAGCCAGAGAAATGTGACATCGGGCAACGAAAGCGAAGAGCCATGGATGACAAATGAAAGATACGTGTGACATGTCAGTGAGAAAGGGAAACCTGACTGGAATCTTGCGAACGAAAGTCAAAATATCAAATACATATTATTATTCACCAATTCTTAAACCAGAGCAGGCGCATAATAACAATAGCAGTAGCTTATAGACAAGCAGACACAAAAATGATTTGCACTACCTCACATAACGAGTTAAAGTGCGACTTGTAAGCGTATAGTTGTAATTTTGCATTTATAAAAGCGCAATTTAAAGGCACAGAGTTGCTCCCGACCCAAGTCAAGAACGATGCTAGCGATATAGTTAAGACCTATATGTACAGTGGTTAAAGTGGTTTGGGTGAGCAGTGGGAACGCTGGATGAGAGCAGTGGGAACGCTGCTGAAGAATTGTATTGAAATGCATGTGTTTTGACGTTCCATCATGATGAGCAGTGGGAACGCAGGCCAATATTTTCGAGAGCAGTGGGAACGCCGTTCCCACGCGTTCCCACCCACTTTAAACCCTGTATATGTAGCGTATTGTATCGAATCCGGGAATTCGTAAAGTAAGCCGACTAGCTATTCAGAAGTGCTCTCAATATATGCAGACCCAACAAATAAAATGGTCTTCAGAACTTTCCGCAACAGAGGACAAAAAGCGAGAAGCTCGCTCAAGCCGCAGTTCCTATGGAAGCCGGTTCCAATTGGACCGACCAATAATTACAGGAACATCCTCTAGACTGAGAAGTGACCCGCGCGAATGCGAGGAACCATCAGAAGGCCATTAGTCCTGAGGTATGAAGAAGGTATACCCAACAAGACACGCATATGAATCAAAATTTTGAAATGCATTCGACACGGGGCACAGGAACTCAATATTATATTGGCACTAGGCAGCCCCGCTTGACGGCAAATTCTTCTTCTTACTATACGGTATAGTAATGCGCTTTGCCAGCTTCAAATTGTCCTCGGGTTCGAACCCTAGACGTTAAAGTAAAGGCAACTTTCCATTCCGCCACCAATCCGGATGTTAGACAGATTGGAATGAAGGATGGATGATTTTGCAGACAGGGAAAACCGGACGTACAAGTGACCGCTCTTGAAACCGAAAGTCTGGCCGCTAGAAAGCGGGATTATTGACATCCGCGATTACTAGGTGGCGCTGCGACGGAAGCAGACGAACCGGAAGCGGAAGTGGACGACATTTGATCATAGCCAATCGGAAACGTCTGCGTGCAGAACGCATTTGATTGGTCAAGATTTTTAATATTATTGTTCGTCAGGTTTTTTAAATTTAGAGCTTTTGCCGCATATTGCAATTTGGCAAACAAACAGAAGACAAGCTTTGTTTCTGCGCTAGTTAAGGGAATGTCTATTGTGTTTTATTGTATTGCATTGTACATGACCATCTATATAGCGCTTCTATCACCAAGACCCTTTCAGAAGCGAATCCAGTGCCATCGAACCCCGAGAGAAAAGGCAGTTGATCTAAGGCGAGAGAAAGATGAGGAAAGACTGCCAGAAGAGAAAGGCGTAGGAGCGAACTGATGGTGGAGGTTCCTTCCATAGAAAAAGATGCATAATTGCATATATGCAAATTATTATGATCACTTTATAGACATTGCGGCACCACCAAATAATTGGGACGGCCAGCTTAACAGTCTCGATCTTCATATATGCAAATAAAATTGCGTTAGATAAGCCCTAGAGGGCCTAGACCTATTACCAATAACCAATACATATGTGCAATGCTCGCTCGTTCGTTCAGACATGCATGGCTTTTCATGCGTACGTGCATATTTAGCCAGGCGCAAAAACCACAGTGGCCGTTGGGTTTCATACATATATACAAACATGCATTCAATATGGTCTACATGCATATATGCGTATTGCAAGCAATGTTTAACATACGTAAATGAAAACATGCATGCGCACATACATACATATATACATAGGCCTACATACATACATGCGTACATACATACATATATATTATACATACATATTACATACATGCATACATACATACATACATACATGCATACTTACATACATACATACATACATACATACATACATACATGCATACTTACATACATACATACATGCATACATACATACATTCATGCATGCATGCATATATGCATACATACATACATACATACATACATACATACATACATACATACATACATACATACATACATACATACATACATATATACATACATACATACATACATACATACATACATCCATGCACAATACATGCATATATACTTGCACACATACATACATACATACATACATACATACATACATACCTCATTGGTAGGGCGATGTTGTCAGGGCCTTGCCCCAACTTCCATCCGTGAGCTATGCAGCTTTACATTGGGTATCCAAGGACGTCGTCAGTTACGCTCTGCTGATAGGGGAGTCCTCTTAGTTCCTTTTGCTCGTACTACTACCATGAAGAATCGAGCCTTTTCTGTGGTTGGACCAGTGGTCTGGAATGACCTTCCTTTTGAGCTGCGCCTACACCCTGGGACTCTGCCAGGATCCTTCCTTACTAAACTTAAAACTATTCTTTTTGTGCGCGCTGGAGTCGGGAGCGCCTCTGAGTAGTTTTTACTTGAAGGAGCGCTATATAAATGTCCGAATGAATGAATGAATACACACTTGGAATATGGTATACATGCATACACGCATAGTGCATGCATACGTAAATTTGCATGTATACACACATACATGCATCTTCTAATTTCCAACTTGCTTTGGGAACTTATTAATCGAAGTCAATGTGTTGGAGAGCAGATTTTTACACATTGTATTGTATTGTATCCATGCATTTATATAGCGCCTCTCACAGTGCATACCAATCAGAGGCGCTCCCAGTTATTAGACCAAGAGAAAAACGTGTTTTAAGACAACGAAAAGAGGCATATGGCCAACCAGTTATTAAGGAGAAACACGTCTAAGTAGGAAGATGGTTCCACGGTGGCTTGGCATTCAATGACTGCCAGTACGTTTTGACAAGGTCATGATGTCGGGCAATTTTCTGCTATCGCTTAACTTTCCATAACTGTATAAAGCAGCCGACAAGTTGGTCATCTACTGAAGATTTCGTTAAAGATAATTATAGTCTGCTCCTGTATTGATATAATATCAAGGCTGCAGAAAAATAGCAAACGGGAGTACCAGTCCGAACTCTTGATAAAAGAGGAGGGCAACTTTGTCATGACAGAGCATATTTAGGCAGTACTATAGCCACGGAATGGATTGTTGAATTATGGCTAATAGTTTTTTGATCACATTTGTAGCATATAGACGAAATACAGCGACGCTCAAGGATAGTTGACAGACAGACAGACAGACAGACAGGCAAGTAGGGAGACAGACAGACAGATGGGCAGGCAGACAGACAACCAGACATACGTCAGAGTAAGAGATAAGCCAGAGAAAAGAAGCCTGATTGTGAAAAAATTGCAGCACTCATGCAGACAGCAAGAGCGAAAAATAGACACGCACCAACACACACACACACAAGCACAAGCACACATACACATGTATACACACATCCACAGACATACGGAGAGATACATACCCGCATACACACTCAGAAACATATAGACCGACGCAGGCAAATAAAGAGACGGCGTCAACTTATCGTAATTGAATCGTAAGCCCGCGAGTTTTCTAAAGCGCTGCCTATTCAGTTAAGCTCAGGGCACAAACTTATTCACGAGGGCTACGTTGATTGAATCAGAAGGATTTGGGGAGAAATTCCGGTTTCCAAAGCAAGAGATAAAGAAGGAGCGACAGTGAAAGAGAAAGGGAGAGACAGCAAGACAGAGACAGAGGCAGAGGCAGATACAGAGAGATAGACTGCATGGAGAGAAGGATATAGACGGAGAAAGAAGGAGATGGCGTAAGAACTGCTGCGTTAAGTTATCTTTTAACCTTAGAGATCGGACTGCTCCGTTTCGCTGGATCGAATATGATTCCGTGAAATGCTGAGACTTTAGCGTAGGTCTACAATGCCCTACATTAGAATTTTTTAGAAATATAAGTAAACGCCGTACTAAAGGAGGAAAATGAAGAGGAATATTCAAACGTACGAATAGACGGACAGACGCATTCATAACAGCACAAACAAAATGTGACCTTGACATATAGCGTCTCTCAACATACGTGGAAATGCCTGTTCACTAATTAAACGGCAACTAGATCTGCTTCATAGCATTTCCTACTGTAACAGTGTTCTTACAGCTAACCGACTCTAACATTTGTGACGCAGCTGAGAAACATTGAGGGGAGGGAATTTCTTCACGTTCCCTCCCACGTTAAAAAGTGGGGAGGGAATTCCCTTCTTTCCCTTCCCCGGATTTACGGCCCGTTCAATGTGAATGGTAGATGTGAATGGTCAATGTGAATGGTCAATGTGAATGGTCAATGTGAATGGTCAATGTGCTGGGACCTTGAACAGAGTCCTTCACATTGCTCAGTGTCATCCTTTAGTGGCGCTTAATAAATTGCATAATGATGACAAATGGTTAAGTCACGTGTGCGTCCACGCTGTTGTCGCAACACGCTCCTCACTCGTCTTTCTCAGACTGCTCTTCTTTCCCCTTCTCTTTTGCGCCTCGCCTCTACCATTCTTCTCTTTTATGTCCTTCGCTCCGATACTCGAAACTACCTTCTTAGCCTTTTCATACCACGCCTCTTTCTTCTGTAGTTCCCATGCCACTCCCCCTTCCTTCCTCCCCGACTCGACGTCCCCTTATTATTATTCTGTTTTTTCCCTCATTGACCTTCACAGTCATTCCATCCTTCCTTCCTTCCTCCCTATCCGGCTGCCTCTTCGTCCCTGCATGTCCTTCTTCCACAGTCCAGCATATTTGCCTCCCTTCATTAACCTTCATCATTTCTTCTCTTCATAATCTTCATCCCTACCTTTCTCCTTCCCAACCATTCCCTCATCACTCTGCTGCACCTTCATGCCTCCATCTTAACAGTATATCCCGACCTCCTACCTCCCCTACCCTTCCCTCCCTGATGTCCCCTCTCCCTATACGTCATTCACTCTACCCTCGCTGTCGTCTGCCTACGTCTATACCTTTTCCCGCCATTCGTCGTCTACGGACTAATTGAATTAGTATTCGGAGGCCGTCTTCTGTATTCGGAAATGATGGGCGCTATATAATGAGTTGGCAGACCGACAAATGAATCAACGCAACAGCCGAAAACAAGAAGAGTCTAGTGTTGTAGTGTTGTAGTGTTGTAGTGTTGTAGTATTGTAGTGTTGTAGTGCTGTAGTGTTGTAGTGTTGTAGTGTTGCAGGCGACACCATCACTCTTAGCCTGTCGCGACATATATATATATATATATATATATATATATAGCCTACGATTATACGCCCACCACAAAACAAAGATACGTTAATTTAATTTTTTTTAACAGGCTATAAAAATTATATAAAAAATTGCGGGTAGGTTGGTAGGCTACTCGCTTGGTATACACTTTGATTTCTTCATAAACATAGGCACTTTGGCACCAGTCATGGGCATGCATTTTGGTTCTCGTTGGCACTTCGGTCATTCAATAAAGTGAAGGCACTTCGTTATTTTATCGGTATAATATATGAACTCGACTGGCACTTCTAGACGCTTTGTTGGTACGTCAGTCTTGTTGGTTAGCAGGCGTTGTTAATCAAGTTCAGTATAAGGCCTAATCTCTTCAAATATAATATAATCTCAGTTAATTAATGAAATAATAATATAATATCTGAAATAGACAGACAGAATGAATTGTTTAAGTTGTTGGGGCGCGGTGGTGTAGTGGGTGTGTTCGTTGCCTTGCCGGAGGGTTGCAGGTTCGAATCCACCTCACGTCGCCGCGTAAGGACCTTGGGCAAGTCCTTCACTCGCAATTGCTCAGCGCTTCGGCGTGAAACTCCGATGCAGCGCCCGCACTGCAGTCGGGAGCGCCTCTGAGTAGAACGCTTGAAGGGGCGCTATAAAAAAGTGCACATACAAAAAAAAAAAAAAAAAAACTATAGCACGACAGAATGCGATTGCTATCAATTAATCTCTTTCCCAAAATGTCAAATGATCTTCCGCACTATCTGCTGAACGCGGAGTAAAGCTGGAAAAGCATTGAAGGGAGGGCTGTTTGCTGTGGCTTAGCATAAACGGCACCTCGTTGAGTGTTCTACAGATTCTGAGATTCTAACGCTTTTAGCCGGACACCGATTCGGCGAAAGATATACTACCGAGTGTTAATGCTCTTCAGCACGTCACCGCTGACAAGAGAGAATAATTTATACTGCGGAGATAACAGACTATGGAGTCTAAACAAAACCACTGTTCGCGAGCAAATATATATATTATATACTCACCCTGTGTACTCTCTCTCTCTCTCTCTCTCTCTCTCTCTCTCTCTCTCTCTCTCTCTCTCTCTCTCTCTCTCTCTCTACATATATACATATATATATAGTGAGTATATATAATATCTGAAAATTTACGTGGCGCCTTTCAGAATCTCTCGGATGCTCTTTCTGTCAGGCAGAACAGTTAGCATGTAATGTGACGGCGTGAGACAAGCGGAAACGGTTTCCTGGACAGAACAGGAATCTTGTTTGCCGCCGTCGCAGCTGTCACTTGCATCCCGTTAATCATAAATACGTCAAATGGATGAAACGCTAAAAGGTATTGGTCATGTTAACGGAAGTTTTATGTGAGAAGCTCTACATCATCAACGCAAAAGGTCGACTTCCACTTCAAACAGCGCATCGTCTCTCGAGTAGGCCTATTACCGTTGATTGGCAGAGTCGGGCAATAAAATGAGCGTTTAAGTTTCCTCGTTTTACCATATGCATCGTTCAACATCTTTGTGGGGCGCGGTGGTGTAGTGGGTATGTTCGTTGCCTTGCAGCCGGAGGGTTGCAGGTTCGAATCCACCTCAAGCCGCCGCGTAGGGCCTTAGGCCAGTCCTTCACTCGCAATTGCTCAGCGCTTCAGCGTGAAACTCCGATTCAGTGTCCGCGCTGTAGTCGGGAGCGCGCTTCTGAGTAGAATCTTGAAGGGGTGCTATAGCAATTGCACACACAAACATCGCCTTTTTTATTTTACCATGCAGGCCCAGGGCTGTTTTCAAGGAATTTTTAGAACTGCACAACTCCTTTTTTCCTTTCCCATCATCCATGGTTAATTACTTCCAATCGGAGGACAATGACCTTTTCTGCTAGTTTTTTTTACTGTACAGAGGTGCTTCTACAACTGCACATTTTGTGTAACCTACAACTGCACGCTAAAAAGCCTTGTGCAGGCCTATAGCTTTACCCTTTCATAGCTGAGCACATATTTCCTGTCCGTATACTTTATTGGTTACCTTATCTAGCGCGGCTTTTTATCTGTGTTACGCAGGCAAGCCGTTCGAGCACATTTATTATGCTCCTATTTCTGCTGCTTCTGTGGAACGAGGAACAGTGTCACAATATCGTCATCAATTTCGCCACCCACTCATATCGTGACTAAAAATCAGGTCCGGATTAAGGTATGTTCAACATGTTCGACCAATCAGGAGCCCCCACACATTAGGGGGCCCCACACATGCGGGGAAAAAATCCGATTTTTTAAAAATTTCGACCAAACGACAGAATATTTAGATCTATAGGCCTTTGGTTTCCTTAAAATTATCAATAGACCTACACCTCAATATTTAGATTATGAATTTTAGCATTATGATCATAAGCAGCAAAATTAGTTTTAGGACAGCTGTAAAAGCCTTATAAGGATGACGCTGTAGATGACGACAATGATGACAACGATATCTCAGAAAGTTATAAGACGATGATATTTTCTGTGGCTGATTTTTTGCTAATAATAATAATTATTATGTTCGATTGTATCTGCAATATTAGTTTCTACTATCTCAAGACCTTCTTATTGGCAACCAACTATAATTTCAATTAAGTTATCCTTCACTTAACTGTGTCAACACGATTACGATGTGTCGCATTCGTTTAAAATCCAGACAGCGGACCAATATTATAATTAATGCAAACCCAGACAAGACACGTGTCATTTTTACCAAGCATGCAGTCTGTTAAATTTAATTGTCTACATTTTTATGGCAAATCCAATTTCTACAACTGACGGATGAGCAGACGCGAGGCGCTTTTAGTTTAGCGTCCGTGAACGACGCAATACATTTCTCCTCGGTATCTTATAATAATAATAATAATAAAAATAATAAAAATAATAATAATAATACTAATAATAAATAATAATAGTCTTTTCTTCAAACGCGTGTTATCCATTACGCTACCGACCCTTCCCTCCACGGTAATAATTATTATTAGTTTGGGTGTAGACCGGATACAGCGATTCAAGTGTTCCGTTCTCGGTATAAACAATATACGGTTTCCCAGGGCTTAACGTGTGGCAGGACAGTCATGGACGGCGTCCATGCACTCATTTTCAAATCTGAATCCCCCGTCCATCCACTTATTTCGCCAGCACATACCGAAAGTTAAGGAGCGTCCAGGTAGGCCTACTTCTTTTTTACACTTTAGCCTAAGCGCTTGGTTTTTCTATTTCGCATACAGGCTAACAAATTATCTATATGCTTTATGGTTATAATCCCACGCAGGAACTTTTCCTCCACTTATCCATAATCTCTGCAATTATTTACCCAATACGTAAGCGCTTCTGGTTATCAATATTTCATTCCCTCGCTGCAGTCAGCAAGAAATCGCAGTTTACTGTCAATATTTGTCAACAACATTTCCCTCCGCAGTCGAGTGAAGAACCGTACTTCACGAGGTGCAATTTACAAGTGAACGTCGAGCTCACCGGTCGGCATGTGAGTCTGTCTGACCAAGGCCGTAGTCAGGATTTGATTTGGGGGGGGGGTTACACCAATCTCCTTCCTAAAAAACTGATGACCTTTTTTAGTCATCCGGTCGAATTCTTCCAAAAATTTCACTAATCTCCCTTTTTAGTCATCAGGCATTCTGCTTTTTACCTTTTTCCATTTCCGGGGGTGTTTTCGAGGTTTTATTTCATGGTTTTTACATCATGTTCTCGTAAATGCATTCTATTATTTTTCACAGTTTCCATTTGGGGGGGGGGTGTTCAAACACCCAAAACACCCCCTAGCTACGGCCTTGTGTCTGACGGTCGCCTTTTGAATTTTCTTCTATCTTTTCCTTCGTCTTAATTTACGCTCGACTTTACGGATCACGCAAGAAGCGGCCGGACACTTAACCCGATGATTTAACGGTCCCGATCATCCGCAATCTGGTTGGGTCTATGCCTAAGATGCTTCGCTAGCCTCCGGGACGTTGCGGTCATGCTTAGAGTAGAGGACTAAACGGCGGGGAAGGGTCTGATGGATCAGACCGGGGTTCTTAGGACCATTGTCCGTGCAAGGCAGTTTCTTGGCTCTGTAGCAGTGGACAAATATTCTATGCATACAAGCGTTTTCAGATGTCTGGAAGGAGGTTTGGTGACTGGGAGAATATGTAAACGGCTGGAAATGGGAGAGCGTTGATTGGTTGGTCTATTTACGCCCCTCTGGAGAAGCTTGACGATGTAGAAGCCGTGTTATGATGTCGGCGCTGATGGCTCTGATGGCTCTGATGGCTCTGATGGCGGTGCCAAAGGTCCCGCTGCAGTTGCTGGCTTGTGGATGAGATAGCAGCGGTTGAGAAAGACAGACAAACATGGAGACAGGGAGAGACACACAGAGCTAGACAGACGGGGAGGAGCAGAACAATGCGCTTGTGGGTGAGAGGGGAAAGCGCCAGAGGAGTCAAACGAACAGAGAGAGAGACAGACAGACAGACAGGGAAAAAAAGAGAGACGGGAGAGAGCAGAATAATGCGCTTGTTGATGAAACGATTAGAGGTGAGAGACCGATACACACACACACACACACAGAGAGAGACAGAGAGACAGAGAGACAGAGAGACAGAGAGACAGAGAGACAGAGAGACAGAGACAGAGACAGAAACAGAGAGACAGACAGACAGACAGAGAAGAAATAGATATATATATATATATATATATATATCTTCCCGACAGCAGAATAATACGCTTGTTGATAAGAGATGAGAGGAGAGAGACCGATACACAGAGACAGAGACGGAGACAAAGACAGTGACAGAGACCGAGCCGAGTTAAACGCTCCTTTGCAATTCTAATTCATCCGTAACCGACTCTTGCCAAACTCCTTACCGCGCTGCTTTTATTTCGTCACGCCTGCTTCCCGGAGTAATGGCTTTCTTAAGTAAGGCATTGTAATCAGGCGTGATTTTAGTATCAATGTGCATCCGACCACAGCAGCCGTCTGCTTAGCGGTTATCAATGGAGTGAGCATACATGGCTTCAAGTTAAAATGGAACCAGGTCGGTGCTTACTTCACTAGACTACAACGAGAAATGTTATTGTTATTGTTTCCAGAGAATAGGGTATACCTTAGACATTGGGCGTTACCGTGATTGCAGCTGCTATTCTTTAGCTCCAATGTGCTAAAACGCTGACCTAATAAAGCGCCTCGCGGTGTGTAAGAGAGCTCTATCCAGTTTGTAGGATATCTACACTATCTCCGCCTGTATGTATAGCCCTACATGCATATATTCAACTTTAAGACTGATAGTTTTGACCTACATGTGCATTGATATAAGTCATGTAAAAGTTGAATTAATGTGGAACGATATCTATTTTCACATTCTGGGACATTAGAATAGTTCAAATCTGCTCCAGTAAACAAAGAAACTGTTAAGTTAGCTGTATTCTTTATTCAGAGAAGATTGAACAATTTTACTCAATTTGTCAAGTTCGAAACCGCAATCAAACATGACGCCCTTGACATGACAAAACATTTCGACATTCCTAGACACGCATTTCATTCGAATGTTGCACGATTCACTGAACGCGACATTTATCTTGACGAATAATAATAATTGATAATAAAACCGATAAGAATATTGCGCCATGGTCATTAGATAAAGTAGGCGTTGCCACCATCTGCAATTCTGCATTGCACCGAAAACGATAAGAAAAGAGTACCGGGTAGGCAGGGGCGGATCCAGGGGGCAATCCGGCCATGCCCCCATTTAGAAATTTCGTTATTTAAGTAGACGTGCCCCCCATGAGTAGTTCCGTAGGACTTTGGCCCCCTCCCCTTCGAAAATTTCTGTATCCGCTCTTGAGAGTAGGCGATATAGGACTCGAAGTTTACACTTTGGAAGGCGGACTGCATGGAAGTAGACTTTGGTATACATGGAAGAAATCTGTCATCGCGTAGTGTTCAATATTCAAGTATACGATACTATCTGTCGGGCGTGTTTGGAGAACCTGTGGACTTTGAGCCCGAAGCGTACACGGAGAACTGCATGTTCAATAAAGGAGCAGAAGTAAGAGTGTTGCCACGGGACTAATGGTGGCCGTTTGGACTTGCGGCGGCCAACTGGGACCCTCGAGTGTTTGATGCTCATTATCACAACTGACTCTGCATCTGTGGCCATTTTATTGCGATAGCGTGTGGCTTCATGGGGTCGTTTACCGAAATTATTTCTATTTTATGTCTATTCTCTCTATCTGCTTGGATGAGTGACTATTGCTCTGTCTCTCTGTGGCTCTGTCTCTCTGTTGCAGACATTGGTCTCTTTATTGTGTTGTGTTTTCCTGGCGCAGTGATAGTCACTTTCTCTGTCTCTGTCTCTGTCTCCCTTCTCTGTCTGTCTGTATATCTCTGTCTCTGTCTCTATCTCTCTGTCTGTCTCTCTGTCTCGCTATCTCTCTTTCTGTGTCTGTTGCTCTGTCTCTGGTTTTTTATTGTCTTGTTTTTTTCCTGACGCAATGATGATCACTTTCTCTGTCTCTGTCTCTCACCGTCTCTGTCTGTCTGTATCTCTCTGTCTGTATCTCTATGTCTGTCTCTTTATCTCTCTCGTTCTGTTTCTGTTGCTCTGTCTCTGGTCTCTTTATTGACTTGTTTTTCTTCTTCTGCCGCAATGATGTCATTTTTCCCTGTTTTCCTATCTCTCTTCGTTCCTGTCTCCGTGCCTTTGTTTATCTTCTTCTTCTGCTTCAATGATTGCCTCTCTCTGTCTTCCAATCTCTGCAGTCTCTCTCTAATGTCTTTTCCTGCAGCAATGATTGCCTTATTTCTTTCTCTTCGTCGCTGCCTCTGTCGCGTCTTTATTTCTATGCTTCGATGTCTCTCTCCGTCTCTCTCTCTCTCCTTCTGCCTATATCTCTGTCTTCTCCTTGTGTGACCGCCGTACAAATTGCAAGCATTAGAGACAAAGTCGTATCGTCGAAACAATAGACCATTGTGCTTTATTACCCCAGACAATACTCGGCTGATATGTGCACATGAAGTAGAGCGAATGAGATGAGAATGGTATCGTTCTTCTTCTGTTCTCATTTCGTCCTCTTAGCCTCTTAGACTTTGCGAGACGCTTGTTCAGAATCGCTTCATATAAACTCATGTTTCCTAAAGCTTTCCTAACTTATCCCATTCAAACAAGATTGTGCTCATTATTATTGCTCGTACTTATTGCAATCCCAGCAGAAAAGTTACCTGCTTATAGTACCGTCGCCTTAACGAAAAAGACTGAAAAGCTAAAAGCGGTATTGTTGAGACTGAGATTTAGATGCAAATGAAACCTATTCCATGCACGGCGTAAGTTAGTTTCACTTAATATATATATATATATATATATATTATAATTATAATATGACTTGTTTTTAAATGTGTCATAGCCAAATTGCCCTTTGTCGTATGGGTAAATAAAAGATCGGAGGACATGGTCGCCCGATTATCTTATAGAAGTGTTGCAGTTCCCTGTGGTATAATATCCGTTTATACCCATGATGCAGTTCAATGTAAATCTCCGAAATTTCTGATGTCATTCAAAAGACACGGGTCGTCATGGAGACCAGCTCATTCACCGGGCAATAGGAAATCAAGTCCGCAATGGTCAAGCTCTTTGCTCCGTCCACGAACACACGGTCACAACATTCCAATTCAAGAAAATAATCCACGATTGTTCTCCACATATGGATGATTATGTTGAGACTGAGATAGTTCACCAAGTATATAGACATCGGTCGGAAATCTTGTCCAGCACGATAACCAACTTAACTGCATCCAAGCCGTTGGCTCGCCTTTACGTTCCCGGAAAACCTGACTTGAAATTGTCTAACACGCTATAGAAACAAAACTGACATCGTGTATTTCATTATCGCAGTGTATTCATTCACCGGGCAATTCATAATAGCTTAAGATTAAAAAAACTTCGCCACTACTCGCATTCTGTTGGTGCCAGTCTAAAACCTTGAAAAAGCAGGGGCCGACGCCAATCAGAATTTCTGTATTGCACATGGTCGTTACTATTATAGTTATTGCAGATGTCTTGGATGGCCTGCATTTAGACCTATACGTTCAGAGGAGAATCCATGAAAACTCTGAGGAATTCGAAGAAGCTTTGTTTAGAGCATTGAACTGTCCCGAAAGCATGGACTTATATACACACGTATTCGTCGTCATCGTTGTGGGAAAATAACACGTTGAGAGTTCAGCAGCTCGTATTAGGCCTATATACAGGACGGCAGGAAAGTCAAGTTGACTTTCAAAACACTCTGCTATAGTTCTCACTTGCCATAAAGAACCTTTGAAGACGTAAGATAACTTAGTTGACTACGGAGCCTTTAAATATCTAAATTGTTGTTGACGCTCCTAATTGTTGTTGACGCTCCTAGCAAGTTGCTACCACAAAGAATAATATGCGAAAACTGCAGAAGTCCTTTCTTGTTACCCTATTGTAGACGTATTTACAATTGTTGAACTTCCCATGTTGACGGCGCGTTAGTATCAGAGACACGTGTTGGCTATCCCGCCACCATTCGTCGGAGCAGTCATGTTGCCACTGTTGACCATTTCCTGGACGTTGACGTAGGACTGTATCGTCAGCAGACGGTGACACTGCGGCTCCGTGCTGCTGCTCCTCTTCACAAAGCGCCACCGGACGAGGCGGCAGCGAACTAGGTCGAGAAAGGTCCTTCGAAACGACGAGTTGAGGATCGCGTAGAGGAGGAAGTTCAGCGTGAAGTTTGCCACCTGCATCGTGTTAAAGATGGCCGCCACGAGGTCGAAGGTCGCACGGTAGTCGTCACCGTCGTCGGCTGCGTCGATACGCATGCGCAGGAACGATAGGACTTCCGCCGGCGAGACGCAGATCACGTGCACCGTCGCTATGGTGATGAGCGTTACGGTGATCTGCGTGTCACGTGACGAGATGCAGCGACAGGAGGAGGGGGCGATGCCGGTGCCGACGTCGTAGCGCATCGACGTCGTCTGGCGCAGCTTCCGGACCAGACAGACGCTGCTGAGGACGAGGAGGACGAGCGGGAGAAAGATGACGAGCGTCGAGTAGAGCCAGAAGTAGATCGTGCCGCCGAGGGTGTTGTTCTCGAGCGCCAGCGGGCCGTACCAGCGGAAGTAGAACCTCTGACCGGTGCAGTCCGTGCTCTCGACGCTCATCCACCAGAACCGCGGAACGTTGCAGAGCACGCTGAGGACGACGATGACGAAGACGCAGCGCTTGGCGTTCGAGTCCCGGATGCTGTCCCTGGCGCGGAACGGGCAGCAGATGGCGAAGTATCGACCGGCTGCCATCGTCACCGTGATCCACGTACTCGATGTGATGAAGATGCTCATGATCGCCTCACCGTAGGCGCCGTACAGCATCGAAAACCCGAACGTCAGCGATATCGGAAAGCGTCCGACGAACCCTTGCGGAACGGCTGTAAGGCAGATGAGTGCGTCGGACACGGCCAGCGCCATCAGACCGCGACGGGCGACACGCTTGATCCGACCGGCCGACGACTGGAGTCCTATGGCGACGAGGACGACGAAGCTGGAGATGTTTCCAATGAGTCCGAGGGACGAGATGGCGAACAGGACTCGAGAGTAGATGACGTTTGCGATGGCACCAGCGTACGACGGGGAACCAGCGTCCGACGATTTGGGAACGGCGCACAGGGAATCGGTGTCGTTCCGGATGAGACTGTACTCCCATTCGTATTCCGTGTAGTCCGTGTCGTTTCCGGCGAGAAACGGAAATGCGGACTCGATGTCTTGAGTGATGAAGCAGAAACAATCCTCGATGAATTTCTTCATCGTGTCGACGTTTCTCAGGTCGTGGTTCGCCTCCACGGCTTCCGTCTTCTCGACTACACCGAACTCCATTGCAGATCGGGGATCAGAGAACCGGGATTTCTCTTAGGTCATTTAGCATGCCTGCAATCGTAAAAGTAATCTTTACATTTCTAAGTAAATTAAACCTATAGTCAGTTAAGTATAAGGTAATCTTGTAGGGCGCCGTTGTGTAGTGGTGGATTTGGTGCTTTGAAACCGGAGGGTTCCAGGTCCGAATCCCACTTAAAACGCCGCGTAGGGACCTTAAGCAAGTCCTTCACTCTCAATTGCTCATACACCTCCGCGGGAAACTCCGATGCAGTGTCCGCGCTGTGTTCGATAGCGCCTCTGAGTAATGAGATTGCAGCGGCGCTATAGCAAATGCGAGAAATGAATTAATAATAATTCTAAACAGTGTTACCTTAGATGGTGCACGCATAATTCTGCATGGAACGGCCGGCCAAGGAAGTTATTTCATCTTTGCCTACAAAGCCCTATACATATATATCTATTGCAAGCAATTCGTTTTTTATTGCTGTCTTAGTCTGTCAGGATAGAGGCGACATTTAAATACACTCTTACCGACACGATGACGATCATTCTGAGGCTAATGGCCGTAGTAATGAGTCACTTTACTGTGTTATTATTAGGCACGAGGACTAACAAGACGGGTTTATACGAATGTCTTCAACGAGCAGATATTGCTGTCGAAATTGCTAGATAATTGTGCCGTCACTGCCATGGATGGTGACGTGGTAACTGCGTTGCCATTTCCACTCCATCAAAGACTAAGACAGTTCCATTATTCTGGTGATCAATAATATTGTGGATCCGTTATAAAGATGACAAGACAAGATACGCTTATAATGTATAATGGAGCGGTTGTTTGCCAGGAATTTCAGATCATAGGTCAACATACGTCAGCATCGGTCAGTGTACGGATTAGCAAAGATCAAAGATATATCATGGTCATCGTCATCATCGTCGTCGTCGTCGTCGTCATCATCATCATCATCATCATCATCATCATCGTCATCGTCATCGTCATCGTCTTCATCGTATACATCATCATCATCATCATCATCATCATCATCATCATCATCATCATCATCATCATCATCATCATCATCATCATCATCATCATCATCATCATCATCATCATCATCATCATCATCATCATCATCATCATCATCATCATCATCATCATCATCATCATCAGAGTACTCACAAAACACGTCAAGGGCGTGTGATAGCACAGAGGCCCGGGGAACGCAGTAAAATCTCTTGGATCTAGAAAAGCGTTTTAGAGTCGTGCTGGATTATTACAGTTAACGTCAAACCCTTCTGACTTTTAGGGGAGCACGTGCCGTTGAGCGACGAATACAATGACCCGGGCGAAGGTTCGGTACTCTGGCGCCATTGACGTTTTTTGTGTGTACTCTGGTGCTCTTGACGTTTTTTGTGTGTATACAATAGTGCTCTTGACGTGTTTTGTTTGTACCCTAGTGCTCTTGACGTGTTTTGTCACAAAACTTATGTGTGTGCTCTGGTGCTCTTGACGTGTTTTGTTTGTACACTAGTGCTCTTGACGTGTTTTGTCACAAAACTTTTGTGTGTGCTCTGGTACTCTTGACGTGTTTTGTGTGTACTCTGGTGCTCTTGACGTGTTTTGTTTGTACCCTAGTGCTCTTGACGTGTTTTGTCACAAAACTTTTGTGTGTGCTCTGGTGCTCTTGACGTGTTTCGTGTCTACATTGGCGACATAACTGTCTTGTTTTCGGAAAACCAAAGGAAAGCCTTTGGCAGCTCGAAGAAAAGTGAAGGGAAATAGAAGTTATGCTGATCAACACCAGAGGCGAGAAATCTCTAATTATCGCGAGTATCCTGCGGCTGCATTGTAATACTTCATCTTGTTTTATTGCGCATATGTTTCAAATGTCACGGATTATATTGGAGACTAATCAGAATCGCGCTCTAAGTCGTTTATAATAAAACGTAATAGCTCTGTCAAAAACTGCATCATCATCATCTGCCTCTATTTGTCTCTCTCTGTCTCTCTCTGTCTGTCTGTCTGTCTGTCTCTCTCTCCTATTGCTTTGACTCAGTGTCCATGCCTTTGTCTGTCACTGTCTCTATCTCTTTTTTCTTCTCTATCCTTCATTGCTGCCTTCCTTTTTTCTTTCGGTCTGTGTCTCTGTCTGTGTGTGTGTCTCTGTGCCTGTGTCTGTGTCTCTCTCTCGATCTCGATCTCGCTCACTCACTCACTTTCTCTTCCACGATATATCTTGTGTTGTGTTACAATGAGAGTAAACAGCATCACGATATACATACATGTACAAATTGTACATGTATAGACTATGTAATTATGTCCTACTTTCCGGGATTTGAGACAATCAGAGCATTCTGTGAATCGACCAATCGGAACGCTTCAGCGTTTTTTAACCGCCTTCCGTCACAAGCGATGCATGTAGGCCTAGCAAATGTACAATGTACATACGTACACACATATATATCTATATATCTATATTAGTGGTTTCCAACCTTTTGCGACTTAAGGGCCATTTTCTAAGTTGGAGGACACCAGGACCATTTTTCTTATTTGAAGGGCATTAGGGGGCCACAAGGCTAACATTTGATTAACTAAAAGCATATGAAATTATTATAATTGATTCAAAATAGAGTGCTTGATGCTATTTATAGACGTCAAAATAAAATAATTTGTAATAGAAAATAGTTATGTGTTCTATCCTGTCCAAATTGTAATTTTTTGATATATATTTGTTAATTCTTTGAGAGATGAGGGCCGTTTTTAGGCCTGGCGGGCCACTTTTGAACCGCGGGCCACGGGTTTGGAACCGCTGATCTACATATAGGCCTACTGCACAGTGTATATGGCAAAAGACTTGCACTACGGAGTGAGAAGCGAAGCTCATACCTGAGAAACGCACTTAAATGTAATTTGTGATCAATATGCAGGGTAGGCCGTAAAAAAGCAAAGCCCCTGCGAATGAATTTTTGTCCATATCTTGGCCAACAATAAGAATTTTTCAAATGAAGTTTTACGAGCTTTAGCCCTCGGGCTACCAAGGGGGGGTGGTTGCCACCCCCCCTAGGTTTTTCGCAAATCAAACGCGTTCCGTCTGGAATAAAATTTTGAAAAAATTGGTAGCTGTAGAGGGTTTATTGGGACACATTTTGAGCTAAAACTTTTGATGATGCCCCCTACCGTTCAAAAGTTACACCCGATATACCCAAGGTACCAGAGGGGGGTGGATACCACCCCCCCCCCCTAGAATATCGTCTGTACCTTTTCCGCCCCTTAATATTAAGAGAAACAAATTATACCATTCTATAGAGGGAATGTGGGGCTACATTTCCATGCTCATTGAGTTGTCTTATGACAACCGGAAGTGCTCAAAATAAATTAAAATATATATAAAGGTGTTTTATTTTTATAAAATTGTCATGTTTTTTCTATTATAACTTATCTATAATTTATTTTTTAAGAGAAATAAATTATGCCATTCTGTAGAGGGCATTCAGGGCTATTTTTTAATACTAAATAATTTAAAATTTGATGACCGGAAGTGCTCAAAATAAATTAAAATGTATAAAAATGTTGGGTTTTTTTCCAACGCGAACCGATATGTGTGCGTAAACGTTTTTCAGCGGCTAAAACATGGTTTTTTGTTTTGATTTAACATAAAACAGAATTATTACTAGTTTTTATTGTTGAATATTGGACTTTATTATATCTAAACTACTTTTTTATATATAAATCATGTATAAAACACACAGAATCTAATGTATTCCCTATGCGTAAGCATACATTTTGTGGAATCGACGGGTACCCATGGTAAAAAATTCATAATTTCGAGGTGCCTTCATATTTTCTAAACCTAAATATACCATTTTGTGCAGAAATGAATGCTGAATCAAATGGTGTATTACAAGTTATGATATCTCAAACCAAACCCAAAATCCAGGGGGGTGGTAACCACCCCCCCCCCCCCCCTTGGTAGTCAGTGTTACAAAAAAAGCTTGGTAGCCTGAGGGTTAAGGCAATTCATATTTACGTACACTAGCCAAATTTCATCGAAATATTTGTAACAGAACACAAGTTATATTACTTTTAATCCCTGTATATTTCAGACTGGAACACATCGCAACACCGACATTTTGCGATTTTAGAAAGAAACAGAAGCTCTCATCGCATGATACCACGAAGATAACGATTCAAAATGGCGACGGAAATTGGAAAATTCCCGTCTGATGAAATCAGTTGCGATTATCGTTTAAATTTCATCCAATTTAAAGGCGTCCATAAAGAAACGCCAGACTTTTCTAAGTAAATATGACTGCTTTCAAAAGTTAGACCTATACGTGCTTTATAGAAAAGGTAATTATTGTTATAAGCGAAAGAGTATCTTGATTCAAGAGTTGCATGGATTAAATGAATAGACTTAATGTAATGATGTGTGTGTATGTGAGTTTGTATAATAAATGTATATACTATCATATATATATGTATAAAATTGTTTATGCATGTATGTATAATGTGTCATATTATTTAGGCTATCGTAATTGACATCTCAAAGAGTTCTCTACATTTTCTAAAGAGCACATTCAGCTTCATTATATTCGGAATCGTGTAAGAAACCGCACTCGTCTGTGATTTCATCGCCTGTATAATATACTCATTTCCGCTCAAGTCTTTATCAAACGAAACCAGACTGACCACATTAATGCTGAACTCTTGACGAGTTTTGCCTATCTTGTTTGCGTGTCTATCTTCGTGTATGTCTGCCCCCGTCTTTGTTTCTGTCCTTGTGTATTCGTTCGCCTGTCTATTCAGATGTATTCTCGACTGATAATTATTTAGCAGGTCTGGTCTGTTTTCCCTCCTTTTGTGACTTAACTTTTTCTTATATTTGTATGTATTCTTGCTTTATCTCTGCGTCTGTGTGTGTGTGTGTGTGTGTGTGTGTGTGTGTGTGTGTGTGTCTGTGTGTGTGTTCCCTCGATGTTAGCCTACTTCTAGATGAATCGTCCGTATAAGGCTATACACGTTCTCTCTGCTTTGGTCTTTTCATCTTTTCAGCTGTCTTCTGTCTGCTTGTTTGTCTGTTTTTCTCCTGCTATATCACTTTGCTCGCTCTTAATCTTAGATTAAGTCCTTCTCGCGCCCACTCACTCACTCACTCACTAACTCGGACACTTACATACTAAGCCTTCCATCTTGCCTCAATACTCGCTCAAACAATTTTCTTTGCTTCTGTATCTAATGTGAGTGATTCTCTCTCTCTATCTCTCTCTCTCTCTCTCCTCTCTCTCTCTCTCTCTCTCTCTCTCTCTCTCTCGCTCTCTCTCTCTCTGTCTCTCTCTCTCTCTTATATGTCTTTGTATCTGTCTTTACCTCTGTCTCTTTCTCCTTAAGCCTCTGTCTCTATTTCTGCTGATGTGTTCTCCACCGTCAAATAATTTCGTTCTATTATACATTAATACATTACAGCCCTTATAAGATCTAAATCCACTTTGCACCAGATACAGCAAGAAGGAATGAGCGGAATGAACGGAATGAGCAGCATGGTTTCTGAACTGACGGACATTTCCCGTCCACATTTGGGCGTTTATTTCACTCAGGATCCGATGCCAAAAGCAAAGTGGCGTTACCATGGTAACAGTCGATCATTCACAGTTAACCCAGCTGTCGATCATCACAGCTAAGTAATCGTGTGTGTGCGTGTGTGTGTATGTGTGTATGTGTATGTGTATATGCAAGAGAGACAGAGACAGAGACTGAGACAAAGACAGAGACTGAGACAGAGACAGAGAGAGAAAGAAAGAAAGACAGACAGACAGAAGACAGAGACAGAGATAGAGACATAGGCAGAGAGACAGAGATACAGAGAGAGAGGGAGGGAGAGGGGGAAAGAGAGAGAAAGAGGGAGACAGAAGAGAGAGACACAGAGAGACAGAGGGTGAGTGATGGATAAGTTACACCTGTAGGAGATTGAGATTGTGCATTTCGCCGAATTATAAGAATCACTTCCTATCCCTCCTTTTATGATTTTCCACATGTCGCATATTCCTAATTATTGCACTATATTAACCAGTGTTAAAGTAATGTATACAATCTACAATAAACTTTTATTTAAGACCAACATGCTCATGACATTGACTCAGCAAAGGCCCTAAGCGATTTATAAGCAACTTTTGAATGGGTTAAGGCTTCTCGGGGCAACACGAGCGGCGTCAATAGCAGTTTTCTATAAATGAGACGTGATATGAAATTGCGCTCATTTTTAATAGACCAAAATTACCGTGGTAAGACAACTTACATGAACAGGCAAAGGCGGATGAACTGTTTAACATAAGACCCATTGCTAACACGTTTCTTCATGCTGCAGAAGCCCTTCCATGCATAGAGGAGCCCGGGACTGAGGACTAGGACTGACTGAACTGCTTGAGACTGGGACACAAACACTGAGGCAGAGACGCAAGCAAACTCGAACACATCTAACAATCCAAAAACGAGAAAGGCAGCTACTATAGACAACCACTGTGTACAATATATAATTCAGCGCATCTATATATAGAGTGCATCTGTAGAGGTCAGCGTGGTGCAGAGTTAAAAGCTGCATGCTGTTCGATAATGATGTCGACTATTTTGTGCATCATGCAGAAAAAGAACAAGGCTGAAATATGCACAATAACTTTCCTTGTTAGCTAAAAAATCCTACCTATTTTTCTTGGCCACAAATATTTTTAGCAGATCCAAGCCTCTGTTCGGGCGTTCCTGAATCCTAATAATCCGACGAAGCAAGGGAATTATACGATCCCCGATCGCTGAGAAGGGGTCACCGAAGGGCTCAGGTTGACTGAAATTAGCCACCTGAGAATTCCACCCTAGCTCTACCATAACAAAAATATGTTGCCATGCATGGCTCGCGATTCCTTTTGTTTACACGACTGATGAACGCGAAATATTTCTTCGGAATATGAATGACCAATGAGGATTGGATTGCGTTGAGGAGAAAACATTAAGAAATTAAAACCATGAAGGCTGACACGAGGTCAATTACCGCCATAGAAAGTGGCATCTGACGGATGTACAAACAACAGTAATAGTAATAGCAGTAGTGATGATGATGATGATGATGATGACGACGACGACGATGATGGTGATGATGATGATGATGATGATGATGATGATGATGATGATGATGATGATGATGATGATGATGATGATGACGATGACGATGACGATGACGATGACGATGACGATGACGATGACGATGACGATGACGATGACGATGAAGATGATGATGACGATGATGATGATGATGATGATGACAATGATGACGATGACGATGATGACAACAGTAGTAGTGGTTAGAGTAGTACTGGTAGTAATTATGATGAAATTGTAAAATACGCTTTTAAAAGTCCTGCAGGTTGGATGCATAATATGCATGAATGCATATATACCTAAATGCATAGCATATACAATATACATGCACGCACACATGCATGCACACAGTCACACACACATGCTTAAAAGCAGGTAGACACACTTACACATATACAGACGCTGGCAGACCACCATTTGCCCATGTGCACGTAGCGCTGTAATGTTCTACTAACAAGATCATAATGAGGAATTGCATCTCCATTTTTAGACGCAGGCCAACCGCAATTTATTCGCGACCATATAGAGACTTCACGGTTGAAGATAACAATCCCAGCAGCAGCATCAGCTGCAGTAACAGCTTCCAGAGTCATTGACCGCTGACCACATCAGACGAGCAGCGTCACGACCAGCAATCTTCCATCCGTTGTCGAAGGAGGGATAAACATGGAAGAATGACGGACAGGGTATAGGGTTGAAGCGACGTAAGGAATGGGAAGTCTAACTGGACGCGATGAGAATTTGGATGGAATGGATGGATGTGAGGTGGAGGAGAGGGATTGGGAGGAGAGGAAAGTAGAAAGGTGCGCGGTAGAGGGATTGTGGGACTGGGAGAGGAAAACAGAAAGGTGCACTGGTTAAGAATGCCGTGGATGAATGGACGGATCCATGGCCTCGTGACATTGGGAGTCCGTGAATATATCCTGGTGGAAGAAGTGGCGGATGGCAGCATTGAGACGATAATATGAACTTACTGAAATTAAACGAATTGGGGCAATCACGTGATTTAATGCTACTAAAATACCAATTATTAATAACAATATTAAAGAATGAGTGAGTATTAATGTTAAAATAACTATTAATAATATATCAATGACACTCCACATGCGATTGGGAGAAAGGATGGAAGCAGATGAAGAAAGCGCATGAACTAAGATTGGGAGAGGGTATACGGTAAAGAAAAATATAAATAGGGGCTGGAAATATTGAAACTGGAAATCGGAAACAGATCGTTCCGCATTACTCATTCTTCACTGCAGTCCACCTCTGTCTCCACGAACTGATCTTCTGATCACGACTCGGCTCTGAAGCGCCATCGGTAGCCTAAATGCTTTTGTGCATTATATACCGGCGTTATAGAAGTTGCTGAATAATCTTCGGAGATTTATATAGCGCCCGTTCAGTGTTATCTGCTCAGGAGTACTCCCGAATGAAACCCAGCTAACGGAGAACGATCAGAACATGACTAGATAGGTGGGTATAACACAAGCCAAGGAAGCACAGGGAGCAGTGGAGCACCTTAAAAACTGCAGGGCCAGCAGTATTATAATTATTATATTAATGGATAAACGAGTAGAGGACTGGAGAAGATGGAGAATATAGAATGAGAGAAGATATACAGATAGGGTATAGATGAGATTGCTGGAGATGAAATTGGAGAATACGGGAAATGGGAAGAGGAAGGGAATGAGGATAAGACTACTGGCGATTATTGTGATGAGAGAGGTGGGAGAAGAAAATAGAACGGCAGGATATGGAAGAGTTTGGGGCGGTAGCATTCAAGCGTCGAAAAACACTTGTATTGTGAAGAAATATGCGCATGACTGACGACGACTGACGACGTGAGCATCGATGCATGAAGGAAATGAAGATGTACGGACGAACTATGCCCCGTTGAGACCTATAGGAACAATGGAACGGAAAACTAGGGCGGGAACAGCGAACATTAAGGCAGGATGCTTCAGATACGGAGCCTGGTGGCACTTCCAACAGATCCACCGTCGAAACAGCAGGTAATGTGAAGTATCGTAATGGAAATATGTTGTGATGTGACGTAAACTGATATTTATATGGCGCAGATGACCGGAAACAGTCATAATAAAAGCAGGAAGAGAATTTATTGTGTTTACAGTCTTTTATATTCATATACGTGATCTTGCCTTTTGTTTTGTCTAGCATACATTAGCATACATTTTCAAACTGTCTTCAAACGCACTTAAGGCCTCATCATCATCATCATCATCGTCGTCCGTGGGTTCAACGCCCGTTGGTGTCAATCGCAAGTTTCACTGTTTGTCTCCATGCACTCTTCTCTTGTGCTATCAGGCTGAGTCCGTGTATGTCCATGCCGCACCAATCCCTGACATCGTCCAACCATTCTCTACTTGGTCTACCTCTAATTCCCGTACCAGGTACCGTCGATCATTCCGAATATGGTCTACTTTACTAGTCGGTTGTTATTCATTCTACATACATGACCGAAGAAATTGAGTTTCCTGTCCATTATTTGCCGTATTATGTTTCTGGTGTTTTCACTCTTTTGCGCACTTCCTTGTTTGTTATCTTCTGCTGCCATCTGATGCGTAGTATTCTTCTGTAGCACCTCATCTCGAATGTTAATAGCTATAGTTTGTCCTTATATTATTTATATATATAACCATGGAAGCAACTCACGACTATCGTGTATATTATTTAAGTGCATTTATAAATTATGCTCTACTTAACTTTTGAGCTTTTTTGTTTATACGGCGCACTTCTAGGAACTGGCAATAACCTTAGCATGCAATTTTCTATGGGGTTCTATTCTAGACCTAGATCGAATTCGTCCATTTTTTCAATTGCTGCGTTCTGCTTACATCTTCTACATCGACTCTTCTAGGAAACGTTGCATCTTCTCAACCTCCATCTTTACCTCTTCCTGCTCCTCCTCTTCCTTCTTTTCTTCCCTCTCCTATTCCCTTCTTTTATTTCTTTCTTAACCTCATGTTACTCCCCTTCCTTCTTTTCCTTCCTCCTTCTCCACTCCTCTTCCTCTTAATCTAATTCTCCTTCTCCTCCCTTTCCCATCCTCTTCTGTCTGTCCTTCCTCCTCCTTCTGCTCCTTCTTCTCCTTCTTCTTCTTCTCCTCTTCTTCCTCCTCCTTTTCCACATCACACAGCCAAACAGCCGCTATAAAACTAAATTGGATCAACTTATGCTCCATATGTCTCCATTTGTCCACACGAAACTTCCCTATAGCTCTCTATCCTCGCTTCAATCCGTCTCTATATTTCTGTCTGCCTCTGTCTCTATTTGTGTATCTCTCTTTGTCGCTGCATGCAGTCTCTGTCCGTCTTCCTATCTCTCTTGTTCCTGCGCATCTGTCTGTCTGTCAGTCTGTCGGTCTGTCTAGATGATACTGCGGTGTAGGCCGATACTACTGCGGTGCAATCCGCTGTGATTTAGCATGACATGAAATGTGGAGGAGGTGCTGAAGTAAATGAAAATCTATCTAATTTTCCGCGTCACGCAAAAGCCGCGGAGGAGAGAAGCTTAAAGAGCCAGAGCAGCCATATAAAACCCACTTCACAAGAGGCTGCAGGTTGTTTTGATCGGCTTCAGTAGCGCCGGGGTTAGAATCCAAGTGGTGGAGCCGAGAAGAAGACAGCGTGGCGCAACAAAATGAGAAGTTGCCCTCCCCTCTCCATATCTTATTTTGAACGGACTAGCACGTTCTCTGCGCGTGTACATACACGAGTTAATTTTAGAAACCTTCGTTGTTTGCTTCTGAAATGCGGCTAATTTTCCTTTCATCCGAACGAAACCCCGTCCCGGAAGTGACCGCTGGCACCGCGGGGACTTCACTTCCGGTTATATCGCCCGTAATGATCTAAAAATAGAGTTGGAAGCCCGACTGTGTCGTACGTGGTCTTAAGAAAGACCAAAGTAATTAACCTTTTTATGAAAGCACGTGTAGGCTTAAGTCATTTAGCCACTATATCTACAGCTCATTACGGCCTTCTGTATATATGCATGATATTAATGTAGCGTATATGTAATATAGGTCCGCGAATAACAGCACAAGGTGACAAGGTGAAATGTAATATATGTATAATATATATTACATATATTTGTATATTATATTATAGGGCCTATATATTATATAAATAATAAAACATTTCGTAGTTTCATCAAGACTTAAGAACACGCCATAATTTATATGATGCGTTCTGCAGATCGTCTTCATCTTTTTGTTCCCAGGACCAGGACTTCTTCTTCTTTCTTCCCTTCCATCAGTTTCCTGACGATGAGGGTCTTATAAAGTTTCTCCACAGTGTTCTGCATGTCCCTGATAGTTCCGCCCACCATGGTCAAGTTCGTGTTTTTGCATGTTGAATCTTATTATGTATATGTTTGTATATAAAATTATATAGAGTCTAAGGAACCACCCTCGCGTATACGACGCTTAATAATTCAGCGATTGCCTACACGGCAATCTCATGCTATAGATGTATACAGCTTACCCTCCTGCTGTCATGTATACTCGACATAATACATGAATACAGCATCATATATACATATATATATATATCAAAAGGTGTATAATGTATATATATAATTTTATATATATATATACACATAGTGAGGTGTAAATGGGGAATGATGTACGGCACATGCAGGGCGCGGACACAGCCGGAGTTGCGGATAAAAATAGTTTTACGAGAGAGCTGTTGACACAATTAGTCGTCGTTGTCGTCCTCTGCATGGGACCGTCATGATATCTCTCCTGAAAGCTGGCGCCAACTAGCGGCGGCCGACGATGGAAAATGGCTCTTCCCCATACATCCCTCTCTCTCTCTTTCCATCGGTCAGTCGCCATTTGCGATTCTTGTGGGAGAAAGGAGGCCGTTCGTCAGACCGATGTGCGAAGGCACCGACTACCGATAACTGCGCGGAAGAACGTAGTTCTGCTGCACGATAGCGCGGAATGATAGGCCTACACTGTCCAATCGATGTAGGGCAATGCAGCGCCTGATAGAATAATTTATTGTGTTAATCGAAATTGCATTGTCTTGTATTAATTTATATAGTATGGCACTGTGTGGTATTGTGTTGTATTTCTCGCATTGTACTTTTACTGCTAATAGCTTTGCTGCGTAATTTATTGTCCTGTGTTGAATTGCCTTGCCTGGATTATTAGGCTGTATTGAATCTTGCCGTAGACAATACATATTGTTACTCGCTGCATTATGTTACACATCAATTACATGATTGTATGGCACCGCATTGCGTTATTGTATTGTGCTATTTGCATTGCATGCAGTTGCATTGCATGCAGTTGCATTGCATGCAGTTGCATTGCATGCAGTTGCATTGCATGAAGTTGCGTTGTATTGCAGCGTATATTATATACAAGGATGTTTTGTTCGGTGTGCATAATGCAGACACAAATTCTCAGGTCGGGATGTGTGCTATTCATGCAGTTGCCCCTCTTCCCCCATGTGCGGGGCCATGGTGCCATTGCATTATGAATATGTTCTTGTAAAGGACCCGCCTGAGATCCGCTTAATTAGTAGAGATATCACCCAAAGGATATCCACTCCAACTAATTGAATTCCGGCCTCTTCCAGAAATCCCCTACCTACCCCCAATCACCTGCTCAAGAATTCCTACGCTAATCAAATTATTGCATCTTTAAGAATTCCCATCTTAGTCACGCTTCACAAATTTGTGCCCTAATTTACAAGGTGGACGGGCAAAAAGTGGACCCTAGCCCCTAAAATCTTTGCCAATTTTTGGCCAAAAGTAAGAATGTTTAAATCAAGTTTTACAGGCTTAAAGGCAATTTTATTTTGCATGAGAGCCACATTTTTACCAAAACAGAACAAAAGTTATATTACTTTTATAGGAGTCCACTCATTGTTTATTGACGATCCAAAAACGTAACTAGCAAAAATTGGTGGACTACAGAAAACGATTTCATTGTGTCATGGGAGCGCCACTGAATCTGTGAGCGGCTCTTTATAAATGTTCAATTACAATTATTAGATGTAATTAATGACATAATCATTTTGATTGCCGTGTGTTGCAGGTTGTCTATTCTGTTTCTAGATAAGATTTATGCCTTCTGTCATTTGCGTATTAAATATTCCAATTGCACAACTGTACAGTGTAACCGGTTACGGTCTGTCAACCGCATTGTTCAATAATAATTATTATTATAGGAATATTATTGTTACGGACCGATTGTCTTTCCCAACATGGCTGCAATTTAACGACAGATCCTCAAAAAACATTCTTAAACTAAAGACCAGAGCGACCACACTCACCTCGCTGGTATAGACTAAATCGTCAATCTGACCCGTTTCCCGCTCTGCATATAAAGTCCAGCAGACGACGCGCTGCTCCCCAGAATAATCGATTCGTTTTTTGATCAGACTGTCGGCTGATTACAGCGAGACTTCTACGAGATCTTGTACGAGATCTTGCACGAGATCTCGTGCGAATCCTCTGCTCTGGAGAATAACTAAGAAAGGCGCTAAACAAGTCCAATCGAATCCTAGGACGTCTGCTGCACTGTCATAATAATTCATAATAATGATTTCCAATTTAGCGCACGTCGTGCTAACTCCAGTTTATGTGACTGTAACAGAATCTTACGTAGAAACAAGCTATTTCCACACGACTCCAAAAAGGAAACCCCTTATAAAAGTCTTTGTCTGCAATTGCTGTGCTGGATAAATTCGTAAATGAAGTTCAATATATATCGACGACGCTTAATTATACACGAATAATCCCGTCGGTTACCAACGGTTAGTTGAACGCGACAGAGAGACCCTTCAGAAACGCTGCGACTATTATAGCATGTATCGTATATTGTAGCGTAGCCTATTATATACCTCGCACAAGCGCCTGTTCTGAGTGTTCTCATCCGCTTAACACTGTTCTTCACAGCAGTATTATATGGAAATGGAAAGAAGCGATAAAGAAATTCCTCATTTTATGGTCATCCGCATCATTAGCTGGAAAACTGCGTCTAATCTCTGGCGAACTGCAGGCGGACGATTACCCGGAACATGCCATGAAATATTATCTTCAGTTATTGTCGTCCGAAATCCGTCAACAAACCGCTGCCTGCGGACACCCTGTAAATCTTGTTCAGATACTCTAAATTGTATAGTCAATTTTATTTAATGTGACCACTGCAATGACTGCATTCATCCGTCATAGAAGACTGACACGTTAGGCTTAGAGTGTTGAATTCCGTGGTTAAGGTTTACTTGGTGGGAGACAGTGCCTTGTACAAAGAACATTTACTCCTCAGAAGAGGCAAGTAAACATAAACAACAATGTGTTCATTATAACACATTTTTGCATTTCAGGTAACTTTTGTTTCAGGGGAGGCTGCAAGAATTTTGAATGTATTTTTACAAACAAATAGACCCAGTCAAGAGAGTCTATGGGGGTCAAGAGAAACCAAGAGTCTTTAGAGGTAATCTCATTCATACTCAAACGCCAAACCTCTTGAATCAAAACTGCAATCTTCGCTGTACCGTTCACAAATCCGTGATAATAGTATAGATATCGATTTGGCTTGAAGGCAAGCAGGATTTTTGTCAGCCATAATAATAATTGTACTATACTCTCGTACTATACTAGTATACTACTATATATACATTACTACAACTACTAGCCTATCAATAGACCGCGGATGGGCTATTGACGCCCCTGATCTGGAGCAATATTAAAACCCTCTTATAACTGTGAACAAGCAATGGCTATATATACAGCCATTATGTTAAGAGGGCTGCACATATGTATAGGCTATATAAGTATATATATATATACTAGTATCCTACTTCTACAACTACTACCAAGTGCCAACTAATATACAAACCTTCTTCACTGTGAACAAACAATGGCTATATAATAGCTATATAAGTATATATATATAACCATTGTTTGTTCACAGTGAAGAGGTTTTTTATATTAGTTGGTAGTAGCTGTAGTAGTAGACTAGCATAACTAGCATATATATTTACAGCCATTGTTTATGATGGCCATACATAATAGTCTATAGTAAATCCAGACAGATGCGACTTTAGATAATCCCTCGATGCTTTTGACTTGCCCGGAAGGCAAAGCAGTTATTGAACACAGTGGCCAACAATATAATTCAGAACTCAAAAGCACAGCTTTCGATGCAGAGCGCAGAGTAGCAGCAGTAAAAGCACTTTCAGTAGTATATAGCTGCAGCAATAATAGCATTAGAGCAATAAGTAAGTAGGTATACACTTTAATTCTCAGTTGCAGGCCGCACTCTGAGTATAGTAGCGGTATAGTATGATGGTAGTAATGGTATATTAGTCATAATAGTGGTATTATCAATAGTAGCATTATTCACCTATATGCCAATATTAAAAAAAGACCTCTGGTCATCGGTTTTCGTAAAAAAATTATTTTAGGAATAGCACTTGCCTCGGATACATATCTCACAAACAGTGGCGGCTCAAGACTTTCCAACAGGGGTCACGAAGGAGCCGGGGAACCTTACGGAGGGCGATGGCTGTTGAAAGTTAATACCGGATGTCATAATATATTGGACAAGAAGTTGGGCCAACTGGTCACATGCTGAGGGAGGACGCTGGGTCCCTACAGGTCTCCCTGCAGGCCCGCCACTGCTCATAATACAGACTGTTAAACAGAGCTTAATCTGCAGAGTGTGTTAACCTGTGTAGGCCCTAGTGCATATACTGTAGAACTACATGTATAGTGCTATATAAACGTCCAAGAAAAGCAAGGTCATTCAAAGAAAACATCATAGCTACTTAAAACTGAGACCATCGCTAAAGGAAGAATGGCGTTTGGAATGAGAACCATGGAAAGCTAGAGGAGGAAAGCTAGAGGAAGAAAGTTATCCGTGTAAACGAATCGCTTTGCGGATATTATACACGAAACTTGATCGCTTGGGCAAATCAAAGCAGTAAACACATTATAACTTATAGTCTGCGAGGTTGTTTTCTGCTATAATATATCTATGCTCTACTTTATGTTGATCAAACCAATCTGTAATATAAGTTGCCCAATATTAATTATTTATCACGTGTGGTGTATGTGAATACCTGGTATCTGGTAGACTACGGAGTTTTTCCAGGAGATCAGAAACTGCGTTTCTCCCACCCACTGTGGCCGGGTTTCTGGCTTCTCCGATCCATCGGATTCGACCTGGCCATCATGCTTTTTCCAGTGGATTAAAAATCCTGATTGCGATTTAACTTTTAGCGACAACCGACTGCTGGTTTTGACACTATGATAAAATGATGCTATGGAAGTCTTTATATTAGATGGATTAGATTAGAATAGGTTAGGTTAGATTAGATTAGATTATATGCATACCCCGCCCCCGGCTTGTCGCTTCTCTTCCAGTAAGCACCTATTCGGTACAGACCTAGTTCCTATAAGATTAGATTAGATTATACATGTAAATTAGATTAGATTAGAATAGATTGGAGTGGGTGGGTTTTGCGGATGCATTCGTCTCTTTTAATGTTATCAGAATAGCTCTAAAAATTATAGTTTTTTAAAACAAAAGCTATTTATCTTACTAACGAAATCGCGCGAAGAAACTTATAGTCATCACTCTGACATTCATTTAATGTCTAACATAATGTAAACGCCAACGACAGGCAGTGAAGCGGAAAAGAGGAGGATAAGGTATAGGAAAGGGACAGCAAACTGTGGTCTGGCAAAGTGAAGCCAATAAAAGAATTGCAACTTAGGCAAAGACGAGCGATGCAAGATAGCAATAGCGTTTTGCGAAAAATGATCATGAAAGGCGATGAAAGACAGGGAACTACAAGATATATAAATATAGCACGAAAACAGAAGTGGTTGTAATTAATTTTAAGTTAAGGTTCAAATTGAGTGCAGGCAGGCAGCTTGAAATATGATTAAAACTTGAAGTTCATCTCTTGAATATCATGCATCTGCTTAGCAAAGCTAATCAGAAACGACGCGGTGAAGCTGTCATATCCTGACGGATGCAGCTGTCGGGCGGTACGGAGTTCAAAGGCGCCGCCATCCCTTTGATCTTGTCGTCATGGTGACGTACTATGATGCCATGGGCAACGCAGTTCAAAGCATCGTCCGCTCTTCACAGTAATTCTCATTCCGTCCTATAGAGTAAAGACTGCTCGTGGTTGTGAAACCCACCGAGAGTTCAGAGGTCGGGTTCATGTTTATTTATTATAGACCCTACGGATTTTCTAATGGGTTCCTCCAACCGAAAGCCAAGGACGATGAGCGTCCTCGTTGTATACATACACTCTCCGTATATTTCGCATAAATAAGACTGCATGCTGAGGAATAGGATATAGTATGCAATACACACCTAGGCAATTTCTGTACTAAAGACAAGTGGGATATACGCGTGTATATCTTAATGCAGCTTGTATTAAGATTATATGTACATCCTTGTTTACATGATTGTGAATGTTAGCGTAAACTCTGAACAGCTGATGCATTACATGCGGGTTTGCGGTTTATTTTGCGGTCCATTTAGTTATAGTAAATAACTCCTTCAAAAGGTTAATTTAATAATAAAGATCACAACGTGATGATGATGATGATGACGACGACGATGATGATGATGGTGATGACGATGATGATGATGATGATGATGATGATGATGATGATGATGATGATGATGATGATGATGATGATGATGATGATGATGATGATGATGATGATGATGATGATGATGACGACGATGGCGATGATGATGATGACAACGACGACGATGATGATGATGATGACGATGAGGACGATGACGATGACGATGATGAAGACGATGATGACGCTTCTGCTGCAGCTGATGATGATAATAGTTATAATAATAACGTTAATAACAAATACGATGACAATATTAATAATAATAACAACAGCATTAATAGTATAATAGCAATGGCAAACTGCGGACTTCCGCTAAATAACAAATCGGTCAGGGTGGCGACCGGCCTGCGACTGGGTGTCCCTTCGCGAACTGCATGGGCGCCCCTACGGAGCCCCGGTGTTGGCTCATGGTCTCCTCGTGCTTTCCTGCGGACTTGGTCCGGTTCGTTTGCCTATAGACAATTAGACATGCCTGTGTGAATGATCCGATCTCTCGGGGTTTGCTCCGCACCGGTTTTCCATCCACAAAAAAAGGTGCCGGTAAGTCTCGCAAGGAAAGATGTCAGGAGACTCGATGGCCTCACCCTAATCCCTTGGCACGTCGGGCGATGTCTCATCTGGACTGCGACCGTAACAGACACCTTGGCCGTATCCTATATCTACCGGATATCTGTCAAATGGCCGGCGCCGCAGCCGAGAGGACGTCGACCCGCAAACACGACGAACTATATATATATCCTCCACATGTATCTTAGTCGCTTTGGTTTTTGAAAAATTATAATAATGCAGTATATAATGCAGTAGATCTATATAATTATAATTAAGAGCAGATCTATTTTTGCTCGGTTCATTGGGGGGGGGGACTTTTATAGCGCCTTTTCCCGATGCACATACATGTATATAGCATCAAGTCATCAACTGCATGGTGGCACCTATTAAGTAGAATATATGCGCAGTTATATAAATTATGTTTACAAATTATATGATCCTCCTGGCATGCAGAGGTGCCAGAACTATAGTTGCCGGTTGAGGTTGGCGTGTGTGTGTAATCTAACTTGGAAACTCCTCCACAGTTTGATAGATTAGATATAATATGCTGTGACTCGACTCTGTCATTCCCCTATATTTATAGCGAATAAATTACCATGAGCGCAAGAAGCAAATTAGGCCTACATATCATCGCCCATGTAATAATGAATTTATACGTATACATCATCTATCAAATTTTAATAGGCTAAATACGTAGGACTTGTAGCCCCCATATATGGGGCCAGCATGCTTAGAGATGTATCAGAGGTGTATTTGTATGCGTGGGTATGTGTGTAGGTGCATGTGTATACAGCGAATGAGCTATCTAGGCTACTTCGAGTGCAATCGAAACCCATGAGATTATATGAATTCAATCAATATAAATGTTGATAACACATGAATAATTATACAGAATCCCTCTATCCAACTATTTATGAGTACATTGACTGCACACCGTTAGTGTAATAAAATCAAGTAGCTAACATTTCATCCCCATTTCTGCATCATTTCAATGCTATTTTAATTGACTGGTAGTTTTTGTTTAGTCACATGATTATATTGGTGTAGTCCACGATTACATAGGCTAAAATAAGGTGTCAGTTGATCAATGTGAAAGGTACCAATTCGGTTCACTAGGCCAATACAAAACAAAACAAGTTTTTCATCTACAGGGTGCGGCAAAATAAAGTAATCCCCTACGGTTTTCAGCCCATATCTTGGCCAAACATACGAATTTTTAAATGAAACTTTTCAGTCTTAAAGGCAATTCATATTTACGTACAATGGTCAAATTACAAAAACATATTTCAAACAGAACAAAAGTTATGTCACTTTTAGTGAGGTCACCCACCGTTTTTTGACGATTCAAAAACGAAACGCAGTTTTTTAAAGGTTTTTTGCTAATATCATGGCCAGAAGTAACATTTTCAAAATGAATCTTCACAGGTTTAAAGACAATTTATATTTACACATGATGGCCAGATTTCATCAAAATATTTCAAACACAACAAAAGTTATAACACTTTTAGTGAGGCCACCCACCGCTTTTGACGATTAAAAAGCGTAACGCAACAAAAAGTAACAAAAACGTGATTTTATCAAGTCATATCTCAAATAACTGTTTGGAACTAAACTTGATAGTGATTCACAACTTGTGTTCAATGTCCCCACCACCAGTGCCAAAACTTCTTTTGAGTCTCTTTACAAAGTTCTTGATGGACCTGTTGATTAATCTGACAGATTTCCTATTTACCAATTTGATTGTCATTTTGCTAAGTGACTTCTCAGTGACGTGCAGCTACGCTGGTACCCTGTTCCTTTTTTAAATAGTAATAATAATGATCATCTGACATTATCAAAGCCTATTTGATAACAAATGTTTGAGATGATAATTAAAAAATTGGTGTTTTTGCTACTTTTTGCTGCGTTACGTCTTTGAATCGTCAAAAAACGGTGGGTGGCCTCACTAAAAGTAGTAGGCCTATAACTTTTGTTCTGTTTGAAATATTTTGCTGAAATCTGGCCATCATATGCAGATATGAATTGTCTTTAAGCCTCTGAAATTTCATTTCGATATTCTTACTTTTGGCCAAGATATTGGCCAGAATAATAAAATCCGTTTTATGTTGCTTTTTGTTGCGTGACGTTTTTGAATCGTCAAAAAACGGTGGGTGGCCTCACTAGAAGTGATATAACTTTTGTTCTGTTTCACATATGGCGATGAAATTTGGCTATTGTACGTAGATATGAATTACCTTAAAACCCGTAAAACTGGATTTGAAAAATTCCTATTTTTGGCCAAGATATTGACAAACATCCGTAGGGGATTACTTTATTTTTCCGCACCCTGTACATCCAACTCGATCGTTTACCATCATTCGTTTTTTTACTTATGGAATTCCCTTCCCTCCTATCGGCGTGTAACTCTTCTTCATGGATCGCTACTTAGCCTACATATCACTTTCTTCTTATGACCTTATTAATCTCGTGGTTTTGGTAGTGGGAGCGCCACTGAATAGCTATGGCTGTGAGCTGCGCTATAGAAATGACCAATTACATTACATTTGAGAATATTAATGTGCTGCATAAGTGATTGAGAGTCTAACGCACTTATAGCTACTCGATAGGCCGTCTGCAAAATCTCAATCAATCAATCAATCGTAATTTATATAGCGCCCCTTCAAGGTACCTACTCAGAGGCACTCCCGACCGAGATCAAGCGAAAAAAAGTCTGTATACTTTATTCTACTTGCACGTATAATTATATCAACTGCTCACTTCTACGATATTTTTACTCGTCTGCTAAATGCAAGCTTACAAAGGCTAAAGAGGCAATTAGTGGTCGATGCAGAACACACATGGGAGGAGTGGCTTAGTGGGCATGGTAGCATCAAGGCACAAAGAGCGTGGACGCGGGGTCGACCACCGCTACCCTTCCAATGGTCTATAATTATACGCAGCCATTTCCATTCGCTCTGTGGCTTTAAAAAATGAATGAGCACCTGGGCAGATGTGCATCTTGCACGACTTTAATATCCGCAATCTTCTCTTCACACCAGGATTTCTAATAAGAAACTGTGCCAGTTTGAATTAGCCTAATAACGCCTGTCTCTGTCGAAGCCTCCCGTCGAACTTTACGCTCTTCGGCCAATGGGGAGCTGCTGGTCCCTCGAACCCGCTCTGCTACCAGACAGCGTCGAACCTTCTCCGTTGTTGGCCCGTCCACATGGAATGGGCTCCCGCTTGCACTACGCTTACTACCTCGGAATAATTTGCCTGCTTTCTATAAGTTGCTCAAGACCTATCTTTTTAGCTGTGGCTGGACTGGGAACGCTTCTGATTAGGCTTCTTGAAGGAGCGCTATATAAGTTTTCGGAATGAATGAATGAATAACAAACGCGAATATATAATTTGCAAAGATAGAAATGAGGTGTAATTTTCTGAATGCCTTGCTAAGATTTGCGACAAAGCTCCGCAGGATGCTCGCTGTCATATCACGATTCCAGGTGACTGGATCTTCCATGTAGCTCAGAAATGGAGGATGGTCTGGATGGAGGTCAAAGATCCTCGTTTTCTCGAAAGTTGACTGAATACAGAACTCCATAAATATTAGTGGTACCCGAGTTAGGTCAGAGCTGAATTGATCTTCTTCCACTAAAACAGTGAGTTGTTGAGAATGAAGGAATGGTAAACAATATATGTCGGCAACATGGATCGTAGTATAACATCCACTTCCTAAGCCGACATCTGTTGATGTAAACACGCCACTCAGTTCTTTTATCACCGCCATTATTGCAGTGCAATCTTCTCGTATCCAGGGACTTTGGGATTCTTTCCAGCAGCTGTATACCGAATCGGTGGAATGAAAATTAAGTTCACCTCGAATCACGTGACGTCTCGATTACACTCGAAGTTGTGAGAGGTGCAAGGCAGCAAAGCTAATCGAGGATTGCAAGTTAATAGTGAAAATAACGAACATTTGAAACAGTGTTTGTATCTTGTTTCTAATGCCATCACTTTCCGAAAAGAAGACATTTTCCATTCAAGAAGACATTGCTGACAAATTTTGGTAGAACTGTAAGCAATGAATTGTGCCGTGTCATTATGGAAACGAAAGCGACATAGATCTATAGCGTTGACAAATAAAACTTTTTGACGTTAGTTTTGGTCTAATAGGCCTACTTGAACTAGTCTTGTCTTACTCACATGAAATGCTATTTAATAAAAGATTTTAAACACTGAAACTGTCAATAATTAATACACTTCTGTTTTTCTTTCGTGATTGTTTGTCGTCAAAGCGCTGTTGGAAAACAAAATCATTTTGGTTTTTGATAGATGGCCTGCAATGATGAGCTCTGAAAGTGATATTATAAAAAGATCTTGGACCGCCCTAATATACATATGATCCTATATATATATATATATATAGACCTATGTATATATAAAACATTGCAGTATGTAGGCCTATAAACATCGATGAACAGACCTGTATTTACGTATATAGGCCTAATATATATAATTATGCGAGTGTTTATCGGTGTTCTCTCTCTCCATTGGAATGAATTCTTATCCAAAGACATGCATCGACTGTTGCGTCATCCTTGTTTTTCTCAATTTCTGTTATTCCAGTACGGAATTAACAGGAAGCAGCATGTGACTTTAAAAAAACCAGCTTTCGCTCCTGTCTGTCTACCTGTCTGTTTGCATGTGCGCCTGCCTATCCGTCCGTGCGTCTCTCTGCACTCCTACACGCATCGTCTTAGCAAGCTCTCTTTCCATCCGTCTCCGTGAAAGTCATTTATTCCAATTAGTCAGCGGAGTCTTTCGTCTGTTTTGAAGTTGTATGCGGCTGATTGGAAAACAGAAACAACGACAACAGCGATGCCCTGGTTCGACCACCATGCATGCATGCACTCTCCGGGCAACCCACACTCCAGCGGTTGATCAGCCTGCATGCAGAGGCCATCGGAGCACGAAAGTAAAGCGGAGGACACGACCTCTGGCTTTCTATCCTTCGAGGAAGCTTCCATCAATTTATTGCACCAAGATGCTTCCGCCGTACACATATTACAACAAAATGATGATAGCATACGCATTCACTTCTTCGCTCACTTACTCTAAACTTTGAACCTGTTTATGGACTTACGCGCTTACTTACCTAGCAACATCTCCCATGTATTATTATTTCTTTTGCCCCGATGTATTTAGGTTCACACAGAGATTTCATTACCAACTACTGTTTAAAAGCTAGTCCAGCCGATCGGAGAGCAGATCGTCGCTTGACACGAGCAGAAGTGGGACAGCAGAGCGCTGAACTTCAAGTATGGTTTGTTTAATATTTTCCCCGATCTTCTTGCCTGAAAAACAGACTAGCGCGAAATTTGGAGGGGGCATTTGTCCTCTGGACCACGTCTGCTACGCTTATAATACCGGATCTCCGAATTGGTATGGCGCTGCATCGAGGGTTCAGTTCCCCGTGTACCTGCGGGAACTTTGCTGTTAGTAGGTTCCCTTCGTTCATATATGTTATTATGTTCAGGCTGAGCTTCTTGTCGCTCGCCCGCGGACGTCCACAAGACAACGACGTGCTTTCTCGGTCCCTGCCATCTAGATTGATCTTCCTGTGGCACTTCTCCTAGTGCATGCCGAGGGATCACTCCACCGTGTTCTTCTCTATCCTTAAGACTGTCTTATTTAACCGAGGTGGGTGGTCTGGAGTGCTTCTGAGTAGATTGTCTTGAAGTGGCGCTATACAAATGATGCGTATAAATGACATGACCCGCGTGTCCCTGCCAGTAAAACACTTGCAAACATCAAAAATGTCTTATGTAATAGGCTTCATAATAATTATGAGCGTCGATCGTTGCAGAGTATAATCAAACAATGACGCAAGTAATAAGAAATAATTACGACGCCGACACTCGAATCGATACACATCTAAATGTCGCTGTTAACGTCAAATCACGCTTGTAATAATTATTACTATTATGATCATGTTAATTGATAGCACAGAGCTAAATGTCAATCAACGTTTTGCACTTTGTTGGGGCGCGGTGGTGGAGTTGGTATGTTCGTTGCCTTGCAGCCGGAGGGTCGCAGGTTCATACCCACCTCAAGCCGCCGCGTAGGGACTTTGGAAAAGTCCTTCATTCGCAACAATTGCTCAGCGCTTCGGCGTGAAACTCCTGTTCAGTGTCCGCGCTGTAATCGGGAGCGCTTCTGAGTAGTATTCTTAAAGGGGCGCTATAACAAGTGCACATTTATGTAAATAATTATTGTCGACCATCATTACACTGTCATGCAAATAAGACTTTGACGCTCACGTGTAAAATCCAAGAACAAAGTTCGGGTCAACACCCGGGATCATCACGTAGGCCACGGGTAAGGTGAGCATGTGAGAGAACGCTCGTTAGGGTACGAGCGGACACGTAACAATATATATATATATATATATCTGTGTGTATGTGTGTATGTGTGTAGGTGTTGTGTGTGTCTATGTGCGTGTGTGTGGCTGTGTTTCTGATTATACTTTTCAAAAGTTTCCTCAGCGGCTCACGAATAAAGTTTTCACTTTCGCTTTTTTGTTGTTGACGAAGACCAAGCGAGTGAAGAAATGTTAGATACAGATAAAGATGATAAGCGGAGATAAATGATAAATGAAGATCATGATCAGAATGAAGATTTGCGATGGATATAGAGTCTATACATTAGACTAAGCTAAATGATTCAATCGGATCAAAAAACTAGATTAAGAAATCATAGCAACGATGATCGTGACGAAGATGACGAAGAAGCCGAAGACTCGGACCCGGACTTGGACTATTAGATATACTCTTACGGACAACCATTTTGACTCAACGCATCGCTCGTGAATAAGCTAGCGCCCCGAGTGACGTTTTTGAAGTCTGGACATTACGATAATGTAGAAAACGACGCTCAAGATCATGCATATCATGCTTCCTATAATTATATGCTGGGTGAGCCAACAGAGACCACTGAGGTTTTTTGCCAATATCTTGACCAGACGTACGAATTTGTAGATACAATTTCACAGGCTTAAAGGCAAATCATTTATCTAATATGCTTACGTAGTATGACCAGATTTCACTAAAATATTTCGAACAGAACAAAAGTTACATCGCTTTTAGTGAGCGCATCACCAACCGTTTGCTGAAGATTCAGTTCTTCCTACCTGTTGCAAAAGAAAAGAAACAATCTCTGGAACGATCTATAGAAAAAACGACTCCACATATAAATATACTGATTCCGATGATCCGATCGGTGTTTTCGATTCCTTAACCGATCAATTCTCTATTCTGCGACGGTCGTTCATCAACTGCCAAGAACATCAACAGCAGCAGCAGCAGCAGCAGCAACAACAACAACTTTTAACGGATCACCGAGGTGCACAGCATACTCTCCGATGGTCTGTCGCAGACGTCGGCTGCAGCAGCAGATGAAGTTGCTATGGCTTCCAGCGGCTGCAGCAGGGATGCGGCGGATGGCAGGGATGCTGAGTTTGGCGTGGTTGAGGGAGAGGGGGATCATCCGGGCATCTTTCGCCGGCAATCCCATCCGGATGGAAGCCACTGATCCGGCGTCACTCCATAGCGTCCGCGCCAGTTCTTGCTTCCCGTGCGTGCGTACGTGCGTGTGTGTGTGTGTGTGTGTGTGTGTGTGTGTGTGTGTTTGCTCTGCACACCTGCAGATTGGCACATGCAGTATGCAGTGTGCAGTATGAAAGTTCCACCCCCAAGAATGACATCGCACCTCCCCGAAAAATCTTGATATGCTGTTAACGCTAACAATGACATTTCCTCCGCCAAAGCACTAATTTATTTCAGTGTAGGCCTATAACTGTATATTCAGAGTTACAGGCAGTAGCTTCAGCCACCGAAAAGCCACAACGCTATACCAAGAACAGTTCTTGACTTAGGTATGCAACCCGGCAAAGCTAATCAGATGACTTCATTATGATCAATCTGGGGAATGAGAATTGTTTGCAAGTATTGTGGCTGCGATGAGATCCGCATTGAGACTAAAAATTCTATGATGAAAAGAAGAAAGCACAGTGTAAGCTTACATAATAATTATGTTCATATTTATACGTGTCTGTGTGTTTGTGTGATTTGTGTCTATTTAAACACGCGTCCACATCATCTGTAAGCGGGCTCGTGTATTCCTAAGCTTGTGCGGGCGTTTGTTCAAAGGTCTACGGCATGCGTAGGCCTATATTAACTATTATAGCGATGCGATGCCAATTAAAGTACTTCTGAATAAATGACACGATCAAATCTAATGCAGTCCAAAAATGAACTTGACTATAAAATTCAGATAGATCTATATACGCTTATTATAGTCGTTCGTCGATTTGCAAAGTCCTATCTGCTCTATTACAGGGAAAGGATTTACGATATAATGGTATAGCACTCTGGAACGAAAAGCCAACGGACGAAGGATCGTTTACCATTGCCCTCCCTAAAGTCGACTGGACTTTCAATCGGCAAAGGGCGTTTGGTAAATCAGCAGTAGGACGTGATTGAACGCCTTGCATGGTTGCCGACATTTTAATCCGACTTCTGTAATAGCTTGCGATCATCCGTTTAGATTATATGATTTGTTATAATCATACGCGTCGCGCCAATTTGAAATTGAACGAAGATTATTATTTTTCTTACTCGAAGTATCTCAGATCTCTCGGGATTTCAAAAAATTATCCGGAGACGTAAAAATTGTATTCTTCTTATTATTATTACTATTACTATTACTATTATTGTTATTATTATTATTATTATTATTATTATTATTATTTTTATTATTATTATTATTATTATTATTATTATTATTATTATTATTATTATTAAGTCTTATACATCTTTATTGTTTCAACAAATATTGCAAACAGTCAAACAGTGCAACAGCTGTGTGCATTTGGGCGAGTCCAACCACCCTCATCCATGTCAATTAAGGGCTTAATGTTATTATTAATATTATTATTATTATTTTTTTTTTTTTTTTTGGCCCGAGGTATACAGGATCCCTCAGGGACTTCGCTACCGCCTAATATAAAATCACAGTCTGGAACGGCCCTATTCATATTCGGTGTTCTGATCGGCGAAAGTGCCCCTAAAGGCAACTGCATTGAAGCGCTGTATCATCAGCGAGATTCGCTGGAACAAAAATGTTGTTTCTCGTGGCTCCCCCGATATCGTGCCCAGCCTCTGCCCCAGGTCCGAAAGGAACGTCAATCCTTCACTGTTGATCGGACCCAGAGTTTCGAAAGCCAAAGGGGCAAAAAAATATGTGGACGATAATTCGTTGTATTTGTCAATTTTGCGAACCGACGCCTTCTCTGCCGCGGCGCCGGCCGTTTGACTGGTGTCCGGTAGGTAGGAAACTGCCATGGTGTCTGTTACGGTCACATCCCAGATGAGACATCGCCCGGCGCGCCATGGGATCAGGGTGAGACCATCGGGTCTCCTGCCATCTGTTCTAATGAGGCCTGCCGGCTCCTTTGTGGATGGATAACCGGCACGTATCAAGCCCCGAAAGATAAGCTCGTTCATGGCGGCATGTCTAGGCAAGCGACCCGGACCCAGCCCGCAGGAAAGCCCGTGGTGGCCATCAGCCAACACCGGGGCTCCACATGGGCACCCATGCGGTTCGCAAAGCGGGACCCCCAGCCGCAGACCCGCCGCAACCCTCACCGACTCATTATCAAGACGGAGTCCGCAGCTTGTGATAGGGAGGGCCAGCAACCAGTCCCCAGCGTGTGGAGCAGACACCGCCCTGAGGCGTGCTTGGTTTTTAGGGTCAGTGAGCCTGGCATACAGGCCAGAGACGGCGGCGTCGATCAGGGGCCTGTCCCATGCCGACTGTTTGTGGGCAAGATTGCCTTCTGGGCGCTGTTCTGCGCCTGTCCCAAGCCATATGGCTAGCTGCTCCGTGCATCGTGGGTCGGCCTCTGCCGCCTCTCCCAACATGGTGGACTGGAGCAGATCGGTGCTCGCGGCTGATGCCAGAAAGGCGGGAAGTGCCAGCGAGGTCACCGATCGGATACCGAGCCCGCCCATCTTAATGGGAAGGGTAGCCTGAAGCCATGCGTCGTCTGAAAGGGGCAGATTGAGAACCCTGCTCAGGCCGTTTCGCAGGATCGCATCATACTCCACCAATCCTGGGTGGCCTTCACATGGGCAGCTGCGGAGGAAGTGTAATTTATTATTATTATTATTATTATTATTATTATTATTATTATTATTATTATTATTATTATTATTATTATTATTATAACAACAGCGACTTTTCAGAATGTTCCGAATAAATCGAACAACGGACATTCATTATTACTAAATATAACAATGATAATAATATCAAGTGATGAAGTTTTTTCTCTTATTCGTTTTACGTATTTGTTTCTTTTTGGCGCAATATAAACTGACAGGCTAATAATAACATTGGACGCGATAATTTATGCCAGAAGTGCTTCTCTCGCCACTGCACTTGAATACAGAGGAAGTGACGCGGTCAGAGGCGCTGATTCTGTTCATTCGACTTCCGCCTCTGGCGCCCATTGATCGGATGAGGATGATGAGGAGGAAGTGTAATTTATTATGCGCCGCTCAATAAAAAAGCATCAATCAAAAACGACAGCTGAATGTATTTTGGGATTCACTCTCTTTCTCCCTCTCTGTCTGTCTGTCTGTCTGTTTGTCTGTCTGTTTGTGGGTCTGTCTGTTTGTCTGTTTGTCTGTCTGTCTGTCTGTCTGTCTGTCTGTCTGTCTGTCTGTCTGTCTGTCTCTCGTCCTCTCTAGTGACAAAAATCGTCTGCTGAAAAATCATCATTTTTATTGTTATGCAACGTTAAATTAAAACGCATCAATCAATAGCGACAGCCGAATGTATTTTAGGATTCACTCTTTGTCTCTCTGTCTCTCTCTCTCTGTCTCTTTCTGTCTGTCTCTCCGCCTGTTTGTCTGTCTGTATACTTGTTTTTTTGTTTGTCTGTCTGTCTATCTGTCTGTCTATCTGTCAGTTTGTCTGTCTGTCATCCTCTCTAGTGATACAGTCGTCTGCAGAACGTGACTTCTCCGTGGACGTGGCACCATGCCTCATGGGTCTTCTCAGACCGTGCAATGCAGCAGGCTAAGCACACAAGCATGTCTGTCATCAGAACGCTATTGACAACACTAATCCACCGTCACCATATCTTCATCACATCGCTCTCGCCAGTACCTATGGGACTTATTCATTGTGACCCACAAGTCTTCCGGTGATATTAATATTCTGGGTCGCGTTCAATATTGCATTCCGCGTTTTCCGAATGCATGGGTCAGAGATCGGTGTCGTATATCTGGAACGAGGCAAAAATAAACTTAGCATTACACGACATAACATAACACGACATAACATAGCCTAACATAACAAAATGTAAATAGCATAACACGGCATAACTTAACAAAACATAACAAAATGTAAATAGCATAACACGGCATAACTTAACAAAACATAACAAAATGTAAATAGCATAACACGGCATAACTTAACAAAACATAACATAATGTAAATAGCATAACACGACATAACATAACTTAACATAACAAAATGTAAATAGCATAACACGGCATAACTTAACAAAACATAACAAAATGTAAATAGCATAACGCGGCATAACTTAACAAAACTTAACAAAATGTAAATAGCATAACACGGCATAACTTAACAAAACATAACATAATGTAAATAGCATAACACGACATAACATAACTTAACATAACAAAATGTAAATAGCATAACACGGCATAACTTAACAAAACATAACAAAATGTAAATAGCATAACACGGCATAACTTAACAAAGCATAACAAAATGTAAATAGCATAACACGGCATAACTTAACAAAACATAACATAATGTAAATAGCATAACACGACATAACATAACTTAACATAACAAAATGTAAATAGCATAACACGGCATAACTTAACAAAACATAACAAAATGTAAATAGCATAACACGGCATAACTTAACAAAACATAACATAATGTAAATGGCATAACACGACATAACATAACTTAACAAAACTTAATGTAAATAGCATAACATGATATAACATAACAGGGGTTGTAAGTGGTTCAGAAGACGCTGGGTGTGTGTTAGAACCACTGCAACCCGCTCTGCTCCCAGACAGTGTCGATCCTTCCCGGTTGTTGGCCCGTCCACTCCACATGTAAGGGGCTCCCGCTTGCACTACGCTAACTACCTCGGAATAATTTCCTGCTTTCTATCAGTTGCTGAACACCTATCTTTTTAACAGTGACTAGGCTGGGAGCGCCTCTGAGTAGGCTTCTTGAAGGGGCTTGTATATGAGTTTTGGGAATGAACGAATGAATGAATGAATGAATGAATGAATGAACGAATGAACGAATGCAATTGACCTGGATCACTTAATAACCCAATGTTTCTATTATTATAGCCTCTTCTAAAACGCTGTGACTGTGCCCATCCAACCGTTAGCCGTGTCACAACAATTCTAGAAATCTAGCGCTGAAGAATTTCTCTCCTAATGTTCCTTTCGGTTTTTTAAACAATCCGAACACGTCACTCCGAGTCGCTTTGTTTGGTGCCAATTAATAAATTCTCTCCTAATGTACATGTACCAGGTAGTGCTTCGTGTCCAGTGATGTAGGCTACTTATAATATGCTTAGATTAGAGTGATCATTAGTAGGGGTCTGCGGGTATACCCGTACCCGCGGGTTTACCCGTACCCGCGGGTCGGGTACGGGTCGGGTACGGGTCGGGTACAAATTTCACGGGTCGGGTCGGGTACGGGTAGGACTGTCACGGGTACGGGTATACCCGGTTTTACCCGCGCTAACGTGAAATATTTTGGTTACATTTTATAGTGAGTCTTGCACTGTCAGAATATTCACTCTTGCTAACTGACAAATATAATTATTCACATAAGCTGCACATAGACACGTACTCGATGAACATTCATTATACATGAACACACCATTATCATCTTCATCGTCATCACCATCCGTTTCACACACTGCCATATGAAGGGCTATGGGTACGAATACATGTTCTCCATTGTCATGTCACTGTTGTTCCTGTTACAACTACTAACTAGTCTGCTAGTACTACTACTGCTACTGCTGCTGCTACTATCACCCACACTGCTGCTACAACAGCAGCAGCTGCTATCATCATCATCATCATCATCATCATCATTGTCGCCGTCGTCGTCGTCGTCGTCGTCGTCATCATCATCATCATCATCATCACCACCATCATTCTCTTCAACAACGTATTTAGTATTAGAACTACAGGCTGAGTTGCAAGGCTATTTGCATGGTAGAGAACTGAATTACATACAATGTCTATGACATGGCGGGTATTGTACGGGTACGGGTATACCCGCGGGTACGGGTCGGGTCGGGTAGTAATTTTAAGTACGGGTCGGGTACGGGTACGGGTAGCGGTCCTGTGTACGGGTACGGGTCGGGTAGCAAAAATGCTGTACCCGCAGACCCCTAATCATTAGACCGCCTCTGTTCCTCTTTCTCCTATGCTATTAACTCTCGCCTCTTCAACCTTTCTTCGCTCAGTGTATATAGCTAAGAACTCTGTAACTCTCAAATCATTTTCTCAGCACTTTATTCTCCAGTTTCTCCATGTCCTGTTTCAGAAATTAGTCGCAGTAGCATAACCACTTCACGCCGTTAATGCATGCCCAAAAACCAACATCTAAACGGGATCATTCAACCCCGCATCAGAACAGAAAACGTGCCTCAGAAACATTCAATATTTATCCAGTTTCCGATGTTTTTCGGTGATTATAACTGAACAACGAGACGGAGGCGTGATATTGGAGCGAACATTATTATAGCGGAATGATATCCCACTTCGGGGCCGCGAACAAACGGTAAATAATGGCTGTGTGGTGGATCATCTGACAGAGTCCGATGGTAGACGTGCAGAGTGTAGAGGCAATTGATTGTAAATCTCGGATTCTAGGTCGAAACCCAATAGACGCAAACGCCCACAGGCCACCGTTTTCAATACATGCAATAATAGTAACAATGCGCGTTGCACACGCACAGACACAATTTATATATATAAATATAATTATATATATATATTATATTATATATATATTATGGAGAGAGACTCATAGATAGAGACATGTAGACCAATACTGAAGACATACATAGGCCTACCTTCACACAAAACTATACATGCGTGCATATTTCACAATCTTGCATATGATATGCCTACATTTTCCTGCATACAAACAAACAAACACACACACACATAATATTGAGCTTATACAGTATACCTGAATGTGTACATCCATGCATACCGACACATATGTACAATTGTACATACCTCATTATATACAATTTTATTCATGATGCAATGCATATAATTATGTGTGTATTGTATCGTCATCTGACAGAATTATGATTTCCTATATTATGTATACATTGCCAATTCTGACAGAATAATGCTTCTTACTGACGGTGGCTTACATCGGGAATTCAATCATGAATGTAGCCTACATCAAATGCTGCACACATCAAGACCCTGCTAGCATTTTTAAGAATTTGAGAATATACTTAGATTAGAGATAATACTCAATCAAATTCATTTGGTTATCTTCACCTATATAGTGGCGTAGATCTATCTGTCATGTCATGTCATGTCATGTCGCCATCGTCGCATCGCGACGGTTGGCTACATGAATGGATCTTTAATGCCCAGAGTCTTCTGTCCCTTGTCGCGCTCATTAAGTCAGAGCCTACAAGTCCTGTCCAGTTCAGAACGTTGTCGATCCAAGATAACCTCGGCCTTCCTCGTCCTCGGTTCCCTTCCACAAAACCCGTCATGATGCTGCTTTCGATGCTATCGTTTTGCTGTCTCATGCTATGACCAAAATATCGAAGTTTTCGAATTTTGGTGATCTATCTATAATTATTAAATGAATCCTATGGGTCTTGTCTGTTTCCTTAGACCCTCCTCCTCATTTCTGAATGGTGACTAGTTTCATCTTCTCAATTCAGGTTCACTATGGAATGAACACATTGACTCAGTTGACTTGATTCCCCATGGGTCGTCTGACCAGGGAGGGGGGCCGGTGGCGCAATGAATAACACACTGGCATAAAGATCAGCGAAGCTAAGTTCGATTCCCGAGGCCTTCGTAGGGCAGACGCGCTTAGCAGGTTGCTATGACCGCCGTTATATTGAGGCTGACTAACCGTTGTGCAGTTCTAAAAATTCCTTAAAAACAGCCCTGCTGTTGGTAGTTAAGATTGGTGTTAATTAAGATAATTGTAAAACTGCACACTGCATAGTGCATACCCGGTTGAGGTCTGTCAACCGGATTGTTTAATCAACGAAAATTATTATTCTATCTCGGTACACACAGACACGGAAGGTGGATCTACTTAATTGATGGAGGCTTGCCCGCAGGAGAAGATGCGAATCAATAATCGCTTCTTCACCGCCGTATATAATGCTTATAAAGGTCAAGGTGCTGACTCAACAGGCGCGCCTTGCCATCAAGCACTTGCCGAATTCACTTGACGTTTTAAACCGAATACAAGATTTTCCAGCATCATCCAAGTTCCGTCTACTTTTCTACCAGACATGTCCAACCTTACTCGACCACGTACCGTTCTCCAAATTCCGGTGTCCCGACGACTTAGGCAAAAGGTCAAAATTGTCCCGGTTTTTGACAAGAAGGAACTTCTAATTGTCAACTTAGATCTTGGGAACGTCATTTCTTGTCAATGACAGAACATATTGTAGTTTTTTATGCAAAAATTCATCACGAAAGTGAAGTTGCCAATTTATTTGAAAGGTTAAAGGTTGTGCACAGTGTAAACGACAGTAGCCTACTGTAACAGGCCACACAATAAGGATTATGTCTCAACTGCTGCGGACCGCTGAGGACCGTTAAATTGCGTTGATGTCGTTAGAAAATACTGTCCACCCTGGCGATGAATACTAAACATGGAATTCAGAACATGGGTTGTTTCCACAGAGTTTTCCAAAATGTAAATTTCTGTTTCATTTTCTGCATCATTTGGTGCAGTGCTTTAGTGCGAAGAAATTTGTTCAAAACTAAAATAGTTGTATAGGCTATCTAAAAAACAGGTGTCAATTTTCCAGGTTGGGGGCAAGTCCCCGTTTGTGCGGATGCCCATGGACGCAATTACAAAAATGTACAAGCACGCATACATATCATACCTACGACATGCATATACATACATACCTGTATGTACAGATGCATGCACGTATGAAGGTAGGCTATGTATGTTTCTTTATATATGTGACCTCGCTAAAAAAAAATTATTGATTATGCGAGGTGATTATATAGACTATTTGATTGTCTACAGCAGCGGTTCCCAACCCGTGGCCCGCGGGCCAAAAGTGGCCCGCCAGGCCACAGAAAAAGACCCTCATCTCTCAAAGAATAATCAAAAATATATGAAAAATTAACAATTTGGACAGGATAGAACACATTATTATTTTCTATTACAAATTATTTTATTTTGTCGTCGATAAATAACATCAAACATTATATTTTGAATAAATTATAACAATTTTACATGCTTTTAGTTAATACAATTTTGACCTTGTGGCCCCCTAATGTCCTTCAACTAAGAAAAAGTGGCCCTCGTGTCCTCCAACTTAGAAAAAGTGGCCCTCAAGTCAATAAAGGTTGGGAACCACTGGTCTACAGACTGCGCCAGATACTTTGATGTGTTTTAATCTTGCTTGTCTTCTGACTGTTTAGCTGAGCTTGCCTGTCAGCCTGCCTGTCTGTTTGCCTGCCTCTGTTATGCCCGTCTTTTACAGTAAGCTTACTTCTAATAGTTGAAACAACTATTCTAGTAGCATATATGGGTTATGCCACTAGAATACTGTAGTTGTTTCAACTATCAGAACTCTTTGTCTGTCCGTCTGTTTGCCAGCATGCATTAGGTAAATGGTAATAAAGTTCGGTGAAGTATACACACTGCGGTTATATTTTATGATGATCTTTGTATCTTTCTCTGTCTTCTGTAATATTGCCCTCTGTTTGCTTGTTTGTCTGTTTGCCTGTCACTCCGCCTGACATAAAATAAAATAAATAGTAATAATGTTCACTGATGTATAAAAACCATTTATGACAAACTCTGTGTCTTTGCGTGGATTCTAGTGCATGCACTCTGTCTGTCTGTCTGTCTGTCTGTCTGTCTGCCTCTCTGTCTGTCTGTCTGTCTGCCCGTCTGCTCTATGTGTGTGAGATTGCATGGGTTGCTGTATGCTGCTGCTTTGATTTTCTCAGTGCATATGCCAATGAATGTACGGGCTTTAACCATGTCCATATTATTATTATTTATGGAAAGATGAACAGACGTGCATATATACACAAGCATGCGCAGTTTTGCGCACATATAAACTATATCGTGATTTGGTGTGTGTGTGTATATATACGTGCGTGTGTGCATGCGCGCGTGTGCGGGCGTATATGTGTGTTTGCGTGTGTGTGTGTGTTTGTGTGTGTGTGTGTGTGTGTGTGTTTGCGCGCGTGCGCATGGGCGTGGGCGTGGGGTGGGCGTTTTCGTGTGCGTATACGTTTGTGATGTGTGCTTGATTTTGCAAGATTTAACCAAGAAATTATCGAGACACAGTTATTATGTGTTTTAATGCAGCCAGATCTCTTTGATAGATCTCTAATTTGCAAGCGTGAACATTCTAATCGACCAAATGCATGCACGCCTACATGTACTTGACATCAATATACACGTGGCAATTTAAGTGTGAATAAAAATGTGTGTGACTGGGTATTATTATATCCATTAATAGGCTCTGCAGGTATTAATACTGCACATCTTATGCTCCACTCAGCACGACACTCTTGCTTTACCGTTCCGTTCTTTCATCCTATAATATTATGCCCCCTGATGATGTTACGTCTGATTACGCAACCGAATACTGATGCTCTTTGAGACCTGGCGCCTCTTGCTGTGTCTTATTCTCATGGTCTGTCTCCAAGTGAATGCGTTTGTGTGCAGCTCTTTGCTTCTTTACCTGCCACTGCATTTTTCTGCCTAACCGTGTATGTCTGTGTGCATGCCTGTCTGCGTGTCTGTCGTTCTGTCTGTCTCTGTCTTTGGTCGCGTGTGGCTCGTCTGTATCACATGGCTTGTTCATGGTTGCATTTGTAATTCATCTTGCATGTCACGGTTTTTAAGTGTTTCTGTCCAGCTTTGCTTCTGTCTATTTGCCTGTGTATTTAGCCGTCTTTCTATGTCGTATAGTCTTTTCCTGTGTTGTCTGTCTATGTCTAAATGCCTCTCTGTGTGTCTGCTTGTTCGTGCTTCATTGCATCTATTCGTCTGCTCTTAACCGTGTGTGCGCATGCGTGTGATATAGTGATTATGTGCGTGTCTGTCTGCCTATGGGTCAGACATAATACAGAGTGGGAAATGATATGGAATAATCTGAAATCGTAACACGTCCATTTTCCTGTCCATTATGTCGCATGAGTTCAGAACATCCACCCATTCGCCGATCCGTATCTGTAGCAATTCTTACATCCGTATAGACTATATATAATACATATCGTATATATATACATACATATATATATATATATATATATATACAAGCATATATATTTTTGTATGTGTGTATATATATACTCAAGTATATCCATCTATATACGAAGGGCAATAAAGGCAGATGGCAGCAACGATAAAGGGACATGCAAAGAATAATTGGACGGTGCTTCACAAGCATTTGAAAGAGATTAGAGGATATACGAAGAAGCACATGAAGAGAATTAGCAAAGAAAACCACAAAGAAACATAATATACGAGACGATGGTATACAGTCGATTTTCCTACACGAATCAGAATGCTGGAAAACAGGATTACAAAAGAATTGCAGAAGTGAGAAAGCTTCTCTATAATTATAAGACCACATAAAAAGGAATGGCTACAGAAGGCAATCATTAGCTATCCACATTCTACATGTACACAACTCTGCTAAACAAAGTTGTTCCATGATGGCAACGGTGGATTGGATATGTATGCATATATAGAGAGAATGTCATCCACTGAATTCTGCACGGATTGGATTCGAAAGAGAAATAAACAAACTAAGCCGACTAAGGTATAGGCTGGATGAAGAACATGCATAACATCACGTGGACAAACCTTAATAAAGCAATGGGTTTGGCCAAAAACCAAGGACAGTGGATGTCACTTATTTGTACCTATCGCCGCCAATTTGCTGGCGTCAGGAGATGATGACAAAGATGATGATGATGATGATGATGATGATGATGATGATGATGATGATGATGATGATGATGATGATGATGTGGTGGGGGTGGTGGTGGTGTTGGTGGTGGTGGTGTGGTGGTGTGGTGGTGGTGGTGGTGGTGGTGGTGGTGGTGGTAGTGGTGGTCGTATTCAGAAATCATATAATTATGTCACAAGTTGTAGGCTAAGTATTGTACGCATTCCTAAGTATAGGCCTATTAGTTTTAAAATAAGGCTATTATTCTTAAAATACAGAATATCCTATCATCCCTATATCTAGAAATGTGGAAGAAGTGAGTTTGAATATTAATAAAAGTAATTGATGCCATCGTCGTAAACTAAGTCTGGCCGTTACGTAAACACTAGACCCGTGTAAATAATACTAAACCATGAGTCGACGCGTAAAAACTTCTTCTTGGTATACCTGTGGCGCCACAATGTCCCCTGCGGATGAGTTAGGGGCCATTTCTTGCTGGCCAATGTTTGCATACCACTCAAGAAATCTAAATCAATTAGCTCCATGAAAATATGAGGTGGCTGTTTTATCAGTGAATTATTACTGAGAGCTGCTTCCTCGCCCAACGGATCCATGAGACGGTAGAGGGATTGTGTGATAACAAGGGATGCATGGCGGTTTGAATAAAGTCATAATACATCACTTGTACAAGTCTGCGTCAATAATTATTCCTGCATACAAAACGAATACAGGTCTAAAATTGACAATGGCTACATGTAGCTTACCCCAGAAGCAAAACAATGGATCTTTGCCAAACTAGCGCTATAATAATCGGTTGTTTGAAGAGAGCAAAGATGATTAGCATCAGGGGCGGATCCAGGGGAAGGCCAAAATGGCCATGCCCCCCCCCCATTAAAAAATTGCATGGGACGTGGCCCCCATTAGGTTTCAACAGGCCATTAAATAAATGCAGCGGGAGAGAAAAACAGGATACAAGGCCCCCCATTACCCATTAAAAAATCGCATTGGACGTGACCCCCCCCCCATACTTTACCGTACTCCCGACTATGATGACTGACGACTAAAAAAAGGTCGTGCGAAAGGTCACACCGAAATGTGAAACTGACTGTTGAAGTGGGAGGGGAGAGTAGGGGTACGAATACGATCAGCCAATCATCGGCTGTTCAGATGATCAAGCAGCTTCCTGGACATGTAGGCATAACGACACAGGTGCTCGGGCCCCGGAGTTTTTCAGTTCAAGCAATTATGGGGCCACAGAAATGTGCTTTAGACCATTGGAAACAGGTGGGCCCTATTTAGGTCAGTATTATTATATGCAGAAACAGAGATAGACTGAAGTATACGGACAAACGGACACACACTCCACGCACGCACGCACGCACGCACGCACACACACACACACACACACACATGTAGACGTATGTTGCAGTGTTGTTGAGTCATGCTTCTGACTTTTCAAAGTGCTGCTATTCTTTAAGTTTAAGTTCATCTGATAAAAAAAAGTTGTACAACGCCGATTGGTTGATTGTACACCGTCCTCGTGTCGAAATGTTCTGTGTTATATAGGCCTACACGTCAGTTAATATACACGTCAGTTAATATACACGTCAGTTAATATACACGTCAGTTAATATACACGTCAGTTAATATACACGTCAGTTAATATAAGTCCTATTGTCTTCTCGCACATTAATTACTTTAATTATTTACACATTGCTACTTTTTTGTTGCGTGACTTTTTGGATCATCAAAAACAGTGGGTGCATGGGCTAACCACAACTGTTATGACTTTCGCTATGTTTTAAATTTCTTGGTCAGCTTGGTCATAGGCGGAGACCTGGGCCGAGAATTTGGGGGGACGGAAAGACGCGAGATTTTCGAAAAACTTCCGATGACCGGCGAAATCTAGAAAAAAAATTGTTTCCGCCGCCAAAAAAGTTGATGACCTTTTTTTTTTTTTTTTTAGTCATCCGGGTCAAATCTCGACGAAATATTTCTATTTTCGCCGCCAAAAAAGTTGATGACCTTTTTTTTTTTTTTAGTCATCCGGGTCAAATCTCGACGAAATATTTCTATTTTCGCCGCCAAAAAAGTTGATGACTTTTTTTTTTTTAGTCATCCGGGTCAAATCTCGACGAAATATTTCTATTTTCGCCGCCAAAAAAGTTGATGACCTTTTTTTTAGTCATCCGGGCCGAATCGCCGCCAAAAAAAGTCTTGACGCTCAAACATTGGGGGGGACAAATGCATGGGCCGTCTATCTGTCTGTCTGTCTCCTCTCTCTGTCTCTCCCTGCCTATCTCTGTCTGTCTGTCTGTCTCCTCTCTCTGTCTCTCCCTGCCTATCTCTGTCTGTCTGTCTCTGTCTTTGTCTCTGTCCCTATTTCTATCTCTCATTTCTCTCTGTCTCTGTCTCTTTATCTGTCTCTGCATGCCTGTCTATCTGTATGCCTCTCTTTTCCTCTGTGTGCCGCTATCTGTTCGTTTTCCAGGTTGACTCTCTTCGTGTTTTGTTTCCTCACTCTGTATACCTGACATTTTCCATTTCCTATCTCCTTTTGTCCATCTATCACTTTGTCTCTCTGTGTCTCTTTCCATTTCTGTTTCGTCATTGTTCTTGCATCGCCTTCGCGGCTTTTCATGTGTAGACTTAGGGTCCAGTTATCGTCCAACCTTTAAGAAGAAATCCATTGAAGTCCACAGTTCCTCACCCCAGTCACCTCCTATCGGCTAAATCCTTCCATCACTCTTCTATAGCTCAAAGCCGACACGTCATTGATAATTCCTCTTTCTGAAGCAGGATAAATCAGAAGTCCTTAGAGCAGTGATTTTTACTCTTATTTATATCTACACCATGCAGGCCTGCAGGAGAGGAGATTTACTCTGATATAACTAAATCTGCCTTATTATACTCCTTAACCCTTCGATGATTAGAGCGTGGTAAACGTGACTGGGACACCAATGCAGTTGGTCGCTGAAGAGTTAATCACTCTGCCTAAATCGCATTCTGCCACGCTGACTTCGTCTTAGAAAGCAAAATGAAACAGGTAATCAGGATTTTTCTTCTCGTGATTATTTTAGACTTAATTCAGATGCCAACACACATGGCACCAGGCACAGCAGAAGACTTTCATTTCAAAAATCCGCGCTATTATCACCTCCCGACGCCGGTAAAGTTGGACGCTATAATTGTGTGTGCAGTCCGCACCTCCACTGTGCATTCTCAGTGGTAGCGTAGGCCCATCGACCTGGAATGGCTTCCCGTTAATGCTCCCCTACGTTTTTAGAATTCCTTTTATTCAGGTATTCTGATAATTCTTCTCTCATCTTATAAAACAGTTTTTTGGGGGGAGGCCGCGCTTGAGTTAGGAGCGACTCCGAGTCGTCCCCTCAAAGATCCGCTATACAAATGCTCGTAATGAACGATTTATTGAATGAATGAATTAATTAATTATCTCGATTTCCTTCGTTCTTTGTCAAGTCCAGTGTTCCTCGCAATGCTAGTCCAGATGTTGCTGTTATAAATGTCCGCTTTTCTATTGTCTTGGACTGGCTTTGTTTTTGCGCCATTCGAATCGTGCATGCGCGATGCATTGTCTCGAATTCGCATTCGATCGCAGCTCGCATTCTTTCCATACGCCCAACCATTGGAGCCTTCGCGGAACGCCTATAATATATAATTATAGCCTACATATACTATATAATGTGATATGCGTATATATATAAAATAAACACACATATATACGGTTCTACGGCACCTATGGATTTTATGTGTGGGCTTTGAAATATAAAAGACAATTACTTTTAAAAGGTCAAGGCTGCTGGCGGACAATGACCAATCGAGATCAATTATTCATTGAATTATAGGCCTAGGTCTAGGCCTGTCTCTTTCAGTGATAAAATGTAACGCAGTCAATGCTATCCGTGGCGCCATCTTGGATATTGGCCTGCAAGCGGCTGCGAGGTATACGCACTGAAGTAATTCGGTTCCACTGGAGTGTGGATAGTTTCTAGCCAGTAAATGGGGCGGAATAAACGATCGTGGAACGTTTGATGCAGTCATGAGTGCTGTGCTGATGCCTCTGGGACGTATAATGTGGCAGCGCAGCAGATTTTATTACTTCGGCTCAAAATGGTAACGGCAAGAGTCACAAATGATCGGCAAAGTTAATGAGATGGTGGATTTCAACGGCTATAGCGTAACAACCGCATTTCAGTATCTTTGATTTACATTGGCATCATGCAAAGCTAGAATCAAAGAGCTTAGATCTAGCCTTTTATGCAGGGCTGTTTTTAAGGAATATTTAGAACTGCACAACCACTTCCTCCCTTTCCCATCCTTCATGGTAATGTTCTTCCAATCGGAGGACAATGACCTTTTTGCTATAGTTTTAGCTGTACATGCGTGCTTTTACAACTACACATATCCATTTAGAACTGCACATTTTGTGTACAACTGCACGTTAAAAAAGCCCTGCTTTTATGATGATAAGCCCAAAGTTTTTGTCATAATAATGAAACTGTGATCCTCTGGAAGGTCTAATAGGATAATAATAAATTTTTATTTACAAGCCAGCGCAGTTTCTCTCCACCAAACAGGGCCTACGCAGTAAAAAATAATAATCTCGATTTATCTGTTTTCCTAATGTAGCAATTAGTTTGCAAACAGAGAACTAATGTTTCCATTTTCAACGCAGGCGATTGAATTCTACAAAACATCGAGAACTGCAGTAGACTAGCCTACGTCTTAAAAATTGTATTCCGGACATACCGAAAATAGAGCCCGGCAATAATTTCAGTCTCGATTATTTTCCCTTGTGATTAAATTAATTAATTATTATTATTATGATTCTAATTTTCATCTGCATTTAATTAACGATGGATCCGTGTTGTTTTTTCTCTCTCATTTCGGAGTCCGAGATCCTCTCCAATGGCTTTTAATGAGCATACGCCATAGGCTATTTCAGGTAATTAAAACAATATCTAGTGTCTTTGCAAAATAATCTAACATAAAAAGCAGACCCTATAATATAACTTTACAAACCTCGGCGAAGGAAACGAATTAGGCGAATGCATTATGCGCGAAAATTAATTTCCGGCATGGAGTTTCGACATTTGCGCGTGCACCGACGCGGCAAACAAGTAGCTATGACATTATCATGCCTGATTACATGGAGAAAATTAGGTCCAAGCACGACAGCGTATGACCAAGTAGAACTCGGCAGAAACAGAACAAAGATTTAAATGTGTCATAAAAGCAATTTACTTGCTACGCCCATTTACAAATCTTTTAGGAAAAACTAAGTTCAGTGCGCTCTGTCACGCAACCTGATGGATAGAAATTGTTCATCGTCATGCGAAGGTTTTGCCGACAAATATATGCGGGGCATTTATAGGCAGGGCTGTAGCCCTATTATACACGAGGGTATACGCGGGCACACATCGTGTACTGACGTCAGTAGCGGCGCTAGGGGGGGCTAAGCCTCCCAAAAGGCCATCCATTTTTTCCCCATGTAAACAAATATTTGCACGATTGACCCCTTTTAGCCCCCCCCTAAAAATAACCGTAAAGGTACGCACGCGGTCTGCCAGACAGTTTGGCGGATATGAAAAGGACCATTTTCGACCAAATGACTAAAAAAAGGGAAAAAAGCGTCAGAAATTTTGACGGCCGAAATAGAAAATTTTCTTGAGATTTTGGCCGATGACTAAAAAAGGTCGTCAGAAAAACGAAAATTTTCTCCCCCGCAAATTCAGCCCCCCAAAACTGAAATCCTGGCGCCGCCACTGACCGACAAAAGTTTTTTGTGTAGTGAGTAGTGACTGTAGTCTATAGTTTACGTAGTTCTGCAAACGAGGGTAGCCTATAAGCAGATAGGCTACACAGCGTGTACTGACCACACGAAGAGTAACGAGTTTCAAAAAGGTCACAGCGGTAATAATAATAATATAATAAACTTTTATTAGCATCTTAATGAAAGAATCCGATGAAATTTTACGCGAAAACCGTAAAGCGACTAAAAAAGTAATTCCGAAAAATACAAAGAGAAAGAGAAAATTGATTTAGACTGTAGTCTCGGGCAACGGACCTCTAATATTGCGAGTACAGCCATGGGCATAAGGTAAACGATATATTGGAGTCGGGGACAAAAATGACAGCCTACTAAAGCAAGCATGAGGATGATGGGCCTATACCTGTAGCCTACAGGCTGTAGGACTGTATGCCTACGCTACACTTCTCGAACGGCGCTGTAATAATGACGTGGAAGCCGCCATCTCGCCATCTTTTCCTGGTCACCAACATGGGCGCCCGCACAATGGGGCAAGAGGAGGTCTTCCCCCCTGGAAAATGGACTCCTATTTTTTTAGCTACTATATTTGTGGATTTTAACCAATTTCTTCTAACTAAAACACTAATGATACAAATAACACGCAAAGTGAAATCGAGAAATTTTCATTTAGAAATCTATAGAGTCTATGAAAGCACCCATGTTCTTATAATGTTTTACTTTGCATTTTTCAAGCCTTTGCTAAAAAAAATTCAGATGCGAGCATTGTTTTGCTCCCTTTTGCCAAAAATTCGGCGAGCGCCCATGGTCACGAACTTGATGCAGAAAAACAAGGACTGTTTATCTTAAGTAGGAGGCATCATCACTGTCACTGACGTATTATAGCTGTGACGTGAGTGCAGTGTAGGCGCAGCAGTCGTCTCCGAGATACTTAGCGCCATCTGGCCACTGGAGACGTCCCGAAGAGAGTAATGCCTCCTGCTAATTGTGAGACGGGTGTGTTTTTTGTTGTTGTCAGTCTGTTGAAATGGTTTAATGTCTCCTAGTATACCCCATTTTCTGATGCTATCCTTGCTCTGCACAGGCCGCCTAAAGCATAACTTATTAATTATCCAACATTTCTCTTTTCTATCTGTGTGTTTGTCTGTTCGTCTGTCAATCTCTCTCTCTTTGTCTTGCTGTCTCTGTCTTTTCCTCTCTGTCTGTCTGTCTGTGACACACACACACACACACACACACACACACACACACACACACACACACACACACACACGCACGAAGCACACACACATACACACCGACATGTGACCTTTGCCAGTAATCTATCGATAGGCAGTAGCCCTCCTTCCTCCTCCCTCACCTCCCTTCCTCCCGACCTTCGGTTCCAGATACGTAATCTGTTTGTCATCATGCTTTCTTACATTGTCTCGATCGAATCTCGATGTCTTTGTCCCCATCCGTCGTTATTCACCTCCTTCCTTCCTCATTCCATCCTTGTTTTCCTTTTCTCTCTGTGCCTCGCTCTCTCACTCTTTCCCCGATCGACGATCGTTTTTCTTTCGGCTCTTCCTTCTGTCGTCCTGCCACAGTCACACCATCTTTCTATCCATCTCCGCTTCTGCATCTCACGCATTCCCCCCCCCCCACAATGTCCCTGTCCGCCTCCATTCCTACGCTCCTCCCTCCCCTCCTCTCACCCGTCACATCGTTCTTCCCTCCCTCCTACCACCACTCACTCAATTCCTCCCTCCTTCCCTTGTATATACTATTTACCCCGCACCGTACAAAGCAGTCGGTACAAAGATTCATCGAGTCGAAGTGCGTCTTAATCTGGCGTCTAAAGAATGCCGCCATCAGACCTGCACGGCAGCGTCGTTCATTAATTTCCGTCACTCACTTCTTTCGGGGCAGTGGCAATACATTTTGCGAAGCATTCGGAGAGTCGAGGTCACCGACACAATGAGAGGCGGATCACTGGCGTCACGGCAGTCGACCATCCATAAGTTGATAGGGTGGATGAGAGCAGGGGCGGATGCAGGAATTTTCGAAGGGGTGGCAAAAATTTTCGGTGATCTTCGCCAGAAAATATTGATGATTCTTTTAGTCATCTGGCCGAAATGTGTGGAAAATATATCATTTTCCGTGCCAAAATAACTGATGACCTTTTTATAGTCAACTGGTCGTCATCTCTATGACCTCTCCAGTCCTATGCTACTTTTTCTCTCTCGCCTTGTTCCGCTGCATTGATTTAAAGCGTGTTGAAACGAAATGGGGGGGGGGCACGTCCTATGGTGTTGAAACCATATGGGGTGCCGCGTCCTATGCATTTTTTAATGGGGGTGGGCAATGGGCATGGCTGGATTGGCCCCCCGGATCCGCCTCTGGATGAGAGTGGAATGACGGAGAGAGTAGGCCTATTGAAGAGAGAGAGAGACAGACATACATACAGAGACAGAGACAGACAGATATAGAGACAGACGGAGACAGAAACAGACAGACAGAGACGGAGAGAAAGAGAGACCGAGACAAACAGAGACAGAAACAGACAGACAGACAGACAGAGACTGAGATACAGAGATAGAGACAGAGACGGAGAGATAAACGAGCAGACACACGCACACGCGATACACCAATACTTAGGGACCCGAGAACCAAATATTTTTGTCAATTAATAATTATAGGCCTCCTTGAAATGAATTGAGGAGGAGTTTGAATCTGAAGGAAATCTCGAATCGAATCAGCAAGTACCAGTCTGATATTCACGCAGCATGTTCTTGATAGAATAGGAGTAGGCCCCTTCCACAATAGCAAAGTAATCAATATATTGATGTCGGACATTTTAGGCCTAATAGCTTTTCTGCAGTTTAAAATCTGCAAACAAAACTAAATCGACATAAAAAATAACACAAATAATTCATATGCTTATATTTAGGCCGTTATAGTATTAAGCTGCTCTGTTTTGATTCTATGTTGGTTAAACTAATCACACAACTCAAAGTCTAAATCACATGTTTACTATCAAAATGATTGATTTGCACAAAAACTCGCCAAGGGCAAGGACAAGGACTATTATAGGCCTTAGACATTTTTCGAATCATGACGACATGGAATTGAGAATGAGACCTGCCGACCGATTCGTCTGCGAATCAAATATTGACGCTTCGCATGCATCTACTTGATCTCAAATCTTTTCGCGGAAAATTGATGGAGAAATTTTCAGATTCAAACTCATTTGCCAGTTTTGCGAAAGGTGGCAAACTTGCTCGCTTATTTCAATAAGAGCGCATTATTTTGTTTGAGAACATAGCATGGCGCTTTTAGAGATAGAAATAGTCACACAATTAGAGGCAGGGTTTTTTGACGTGCAGTTGTGCACAGAATGTGCAGTTCTAAATGGATATGTGCAGTTGCAAAAGCATTCCTGTACAGCTAAAACTATAGCAAAAAGGTCATTATCCTCCGATTGGAAGAACATTACCATGGAGGATGGGAAACGAAGGAAGAGGTTGTGCAGTTCTAAAAATTCCTTTAAAACAGCCCTGATTAGAGGAGTTATAGCCTAGGCTTATTGCCTATAGTTACGTTCATTAATGGAAAGAACAGCTAACGTGATCATCCTATATCGTACGATGCGACTATACGACACGTTGTTAGAGGGACAGAGTTGCTCATCTACCTCTGCGCGTATAGCAGAAGCCCCGCAATTAGAGTCGAATTACAAAACCTAATTTACCTCTGGAGAGGAAATGAGCTTACCTTTTTAAAGCAGCCAGAAAAGACAGCATCCGTGAGAAGGTCAGACTCGAGCTGGAAATGACTGAGAAGTCTAGTTGTGCGACAAGCATTGACGTCAATGTGTCACTTGTTCTTGCAGGCGGTAGATATAGGTCCAAGTCAATGTCGGATGTTTGCCTCGCTGAAGAGTTTTTATACCCTAAAATCTCATCATTATCAGTAGAGCCGATTTATAGCCTATAGGCTACCTGGATATTGGATAATCTGCATTGGAAAAAGTGCTTGCGCCAAAATGCGTTCTACTAATAAGTAGACTTTATGGCGAGGAAGAAAAATGTAGCTTTCTGAAAAAAGAAACTGATGACTTGTCATTAATGTCGATAAAAAAATAATTATTAATTAAACTCCATTTAGTAATTGCTTGTAAATTAAGATAATTATGTAAATTACGTGTGGCAAGAAATATCAAGGATGACCCTGCACAAAACGAGAGATAGGGGTCCATTCATTGGAAAAATAAAGGTCGACAATAAGAAACGCAACAGGACAGATAGGTCACGAAGTCCAACCGGATGAACAAACCAGACCCTCCCGCAATAGGTCTAATGTTTTTTAGACTTGGCTTCTAGTTTGTACAAGTAGGTAAGTCAGTCACTGGTTTCCTAGAATAGAATCCTCCGTTTGGGTTGCAGCATCTGACAGTAACAAATATCTTAACTATCGAACTTTGCCTCTTTAGGCTACACGAGAAAAAGAAATATTATTTTCAACGTCGGTTAGGCCTAGACTAGGCTAGCGATTCACGAATTACACACTATCGATAGATTAATGGAAAGTCATAGATCACATTTTCGTGTATAAAAAAACAAGAGTCACAATTACTCCGCCACTACCATGCCTCCGATAGTGCCAGTCCCAGTCTTGGATAAAGGAGGAGGGCGACACTAATCATCTGTTATGACAGAATGTCGTTATTTAACAGCGACCAAACATAATAAGAAGAGTCCCCTCCTGCGCGTGAAGACTTCCGCGAGAGACGCCATCTGGTGACGCGATCCGTCGATCGAGAGAACGACGACAGCTGTTCTAGCTGTTCTAGCTGTTCTAGTTCTCTTCAGCTGTTGTTTATGCCAGCAATTAATGCCCCCTTCCATCCGACGTAGGCCTACTTCTTCGTGCGTCGAACCGAGGAAGACTGCGAGGCTCTTGATGCAACACGTTTACAACATTATCCGCAGAAATAAGATGTAATTAGGTCTGCGCGATGTCATTTTGGACCACGAGTCACGACCATGCAGTCACTGTGAGAATTGTGGGTGAAAACTGGGGATGGACTATGGCCCACTTGGAATTGGGGTATGAAAAACATACTTTACTATGGCCCTGTGGGGCTCTAAAAAAGACTGGAGGCTGAAACCCCAACCCCCGGCAATTCTCACCCCGCGTCCAGGAGACTTGATTCCGGATATGATCTTATATAGCCTATGCCATTTTTTCACAGATAGACCTGTTATAATTTGTATGACAATCGTCAATTACATTAGCCTACATAATCAGTCCATCTAGATTTATACGTTTCGCTGTTTTTGAAATTATCCATTTCGCAAGCTATAGACTAGGCTACAGTTTCAACTTACTGAAAGCAATATTATTTGACCAAAGTGACAGTTTCTTTTGCTCTTTGCTTGTTATTCTATTTATCTTTTTTCATTCATTCATGTTTGCTCTTAGTTTTCCGACATTGGCTCTCTTTTGTTTTTCTTCAATTCTTTTTTGCCGCCAATACACAAGCGCAGCACATGGCGACTCGCCCCTACTGCCCCTCCTTTCCACTGCGGTGATAGTCAGGACTATTTATTCCGGTCACAAACACAATTCCGTGTATCTAACTCTAATTACATGTTTTTTGCTTTCTATGGGTCATCTGTTTTGTCTTTCAACCTGCTTATCTACCTATCCATCCGTGTGTTTCTAAAGGCATGTTGTTTGTGTGTCTGTCTGTGTAGCTGTGTCTGTCTGCTTGTCTGTTTGATTGCCTGTATGTTTGTCTGTCAGTCTGTCGGTCAGTCAGTCTATCTGTCTATCTGTCAGTGTGTCTGTCAATCTTTCTGTCTGTCTGTCTGTATGTCTGTTTGTCTGTCTGTCTGTCTGTTTCTCTGTCTGTCTGTTTGTCTGTCTATCAGTATGTCTGTCTGTCTTTCCGTCTGTCTGTTTGTCCGTCTGTCTGTCTGCGAAAGTCTGTTCTTATTTCTATCACCCTGCGTCCTACTGCTCACTCACTCCAGGCACTCTGTGCAAACACCTTTGAACCCCTTTGATAAATTGTTATTGCTCTTCTTGGCGTCGTGGCCAATTTTTCAGTGTAATTGGGTAAAAGAAAGCCCATTGGGCCTATATTATGCAATATTGTAGCGGAACTAGGTTGGGCAAATTACACCAGGAGACCAAAACACCACCCCTAGCCCGTAAAATATATCCGGGTCCGGCTTTAGCGGTTGACTAAAGACTAACCAGGTTAAGGTTTAATACACGTTTATTGGTTTCCAAACACAAGGCGATTAAGGTACAAGCGAAACAGAACAGAACAGAACGATACTAGAAATGGAGCCAAATGTGGACCGCAGCAACCCCTATAGTTCTCAGGGATCCCTCCCACGGTCGGAGTCAACTGTCCTACCCGTCAACAGTAGTCGAATATCGTCAGTTACTCGTCTGCCAGTCACCGTCACAATAGTCTTCAGCCGGAGGCTGAGAAGGTAACCGTAACAATAGTCTTCAGCCGGAGGCTGAGAAGGTAACCGTAACAATAGTCTTCAGCCGGAGGCTGAGAAGGTAACCGTATCAATAGTCTTCAGCCGGAGGCTGAGAAGGTAACCGTAGCAATAGTCTTCAGCCGGAGGCTGAGAAGGTAACCGTATCAATAGTCTTCAGCCGGAGGCTGAGAAGGTAACCGTATCAATAGTCTTCAGCCGGAGGCTGAGAAGGTAACCATCACAGTCAATTGTCAGCAGTCGGAGGGTTCGAACCCCTCTAATGAGAGTAGGGAACCTCTAGACCGATGCCTTGCTACAAGATCAATAGAGGCCGCGACACCCACTCTCATAATCAGTCACCACTCAACTCACGTTTTACCGTGTGTCAAGTGTCGATCGATCAGTCAGCTCTTGCGGCTTCCCGAACGTCGTGTCGTCAGGCACCACTCGGACTCACGTTTTACCGTGTGTCGAGAGGCGGACAATCAGTCAGCTTCTAGGCCGTCCGAAAGTCTGTAGTCATTCACCACCTGAACTCACGTTTTACCGTGTGTCAAGTGCCAGGCTCTCTAGTCAGCTTCGTGGCCAACAGGAGAGTCGGTGGCGAACAGCGGAATCCTGCCTTTTTATAGCAGACAGAGCGCGGACGGAGGCAGACAAGCAGGCGGACAAGCAGGCGGACAAGCAGGCGGACAATCAATAAGCGGCGAGTCAGTGCATGCAGCGCACAGGCGGACGCAGCGCACAGGCGGACGGAGGCAGACAAGCAGGCGGACAATCAATAAGCGGCGAGTCAGTGCATGCAGCGCACAGGCGGATGCAGCGCACAGGCGGACGGAGGCAGACAAGCAGGCGGACAAAAATAAAGCGGCCTAAGGCTGTCAGCACACAGTGCGTCCACGCAATGCATTAGTCCAAGTCTCTACAATATCATAATATTTATATACACAATATGCATATATAGGCTATAATTTATGAAAGCATGCATAATATGTCTAGAACTCTAGATCATGATTCGAAACCTTTGTAGTTTTACTCTATCTTTGGCTACAATAACACCGTACTTATTATTTTTAAATTTGGATGCGTGAAACGTGATGGGTTGCGTGAGCAACTGAGTTTGTTTTGTTACTCATGTAAGGTTCCGTCACTACAAAAATAATGGTTGAAGACCACTGACACAGATCGTTCTCAGCAGTCTCACAGTGCCCTGCGTTAGGAGTTCGGCACCTAATTGATATAAAACGCAGAGTTGATACTTGTGATACTATATTATCACGATTACGCCAGCGTCTGTCGCCTCGGTTGACTAATGAGAGGAAGGCTTACAGTCTTACAGGAGGCTTATTGGTCAATCAGGAGAAAATTTAGTGCGTTTATCTCACGCTATAAGGAAGGTGAAACAACAGCACCGAGTGGGGGAAGATTCTTTTCGACGACGTATAATCAGGCAATAGTTTCCAGGGTTTAACGACATTTATACCTGCCAAGCCCGTTGCAGCTGCTCTGATTTATTTATAAGACTTTGGACTGGAGTTAATTATCATAGTGCGGGCAATGGAGGCGTTGTACGCAGATGGCGTCAAGCTTCACGACTTACAAGCGTTTTTATAAAGTAGCAGTCGTGTAAGTCTACACTAGAGTCAAAAAAACTGTCTGAAATGTTTTTTGAGAACCACAGAGACTTACTATAGAAGTCCTACTCGGCTGAAGTGCAAACGCGACCAAAACCAATTATCCGGCCACAGGTCGGGTTTTGAATCACCCATTTTTAGGACTCACCTAGAAGGGTCAGTGCTGGACTTGGGCGGTGTCTCGGTGAACGCCAGTTTGGCATGGCGTCGACATAGCAAAGCGGTCATGCTGTTCATACAGATGGCTAGTAATGAACGCCGGTCGTTGGAACATTGCATCCAGCGACTAATCCCGGAGACGCACTTCCTCTTGTTTTACCGCCTATAATATATATGTATGTATGTATGTATGTATGTATGTATGTATGTATGTATGTATGTATGTATGTATGTATGTATGTATGTATGTATGTATGTATGTATGTATGTATGTATGTATGTATGTATGTATGTATGTATGTATGTATGTATGTATGCATATGCCTCTCCATTAAAAGAAGAGCTCCTGAAATGTGGATACAAACTACAGCTATAGGTCCTCATAGACCGAATATTTTTACATTAGTAGACTTGCCCGTACCCCAGTCTTTTATTCCGCGAATAAACAATACCCGTTAAGTTTATTGTGATCCTAACAGCACTCTTCGTTGACTTTCGTGCTGCTAAATTAATACCCAGTTATTTATAACCTGAAAGGGAACGACCAAGTTATACGCTGCTGGTACAGCTACTACAGTGATGCCAAGAAGGCTTAATTTAGCCTATTACCGAAAGGTAAACTATAGCCTACATGACAGGGCTTTTTTAACGTGCAGTTGTACACAAAATGTGCAGTTCTAAATGGATTTGTGCAGTTGTAGAAGCACTTCTGTCACAAGTTCTGTGCAGTTAAAACTAGCAAAAAGGTCATTGTCAACCGATAGGAAGTAAATTACCATGGACGATGGGAAGAGAAAGAATGGGTTGTGCAGTTCTAAAAATTCCTTAAAAACAGCCCTGTTACATGATTTGCTGTTTTGTGTTCCCCCCTTTTGGCCTCATGTTGTCTGTCCAACAGGCAAAGCCAAAACGCTTGAAAATGTCCGGATTTTTGTAGACTATAACTTTTGAATTGCGGAAAAATGAAATATTTTCTTGAGATTTCGACCAAAATAATGACTAAAAAAGGTCGTCAGAAATTTAGGCGCATGAAAATAGAAATTTCAGCCCCCAAAACTGCTGAAATCCTGGCGCCGCCACTGTGGTCTGTGGCCCCTTTGAAAATTTCTGTATCCGCCCTGGTGCATTCATAGATACATGAATGAATGAATGAATGCTATATTGAGACCAGCTAAAATTGATGTGACCTTGAGTTACATTACATAAATTATGCGTATAGGCCTACGGCATACACAGCCAATGAACAGCCTGCAGCCATGGACGTGCGAAACTGTGTTTTTCCAAGCATCACTGCGTTGTAGGTACTTTCCCTGACGTATTTCCTGTATACGGTGTTAACAATCTGCGGTCGGCAACGCTGGAATCGATAAAGAAATCAAAATCTTCGGAAGAATTCAGCGTGAGATTATTCTAAAATTCTGAACAGGATTAGCCAATTGGCAAGAGTAACAGATATTATAAATATAAGATATTTTGCAGTGGTTTAAAGGTGTTTAGCCTCGTACAACTATCCGACAAGAGAGGACAAACCAGGCTAGAATGTCCATAGAGATGCGCATAATATAGGCCCTATTGCATATAGCCTGGGCCTATATACACTGTGAGCAAATAGTAAGAGGACAAAGTTTATTGAGTAAGCTTCGTAGCGTATTAGTATTGCGTTGGGGTAGGCCTACTCAATATTATGATCAAGGCAAGACCTAATGGTTCAACTCCTGGGGAGTCATTGGTAGGCCTAATAATTATAATTTTAATGAACTACACTTAGGCGTACGCACATTTTTGTTACGGAATTTAAATAAAAACAAGAACAACAAAAACAACAACAATAAGTCAATAATAATAATAAGACATTTTGTATGTATAGGGAATGAGGCAGTGGCGTAGGCAAGGGGGGTTTCGGGGGTTAACCCTCCTCCCATTGGCTCCGGAAAAAAGGTTTTTTATGGTTATTTTTCCATTTAAGTAAGAAAAAATAGCAAAAAAACAGGGTTTCCGGCCATAACCCCCCCCCATGAAAAATTCCTGGCTACGCCACTGGAATGAGGGATATTTATACAGCACCTTAAAATAACCTCATGAAAGTTCTTAACATAGTTACCTCCAATCAACAATCAATTGCCATTTCTAAATGGCAAGAAGTCAGTTGATCAGATTAGCTAAGAATTCTGCTGTAGGCTATAATCAAGAACAAATGAAACAGATAACTTTTTACCTTTTTCTAAAATATTTTTTTATAGGGATTTGAGCACCGAAGAGTGGACGGGCGGGGTCTCGCTTCCCGCTACCCTCACAAACGCCCACTCAACCTTCCATTCGGCAGTTAGCATTGGTAAAATGAGCAGTAGGACGTGATGGTGCCTTGCATGGCTGTCGATAGTTAAATTCAACCCCTGTAGCCTAATAAGTTGTCATCATCCGTCATGCTACGAACTGTAATCATTTTGCGTTGTGTCAATTTGAAAATAAACGACGATATAATTATAAATAATAATAATAATAATAATAATAATAATAATTGCTGCACCGTTTGAATTGGAAATAAATGATGGTTTCGTAAAAAATAATAAATGATAATAATAATAAAAATTATAATAATAATAATAATAATAATAATAATAATAATAATAATAATAATAATAATAATAATAAATGATAATAATAATGATAATAATCCACTACGTTGGAGACGAGGACCTACATAGACTAATTTTATTCCTTCACAGCCTGAAGGATCTTTAGGCCTACTAATTCGGACAAAAATAATTATGACAATAACAATAATAATAATAATAATAATAATAGTAATAATAATAATACTAATAATAATAATAATAATAATAATAATAATAATAATAGTAATAATAATAAATCTCATCATTATCAATAGAGCCTATTTATATCCCTGGACAATCTGCATTTTAAAGATTGTTTAGACTACGCCAAATTGCGTTCTGCTAATATGTAGACTAGGCCCTACATGTAGCCTATATTACATGAATGATAATATGGTAATAATATTAAATAAGCATAATATTGCACAATTTGAACGGAAAAATTGATGCCATAGTAATTTCTGCTGTTGGTTATTCGTGCTAGCATCTTGCAAATAATTATATTTCCTTTTATTCATTTTAGCCAAGATTGCGAGCGATGGCGTCTAAGGTTTTGGCAGATGGTCTTAACCAGACGTAGAAATAAATACGAAGCTTGGTTTCAAACGCTAACAGACGAGATTGTGTGGGATTAAAGAATTCGATAGTAACAACGGAGTTCAAAGTGACCACGGAATTCAAAGGAACCAGAGAATTCAGAGGAGTTGCAGAATTCAAGGAAAGCACGGAATTCAAAGGAACAAAAAATAACGCAGAGTTGTAAGAAGCCATCTCTGTTCAAAGCCTAGGTCTACGGACTGCACGGAACGATCTGCTATGGCCGACAAACCTCAACATTCTGGGAGCGAACATGAACATGAAGATGATCTGTTGGCGCTAAGTCTAGCTGTTGGAAAGATCGAGCAGTACAGGATCCTAGGTATTTTGGCTTTCTATTATACTTCTCTATGCATTCTTATTATCGATTTCCATTTATATATGTTCTGTTCTGTTCTGTTCCTAGCCATCCTCGGTACGAGGTTCGGCCGCATCATGCACGATGTTCCATTTTGCATGATGCTGTTTGGAGAATATAAGATGGTACATGTAGGTCCCCAGGTCTTTCCATCTCGCAGTAGGGAAGCCTTAATCCGGTAATGCCAGATATGCCCTCCTCTCTCTGTAGACCTGTCGTTGTCCTTCTCTGAATCTTCTGCCATGTCTACTAAGGTCTCGCTGCTGCCCAAGACCTGCCTCTCACGTTGGCCAACCATTTCGGAGTTCCTGCTGAGCCTGTCCAACTCGCGTAGCGCCCAAGGTGGCACTTTATATAATTTATATATAATTTGTATATTCCTATCTATGCAGGGATAGGCAAATTACACAGCAATATGAGAAAAATTATTGAATTACAAATTGCAAATTACTTTGATGCATACCATCAAATTCGAAATTACAATATGTGCAATTTCAATTACATCAATTACAAATTATTTACCGACAACAATTGGGCCTCACACAGTGACGGATCCAGGGGCCATGGGCCCCCATTCAGAATGTGCACAGGACGTACCCCTCACATTAGTTTTCAACAAGCTTTCAACTAATGCAGCGGAAAAGGTGAGTGTCCAAATATTTCAGCATTGGCTGGAAAATGGCATATCTGGAAGACATTTCGACTAGATGAATAAAAAAAGAAACAGGTATATTTTCAAGACATTTCGACGAAAGGAATAAAAAAAAGTCATCAGTTTTTTCGGCCAAAGATCACCGGAAATTTTCCGACTCAAGGCCAAAAATGTTTGCCCCCCTTCGAAAATTTCCGTATCCGCCCCTGGCCTCACACAAGGGTAAGGAAACAATGGAAAAGTAACAGATCTGTAGGATAACAGTAGGAAACGTTACAAAATTATGAAATGACAGATCAAACCGTAACTATATATACAGCAACCTGAAAATGCAAAAGTAACAAAAACGGGAGAAAAGCAATGCAGAAAGTAGCAATACGGCACCAAATCAATGCAAGCACAATACGGTAGCACAACAATGCAAACACAATAAGGTATACAGCAAAACAATATAAAAGGGACAACGCCAATACAAAGCACCAGTATCTTACGTCATTCACGCATAGCCTAGAGACAATTAACGGCTATAGTTGATAGACTCAACAAATCGGTCGTCACTTTCTATACTTCATCATCGTCTACTAGTTTTTAGTCTTCTTCTTCATCTTTTGTTCCTGATGCCAGACATTTGAGAATATGAGCGAGATTCGAACGCCCGCCCATGGCAGTCTAGTGAAATTTTCAGATATTTTGCAAAATGAAGAAAACACATAACCACAGACCTATATACTTGCGCAGCCATTAGTTCATAACTTAGCTTCTTATGTGACAATGTAGAGCGAAAAATCGTTTTCCCACGACGCATTCGATCATTATGAATATACCATGTAGTAAATTTTATTAGAGCAAAATGCTTTAAATACATTTTAATCGTTGCTTTTAAGTCATCGATGCGGCTCTCGGCTTCAAGAAGGAAGTCGTCGGTGACCCGAAGTGTCAAGAAGGCTGATATGGTCGACAGCACAGTCGTATAGGCTCGTATAGTTGATTAAAAGGCGTCAATGGGTCGCTTGAGTCGCTTCATCCGTGGTCGAGTTTTCACGGTAGCTGCACGTATGCGCTGCATGTGCTCGGTGTGTTTTCAACACGACGGTTTTTCCTTACTTTTCGCCGAGGAGCAAATTGGAAACATGGAAATTCGTTGAGCCGGCATTACTACTGCATCCGTAAAATTTTTCTCGTTCACCGTGAATCTGGCGATCCGTTTATAGCTGTGCAACTGAATAATTTCACTGTGCATTTTCTGTAGAAATCAGACAGGGAATTGAACCGTAGAAAGCAAGGGATTCTTGACTTTAATTTGAGCCTTACTTCAGTTAAAGGAAGAGTGCATGGGTATATACGCGATGAAGGTAGTGGACCACTAGTGGTTACTAAATGTGCGGTGACTCTTAGCCCATATCTCCAAAGGACCCGGGTCTAAGGGCCTAAAGAGCACACGTTTGGAGCGCTTCTCAGTAGACTATAACAGGAAGATAGACCTACGTGATATAAATATACTAAGTCAGTAAATAGCACGTCTATTCTTGTGGACGGAGAGTGTTATCTCCCCATAATTTAGGTGGAGAGACGTTAATATGTTTACGGCGCCCATGTAGGCTATTCGCATTTCTTCATTCTTAAAATATTTAGGCCAAATTACAAAAAACGGCGTTATTACTCGTAAAACGACTGCTAAAAGATAGTTAGACCTACACAGCACATGCAGCGCTTACATGTCGACAACTTAAAAGCGAGAAGAAGTTGTGATGCCCAGTTGGTTATTCCAGTGGTAAAGCCCTAATACTATGGTTCAGGGCCTAAGTATAGTTCCCTGTTCTACCAAATGGGCTAAAATAATCTGGGCCGTATGCGCGGGAAAAGAAGGGAAGGCCCTAAAAAGTGACAGCTGTTTAGTGGAGGTGTAGTGGCATGGTTCAATTGGTTCAATAAAGCATGAAAACCAGAAGATCGCCACAAGCGAGAGCTCTTAAAAGGTGTTGGAAACTTGCAAAGTTTCGACTATTAAAGAATTTTAACGAAGCAGGCCTCCTACTCGTAATCACAATCCATAAACTTCTAAAGCGCCAATAGAATAGCTGGGCTGGGAACGCCTCTGAGTAGTTTCTTGAAGGGGCGCAATTTAAATGCTCTGAATGAATGAGTGAATGAATAAATAAATGAATGAATGAATGAATGAAAGTCAAGTGCAGGGCAGCCGCTTATTCACGAGCGCTGCGTGTAGTCAGAGGGGTGTCTGTGAGAGTAGTCCGGAGGAAGTTTGAGGGCGGTCAGAGCTTTTTTAGCGTGCAGTTCTACACACAGTGTGCGGTTGTAAATGAATATGTGCAGTTGTAACAGTGACAATCATTAGAAAAAGGTAAATGCAGGCCGGTTTACCATGGAAGAAGAAGGACATGTGCAGCGATCAGAGGCATAGCGACCGCCCTCCGTACCCTCCGACCGAAGGGGCCCCGCAACAAAGGGGCCCCCGAAAGTGGCAAAAAATGTAAGGTCCAACTTTAGGTTAGTGACATTTATTGACGCTGTTGCACAATCCATGGTGGAAAGCACTGTTAGAAAGACTTCAGCAGCAGTAAATACGGAATACATGTAGGCTACACCGTAGCCCTATGTAGGCTATAATAAGATGAATACCCATTATAATTTTATTGTATAAAATATAAATAGGCCTACTGCATTCCAATTTCTGCTTTGTATAGGGGCCCTAAGAGCCAAATTTTGAACGCTGAAAATGCAACGGATTTTCAGATGTGCAGTACTGGATCAAGGCACTTTGATGACAAATCTAGAAAAGTTCTTAGAGTATAATAATAATATCAGATTTAGAGCTTCCTAATAATCATGAAACGAAATTACTTAGAATGAGTACGTTACAGAATTACGTATACCGTGTACACCACTTTCTGCATTGCAAGGGGCCCGGACATATGTTTGGAGGGGCCACGTTCATTGTTGCTACGGCCCTGGCAGCGATGTGCAGTGAGAAATAAGCAGGAAGGTGAAATCAAACAATTTTCAAGTTGATGACTAAAAAAAGAAAAAAGGTCATCAATGTTTTCGTCGCCGACTTGCGATATCTCTGGCAAGAACTTGGGACAAATCTCTGAACAAACACAAACGACTTAAGAAAGGTCATCAGTTTTTTCGTCGCCGACTTGCGACATTTCTTGGGAATTTTCAGAAACGACTAGAAATTTTTCGCCAAACAAAGCCGCACTAAAAAACTTCCTGGTTGTGTAGTTCTGCAAGTTTCTTTAAAAATCTCTGAGTGCAGTTAGGCCTACCAGAGGGGGAACAAAGTAGATGTTAAGGTTGGGGTCGTCTGGTTAGTTAATTGGAAGATAGCAGATGAGCATGGGAATGAATTCTTTAATAGGTGAGACTAGTTTTGAGCAAAGAGTGCGGCCTAATAGGCTAATAGGCTAAAACACGGTGCATATGCCGATCAAGTTTAACTCCACATGCGAGTAATACGGCTCCATTACTGACCGCACTTACTTTGCCATTACTGGACAATGAAAAAATCGGTTTATTAATACAATGTATTTGGAAACAGGGAGGAAAGACTTGCTGGCAGTAGAGCAGTGACTATATATAATTATATATAGGCTATATACGCGAAACTGTTTGATGAAGTAAGATGATCTGAAAGCATTTCAAAAGCGGAAGCTCCCTTATCTAGGCCTATAACTATGAGCCAGTGTGGCTACGACCGTATTATTTATTATTAAGATAGATGACGCAGTAAACAATAAAATACTACCACTTTCTCATTGTGCTGATGAAATGATGTACAAAACATTTAATTGCATTACGTTGATTGCTAAAATGATGTTTTTTGAAAACACGAGAGGAAAGATATTGGAAATGTAAACTGTGATGACAACATGTTTTGTGAATACTCAAAAAAGTGGTAGCTTTCGATACCGGTACTTCAATACTTTTTAAATCAATACTAAAAACACAACTGTTTTCAAGGGTTTATCCTGCCACCTATAGATGCTTTGTAAGGCGCCCTTGTAACGTCATGGCCATGTTAAGGCGCCATATAAATTGTCGTATACTTATTACTATTCGTGAAATACAATACCGCATTCGATATTGCCCTTCCTCCAGCGCTCAAAAGTGCACACAACTTACGACCATGGGCGAAGTTTTGTTTCCGTTTGGGGGTGGGCTAAAAAACTTGGTCTAAAACAACGAACGGCGCCGACAATATTTTTCTCGTCGGCCCAAAAAAGTTGATGACCTTTTTTTGGTCATTTGGTTGAAAGTTCTTGGGGGCTAAGCCCGGAAAAGATACCATTTACACGGTAAAAAAGATGAATCTGGGACTTTTGGGGGCTTAGCCCCTTAGCCCCTGATAAACTCCGCCCATGCTTACGACAGAATATCAATGACTTGGGGTAATTTTGAGTGACAGACTTACGCAAGTTCCCTGCACAGTCACTGCCTACCGTGGGGCAAGGCTCGAACCCGTGCCCTCCGTCGTACAGCTCAAGCGTTTTAACCAATCGGCCACCGTGACGTGCTTCAGTCAACTTTACTCTGCTGATAAACGGAATTCCATGAGTTTTAGCTCGTATACATTCATCCGGATCTGACAACAGGCATAGGCGCAACCACCCTATGGGACCCACGGGACGCGTCCCCCCAACTTTTGAGTGGTCCCCTTGCTTTATTATTATGGTCCCCAACTTTTAGGACGTGATTCATTATGGTCCCCCAACTTTTAGGACGTGATTGCGCCTATGACAACAGGTATAGCATACCTTATCAGAGCATGCACAGCCGATCAGCATCCATGCAATCAGTAAATGTGTAGCCAGCTTACACAGGGTGATTCAATACACCCGAAGAGTACGGGTTGTGAAAGTACGTTGTAATTTAATGACAACAATTTATAAGCCTATTATATTTATAGCATCGCCAGTAGCTATAGTTACTTCTATAGAATGTTTTGCGCTGTCGGTGCAAATACGTAAGTTAGGCCTACATGCGTAGAGTCTATAATTATTTTAAACAATCTCGTTGTTGTTGATGCAAATCTGTGTTGTAAACTTTGCGGTTTCGCACGTTTCCTCATAACTATTTAGGCTAACTATGATTTATAGGACATACCATCACATATAAGCTTATAGCTATTAGGCCTAAAGGATTTTCCTATGTTCTCGGCATATATACAGGCTGTTGCCGAAATATTTGGTCTCGTATAGGCCTACATAGCAAACGACTTCCGCATAAAGCGCGAAAGAGTTCGACGTCAGCCAACGGATGACATGAGGTCAATGCTGACAAGTTAAGATTTTAAGTTTCGTCAATGCTTATATTGTAAAGCACCATGACGCTCGATCCTACTATATATCAGCAAAGCGGTAGTCTAAGCCATATGAGCCCATCGTCAGAAAGACGTGTGAACTTGGTAGCGAGTCCTTGGCTCTAACAAAACCTCGGGTTATATAAAAGCTTTGCGTTTCGGGGTGAATTTGTAAATAATATTATAAGCAGGGTTGTAGCAGTGAAATATCGTTGCTTTTTAAATTTTGCCTGTAGAGAGCCTCTACCGAAAGGTTTGTGAAGAAAAAAGAGACCTAGAAGAGAAATTGTCCGCTCAACAGGAAAGCAGAAACAAGGTGAGTTTTTGTTAGGCCTATAACGATGCATTGAGAAATTTATTCTTTCGCTTACATTTCTATAGCTTTGAGTTGCTGTAGAATTGCAAACCAATGCCAACACCTATCCCTAGCAGAAAAAACCTGCGAATTGTTTTTCGGTCTCACATTTAGGATACCGTATCATCCTAATTACAAGTTTGAACTTAAAAGTTTGCACTTGCAGTCACAACAATGTAGACTGTAGAACATTAGTTTCTTTAGGTCAGTTGAGGTCAAGCCCTAATGCTCCAAAAGTATCTTAAAATCAGGCCGCTTTGTCTATATTTAAAAAACCTGATTTATTTAATTAGATTCCTTCTGAATTCGAATTGAATCTCTCTAGGCATAGATGTCTGAAACGACAGAAACCGAATAAAAAAGAGAATTAGACGTCGTATTATTTAAAAAAAATTCAAACGAGAAAAAGATGAGAGAACGGAAAACAAGAAATAGTTGAACTTTATTACATCTTGTATAGGTCCTACTACAGTTTAAATTAAGTCAAAAGCCTTGCCTACGCAATTTAATCTTATAATCAGCAAGCAAATAAGACAACTTTAATAGCAAACACTACGTAAAATGGTGAACTAGTGGCCTGAATTATCAGAATCCTTGAAAGTACGAAGACAGCTTGTGCTATAGATCATTGGTTTCCAACCTTTTTTTTACTTTAGGGCCACTTTTTCTAAGTTGGAGGACACGAGGGCCACGCTTTCTTAGGGGGCACAAGGCTAAAATTTAATTAACTAAAAGCACATAAAATTGTTATAATTGAATCAAAATAGAATGTTTGATGCTATTTATAGACGTCGAAGTAAAATAATATGTAATAGAATATAATTATGTATTTTATCCTGTCCAAATTGTCACTTTTTTCATATATCATTTTTATTTTTTTGAGAAATTAGGGCAATTTTGTGGGCCTGGGGGGCCACTTCTGACCCGCGGGCCACGGGTTGGGAACCGCTGTTTAGACCTAGGCTATCAGACGAAAGTAAAATTAAGGAAAAAACTATTTGGCCTACAGACAGAAAATGAATAAATATGGTCGCATAAAAAAGAAAAAGACCGATAAACGGGATTTGTCTGGGAAAAAACGAGAATACTTTTTTACTACTATGCCTCGAGGTAGCCTATAACGTCTGCAATGTAAACAAGTGTCGTGAATAAATTCAATTCATTTGCTTACCCCAAGTGTTTTATATATATATATAGATAGGCCTATCCATCGAGTTCAATTTAAGTGCAGTACGTCTTTTGTGCTTGGGCGTATTTTGACGTTGAGTGCAAATTTATGTGCTGGCAGTAGGAAAAAGCAGCAAATACACTTTAATACAGCATTTACGGTATATCCTCGCTCAGCACCTGTATAGCCTACACATTATCTGTTGTGTTTAGGACTCAAGTGGAGCGCCATCGGGAAGGGAAACGCGGGTGAGAAGAAGCTTTAGCATCACTCAGCAGATTCTCGATGCAGCCACCGCACAGCCACTCGATCATCCGACAGAACTCTACCAGGTAATTAAGTGTCTCTATCATGAAGTTCTAATGATGGAACCGGGTGCGGCAAGTCGATCGTTATTTCGTGAATTTTATAGCACCCAAAAACGAAGTCGCAGAAACGTGCTTATTTACAGGAGCTTAGTCAAATTAGAAGCAATCGATCAATCAATCAATCGATCAATCAATCAGTTCGCTTATTGATCGATATGCTGGGAAGGGGCTAAAAGATCAAAGGGTGTCGGACAGGCTGCACAGGCAGACATTCGGCAGTATAAGGGGGATGGTGTCTAGAGTTCAAACGGCGAGGGAGGTGAGGGGAAGAAAGGGGATTGGGATCGGTTTGCGAAAGAGCAGTGATTTCAGTTTTGAGTACAACTAGTAAACTCAGCCAATGGACAAAAGGCGAGCGGCTGAAGCAAATTTGTCGAACCGTGACTAACTGTATGGGACGATTGAAGCGTGTTGTTTATGAGTGAAATCACTTTACATGTATATTCTCTTCATTCAGACGTAATTTAAGTCGAGTTGATTGCTGTAGGATATCGTTAACCATTGACAAGCATATTAGTGAGAGACAGGTCTAAGATAAGAGCGAGAGACAACGAAGTTTGTGTTCGATAGATGCCTTCACGTAAAGGCAGTTATACGGCCAAGAGCGAGATTGATTCGGGTCTCATGCGCGTCTACACGTGCAGATGCCTTTTTAAGAAATTTAAACCTCGGGATATGACGATCCGTTACACGAGGGGTGACTTGGCATAGGCCTACTTACAAAAGTGTTTCTGTGGTGAACTATCTCACCCGATAAATTCGTATTTAAACAATCTGCAGAATTGGGGCGCGGTGGTGTAGTGGTGGCGTCGTTGCCTTGAAGCCGGAAGGTTCGTGGTTCGAATCCACCTGAAGTAGCCGCGTAGGGACCTTGGGCAAGTCCTTCACTCGCAATTGCTCAGCGCTTCGGCGTGAAACTCCGATGCAATGTCCACGCTGTAGTCGGGAGCGCCTCTGAGTAGCGGTTGAGGGCTGGAAGAGGCGCTGTAACAAGTACGCATACAAAGAAAACGTGTAGATTTAATTATATCTCTAAATAATAGCCCGCTATTGACGACCCTGGACTTACAATGTAGGCCTACCTTTGCATTCATGAGATGAACGGGTGTGTTAATTCCTGCTTCAAGGTGATGGAAAAAGAGAAGAATCACGAGATCGAGGTTCTGAGGAAGAAATCCGAGGACCTGCAACGAGACCTGAAAAAAATTCAGTGAGTTTCTTTAATTTCAATCTCTTTGTTTTACTATGTTCTTTGTCTGCCCATAGCTGCAGTCATAGGCGTACCTGGGATTTCAGCAGTGGTGGGGGGGCAAAGATTTAACGTCTGCCCGAAAAATAAATCCTGAAATCTTGTGGAAAAATACAACTTTTCCCACGAAAGAGTTAAGTTGACGACCTTTTAAAAGTCATTTCCTGGTCTACTTGCCCGAAAAACAGACTTGCCCGAAATTGCCCGAAAAGTTTACCACCTTTTTTTAGTCTTTTCCCGGGCCTGCTTGCCCGAAAAACAGTTTTTTCAAAAATTTTGGGGGGGTTTGCCCCCTCTGGACCCCAGCCTCGTACGCCTATGGCTGCAGTAGGCCTATAGCCTATATAATCAGGCCTATGTCTTTCTTTCCATCGTTTGCTCCGCTTTTATCCATTTTCTGTCTGTCACTCAATAAATCAACCCAACTTATGTTCTGTAGTGTACTTCATGTGTCAGAACTGTGCGTATTAAATATGCATCGGATGACAAATTTTGTTATCCAGACATCAGAGAGATGAACTGCACGGTCAGATTCAGCAGCTGATGATCTCAATGACCGAAAAAGATGGACGTGTGATGGAACTGGAACAGCACTTCCAGGCAACGCTTACGGAAGCAGAAAGGCATAGACACCTGGAAAGGGAACGAATCTTGAGGGAGTCGGCTCATAGAGGCGCCGGCTCGTCGTGGGTGGTTGTCAATCCTTCGAAAACTTTACTGGTAGAAACTATCATAGAAAATCAAGACGATTTGATGCTTGGCACAACAGCAGCACTTCGCAAAAAAATTGACGAACTACAAAGAAGAATTACTGAAGTAAGAGGCCGATAATTAAGTTATATTCATTATAGTGATTATGATAGTATCATAGGCCTGATTATATTATCAGAGTAAATAATATCAATATAATTATGTAATAGTAAATGATATCACAGTTTATTACAAGAGTTCATGTAGCCTAATACAAAAATGTAAACAGCGACTAAAACTATTTATTGATCGATATGCTGGGAAGGGGCTAAAAGATCAAAAGGTGTCGGGCAGGCAGACACTCATCCGTATAAGGTGGATGGTGTCTAGAGCTCAACCGGCGAGGGAGGTGAGGGGAAGATAGATCTCTTTTTGTGTCGAATTTTTCTGGGGGAAGTAGTTTCTGGCAGTTAATATCCTCATCTAAAAAGTTGTTACGATTCGGTACATTTCGCATAGTCATGAACTTAAGAGTTGATGCACCAGTATTAGCCTACGTTTAATTGCAAAATAGCTGATCCATCCTGTCAAGCCATCAACCAACACCTCACCTCTCGCTGTCTTCCCACAAGTCTTTCAATCGATTGCTGATTGGTCAAACGGTGTAGGCCTATACTGTGTTGTTTTTGTTGTTCAGCTCTTAAATCACAACGAGAAATGGAACGCACTGTGTCAGGAACTCCAGCAGGAGCTGGACCGCGTCAGAGGTCAACTGTCCCAATACCAGAAGGAAGAGGTATGACGATATTTTCGACTGCTCTAAACCGCCAATAGTTACACATAGAGAGTTTTTAAAATCCGTTAAATTACTGAAAAAAGGTTGAATGTTCCAAACATTGCCCCCTATGAATAGGATCCTTCCAAACCACAGATTGACCGCGGCCTTGATGACCGCGGCCTCAGAATTTGTCATGTCTCCAACTAATAACTATAATAGGCCTATAGACATATGTTGGAGGTGATTCAATGGGTCCCTATTCGCCAGCGTATTGAGTTCAGGGTAGCTGTTCTGGTATGGCGAATTATTGTCGATGTCGTCAGGACCTCATCCCAATTTACCTCCAAGAGCTGTTGCCTCACGTTGGGTATCCAAGGACGTCACTGGAAAGGCAGTCCTCTTAGTTCCCTTTACTCGTACTGCAACTATGAAGAATCGAGACTTCTCTGTGGTTGGCCAAGTGGTCTGGAATGGCCTCCCTTTAGAGCTACGTCTACACCATGGAACTCTACCACAATCCTTTCTCACTAAGCTTTTAAACTGTTCTTTGAGGGCGCGCTGGAGTCGGGAGCGCTTCTGAGTAATGCTTCCGTGAAGAGGCGCTATACAAATTTCCGAATGAGTGAATTAGTATGTGAACATGCATAGCCTATCTCGCATGACTTGAGTTTAGATTGTTTTATAACATCTATAAGTTTCAGTGCTTTCTTAAACGGTCTTCTACAGCACGTCTTATGCCACATAGATAATACAGCAATAGACGAAGCAAATAATTAATTCATGTGGTACCATTTTGTTTGGCATGATGCAGGGGATGTTGAGCAAGCCAGATCTCTTCCATGACTTGAAGTCAGAGCAGAAGCGCAGGATGGATGCTGAAGAGATGTCCCTGAAGGCAAAGAAGCAGGTGGATGAACTCGAAGCGAAAGTTGTCGATCTGGAAACACAGCTGGTAGAAAAAGAAAAACAGGAGAGGAAAATGCTCATAGTAAGAGCGACCTTGCCACTGTTCGGTTCGTCTTTATTGTGGTGCTACCAGGCTTTGAGCCAGGCTTCTCCTGTGTGGGCGTATTTGAATTTAACCTCTGACTTGCTCTTTGCCGATAAACTTAATAATTTTTGTCTTGTCCTCTCGTTAAAAGAATGCCATGTCGTGCATGGAAGCTTTCTGTGACACTTAGAGCTAAACTGTTGCGACTGTACGTTCGTTATTGAAAACGAAATATGCAATTTCTAAAGCGACCCTCGAAAGTCAAGGACACCAACTTATTTACAAGCCCTGGGCTTATTCACGATCGTTGCTGCTCTGCGCGCTGTGTTGTATATATAAGCTTAGACAACCTCATATAACATTAATTAATCAAATCTCACCTAAAAAGAGTGCCTTATCCCTTGTTTTAGTGTTTTCGTTTTGTGGTTGTAAAAAATTGCTACTGCACCTGGTATATACTTTCGAGATCCTCATGTGTTTAGTCATACGTTGTATGATGTTATTGGTAGGAGGCAGAGGAGCTACGTGAGAAGGCGCTGGTGTACGAGGAGCAGATTCTAAGCTACAAGGAGGACTTCGAGAACGAGCAAAGGGACCACACGATCACTCGAGGTCAGCTGGACTCTCTGAAGAACCAGTGGCTGACGATCTACAAGGACTTACAGGAAAAGAATCAACAGGTCAGTTATACAAGACGGAAAGAACAGGACACGCGAGAGATATATATTATGGACAATTGGACGTTGGACATCCACCATGGACAGAGACATGATGGCAGGAGGAACAAGGGATCTGAGATGAAGAAGACTGTAGAGATATATTTCAAAAAGAAGAGGAAGAGGCAGAAGGGACAATGGGTATGAAGAACAGAGGTAGAGTTGACAAGAGGCAGAAGGAACAATGGGTATGAAGAACAAAGGTAGAGTTGACAGGGAACGGACATTAGCCCCCCTGGACATTATCCCCCCCCGGACATTATCCCCCGGACATTAGCCCCCCCGGACATTAGCCCCCCGGGGTAGGACATTAGCCCCCCCAGTATATGATAGCATTACCTAAAAGTGATGCACAAAATGCAATTAATGGGCCTATGTTATACGAATATCTATACATTACACATTAGTTTAACATCCTGTGGGAATATGCTAAGTTAATTGAAGGTTTAATATGTATATTATAAGACATTTTAAAGGTCTGAAACGACGCTAGAAGTCTACGAAGCCCATACGTAAATGTCGTTAATAAACCTTCGTTGTAGGCTTGTAGCCATAACTGACACTAACAAGTAGGCCTACTTACTGTATACGATTCCCATTCGTTCATTTGTCTAATGTATCGAATCTAATTTTGAATTGAAATGACACTAATAAGTCTAGGAAGCTGAGACATAGCCTAACTGACGTTAACAAATCTTTCTTGTGAGACACTAAACAAATAGACTGTATAGGCCCTACATACGATTCCCATTCGTTCATTTCAAATCTAGGCCTATTGATACAATTAGGACCTAAATGACACTAAGTACTTTCGTTTGCATGTGAATGCCAGTGACAAAGATATCGTTTACGGCATTATTCTACGATTTGAACATAGGGGGGACTTTGTCCGGGGGGGCTAATGTCCTACGCAAAATCGGGGGGAATATGTCCGGGGGAGCTAATGTCCGGGGGGACAATGTCCGGGGGGATAATGTCCAGGGGGGCTAATGTCCTACAACCGAGTTGACAAGAGGCAGAAATGACAGTGGGCAGAAGGGACCAGAGGTGGCAATAACAAAGGCAGAATGGACGCGGTGTGGAATGGGGCAATAGGCATAAAAGAGCACGTGCGGGGCAGAGCTAAAAAATTAAGAAGGATATGGAACAACAGGGAAACTGCAATTGAATACCATAATGTTTGTCACAGGCCCACCACAGTCTTTATAAATGTTTCTAACTGAAGTCTCACCTCTTCAAGAATTTCTATCGCAATCCAGCCGCTGTTCCACGGGTTCCTGGTCTCTTTCACATCTTTCTGGATGCGACGGACTCGGACCTGCACTGGACATCTATCTTTGGACAATGCCTCTGATACGACACAGCACTCCTGAACAAACTTGGGCCCTATGGCCGTGTAGGCCTAAGGGTAGCGCTTCAGAATTTTGAAGTTTACGATCACAATGTCATTTAGGTGTTGCCATTGTGTGAACCTTAGAGTAAAGAGGAACCTCACCGACTTAAGTGAAGTCCAGATTTTTGATTACAGTTTCCCATTCGCTTCGACTCTGCTCTTAGACTGTCCAGTGTGTCCACGTTCAAATCCTCCAACCCCAAATCATATACTGGCTAAGGCCTAAGGGTGAGCATGACATCTGTAAAAATGATTTGATTTGATTTGATGACATCTGTTTGACTAAGCGCAGGCGAATAGACATATTGCTTTACATTACATTCGTAATAATTAATTTGGCATTGCTCTCCTTCAAAATAAGCCCCTCCTAAACCTCCCTGAACCCTGACAACCTACAAGACCATGTTAAGGAGACGGAAGATTACGCTGACATAGCGCATTACACTTGCATTATAAAACAGTTTAATTACATTACGTTTCCATCTTTTCTGCAGTTGATTGCAATGAGTCAGCGAATAGAATTGCTGGAGCACAACAACAACGAGCTACTGAAGCAGCTGGATCAGGTCAGTTTAATCACTGCAATAGCTATTGTATCAGCGTAAGTTGACATTTATGCAGCGCCTTTAACTTACTCGATCATTCAATAAAGAGTTAGAATTTATATAGCACCCATTCAAGGTACCGGTACTATCGCTGAGTCATTTTGATGAACCATGCACTGTTGGGTCTGAGTCTGGGTAAGTCAAAACTGCTTCTTGATCCGCGCCAGCTCTCTGGAATGAACTCCCAAGAGCTCTCCGCCAGGTTGCTCAATGCTCATCCTTCTATCCCTTTTGTTAATTCCACCTCTCTTCCCTTTGCACTCTCTCCACTTTTTCACTCATGATATCATGGCTGAAGTGCGAACACTGAAGTGCGAACACTTCAGTGCAAGCTATTTCTATTTCTGCATCGCCACAAGATGACCATCATCAACTATTTCTGCCCCTCCCTCCACCGGGGTTCTGACCTGGCTCCAAGGTCGACGGGGCGGATAAAACCAACTGGCTATAGCATACTTGATTTGCTATATCACCGCTAAATAAGCTGGTCTCTATTGCCACGCTTGCTCTGTGACTTCTGACCCTTGCCACAAACTTCTTTTGCCACTTCTGTCCTTGTCTTGGATCAGCAACATTTCACCGAAATCTCTAACACACCTGAAGCATGTAACGGCCCCATAATCATTGTTATTAATATTATTACTAATATTATTACTAGTATTATGTTTTACCCGAGGTAGATACGATCCCTCAGGTGATACAAAAATTGTCCGGAGACAGAATAAAAAATGCTTCTGGAACGGTAAATTTATTATTATTTTTTATTATTAAACCGCAAAATTAGCGTCAAATAAATAGATACAAATAAATAAGTATATATTTATAACATTGTCAGGCGCAGCGAGATGCGCAGTTGATTCGGCACCATCAACAGCAGCAGCTGCAGCAGCAGCAGCATCATCAACTCCCCAGAACCCCACAGAGCGAGGAGTTGAGGACTAGCTGGGAGTGCCAGAGATGCACGTACCGCAACAAGGAGGCTGCGATCGTCTGCGAAATGTGTGCTGCAGCGCGCCATCATGCTTCGGTAATATTAGCCTACATTGCAACCATATCACTCAGTATACAATTCCATACCATTGTAATTGCAAAATTTGTATAGCGCTACGTCAGAGATACCCGTCAAAGATGTTCCCGTCCTAACACCGTGAAGCCGCGAACGAGAGAAATGGTCTTGAAGCTTTGGCGGGAAAGTGGCAAATAGAGGCTGAGGAGTTTATGTTATAAATATAAACCATTCCATATTAATTATTAGTTTAAATTACCATACGCTATCACACAGCACCGTACCATAAATTTAAGACAACACCATAACAATACTGTGACTGCTGCCTGCTGGGCACAAGGTTAAATGTAGCGATTTTGAGTTTCAATGAAAATTATTGTCCTTCAATAATTTTCATTGACTTTGTTCCACTCCCGTTGTTCAAAAGCACCGTTTTTAATCAATGTGACAATAAATTCGCGTTAAACCAATGGCTGAGATAGACAGATAGACAAAGACAGAGAGGCAGAGAGACAGAGAAGAAGCCAATGATCGATGAGCAACTTTACATTTGCATGTAGGCTATGCAATGACTAGGCTACGTATCAACAGCACTGCATCTTGGTTGGTTTAATCGGCTCTAGACGTAGGCCTATGATTTTTCTTTCGTTGTTGCACGTTTAGTTACATGTAAATGCACCGTCAACTTCGCGAGGGCACACATCAAACACGACACCAGTAGACAGACGTGGCACTTTTGACACAAAGTCGTTTGGAGGACCTCCGAGAATTGGCGAACTTGAAGAGGACGGAAGTAAGTTTCCTATAGAAAGAAAAGTCGTTAACCACGGTTTGATCCTTCAATCACAACATCAACCATCCGGTCTATTCAATCATTTATTTATTCCCTAATGCATCCAGAAGTTGGTTCGCGGTAAATTCATCAGCCAGTTTATTTGAAAATTAAATTCTTCACGAGGTGCTTAAGCCTATTTAAGTCATTTAAACTTTTATTGGCCAAAGACAGGCCTAATTTCGTCTCCACATTTTCTTATCCTTGTCTTGTCGTTGCGCTAATTCACCTCCGAATTAACAGCTGTTTGGTTTTTCAAATTCTTTACTTCCACAGTATTATTTGCCGATTAAGCTTAAATTGGAAATAGCCTACTTCTGGCAACAGATTTTATTTGCTGATTAAGCTTAATAAGCCTTAATATGTTTGTCTGTATGCACACTTGTTATAGCGCCCCTTCAAGCACCATACTCAGAGGCGCTCCCGACTGCAGAGCGGACACTGCATCAGAGTTTCACGCCGAAGCGCTGAGCAACTGCGAGTGAAGGACTTGCCCAAGGTCCATACGCGGCGACTTGAGGTGGATTCGAACCTCGAACCTTCCGGCTTCAAGGCAACGACGCCACCACTACTCCACCGCGCCCCACTAATGTGTAATTAGCCTACTTCTGGCAGCCGATTTTACTTAAGAAACTAGCCTATACCTACCTCTCAAGCTTTTGGTTGTAGCATTATCTGCTCTTTCCGATAGATGGGTAATTCATAGCACCACGTCGTGTTTAGTCCAATGGCCTAAAGGTCACCAATCTAAGTCACCCTATAGAAAGGACATTGCACTTCCGTCAGTTAACTAATTATTGAGCCGAATTAATTTTCGATAAAGTTCGTTGGAGAACTAAAAGGTTTGTTTAAATTGTCACATTTTCCAGTTTCCTGCTACTGAAGAAAGTGCATGCATTCCCCGACTACGGACTGAAACGAGAAATGAAATGAGAAATGAATTATGAGTCAAGACGTGATTGAGAAAGACTTTAAAGTCCGCACGTCGCGTCAAAGACTATCAATGCGAAAAAACCGGAAAATTGTCGTGTAAACATAACCAGCATTCTGTGTAGGGTAGAACGGGGCATAATGGGATACCGGGGCGTAACCGGAAATTTCATCATTGTCCATCTTACTTACTTTTAAAAGATGAGGCCGTTTTCAATGTGGAGCAAAGCATTTTGAAAGTGGACAAAAGAATTTACGATTTTGAAGCATCTTGCTATTTTTATGATTAAAAGTTGATTTTCTCGCTCTCCCAAGTAGCCTAAGGTAGACCTACGTTCATAATCCAAAATTTTTCTAAAAACAGTGGAGCTATATTAAATTTAGCTTAGACCACCCATGTGTAGGGTAATATATAAAGTCACATATTCCCATATGAAAATTCGTGCAAGTTCAGTATTTTGCGTCAAAATGGCGGGTTTACAATTGTGGCAAATTGGGGCATAACGAGATACAGATATCCTCTTTTGCCCCATGTTATGATTCGACACCGATTTTTTCCATATCTCGCACATTGTAAAAATTATTTCATGGGTTCTAATTACCCCTCACGTCTTAGTCATTTGAGTGTCCCATTATGCCTCGGTCTCTGAGTAGGTATCTTGAAGGGGCGCTATATAAATTCTGATTGATTGATTGTTTGATTGATTTATATGAATTGCATCAATTATTACTATAAGAAGCTGTCTAAAAAGTATTGTCATAGCAAGTTAGAATAATCTTGAACCAATTATAACAGCTAGGTCGGTTGATTATTTTACTGTTTTTTCGTGTTTTTTTACCAATTTGAAAATGAAATCTTGTACTTCTTTTGTATGCCTTACACGGATCTACATCATTCGACATGTTTTGATATTTGATAAAAACCACAATAATTATTTATCATCGTCTGTTAGTAATATTATTGGAGATATCTAAAGGCGAAAGGATAATACATGATGTGCGGCCTTCCCTTATCTTCGCTAAAGAATAAACTTAAAGGCTTGGGTGCTCGTCAAGTCCTCATCCAAGACTGGAACAAACTTGGTCCTCTGCATTGTATCATACAGCTGGCCGCTCGTTAATTAATTAAAACAAAATTAATAGCAATCAATGTTCTGGCTGAGTTTTTTTAACGCTTAGGATTCAGAGATCCAAGCAAACGTAGTTGTCGGGTTCCTATTATATATCTGGTAGATATTTCTGGGCAAGAACCCGTTCTGTTTTGGAGACCAAGACGAGGATTTTGATTTTAACACGCGCAGGTATAGAGGAAGCCAATGCAGCTGTTGAAATACTTGAAGTATTTATTTGTTGCATGTTACTAAATGAACACCTTTCATTCAACAGAATACTAGGTCTATAGGCCGATACGATTTCAAGACAGGACCTTTTAACGTGCAGTTCCACACACAAAGTGCTCAGTTGTAGGCCTAAATGAATTTGTGCAGTAAAAGGAGTTATGTGCAATGAAAATCATTAGGTGACAAACCGTACCAGGTTACAGGTCAGTGATGTAAAAAATACACAGAAGTAATAATAAAGCTTAGTAATAATCTATATAAATAAAGAGAAGATTCTGTAACGTGTGTCTGTCTGTCTGTCTGTCTGTCTGTCTGTCTGTCTGTCTGTCTGTTTGTCCGGAATGCATTTCAACAGTTTTTGAGCTATTCACTCCAAACCTTCACTACTGTGTAGGTCTCGGCACGAGACGCAAAGTCGATGGGTTGGCGATTCTCTACCACCATGGGGGCCAGGGTGGGGAGCGAAACCCCCAAATTGTTTTCCAAATTTTTTTAGCCATTTATATGAATTTTTTTTCCTGGATAGAGGGCCATCAGAACCACCCGGATCAGTAGTTGGTGAATCTCTACCACCAAGGGGGCCAGCGTGGGGGCGAAAACATTAAGATGGTTAAACACCTTCTTAAACGCTTCCATGGTCATTATATAAATGGCGAGAGCTGCTAATTTAATTTTAACGAAAATCCTTATTTCACGGGTGGCGTACTGGTGCAGGTCGGTGTGGTGGGGTGAGGTGGGAAAGAGGGTGGGGGGCGGGGAGAGGGTTAGGAGAATGGGGTGAGGGGGAATTTTTCCTGGAAACCCTAATTTCACCGTTTTCACGGGTGGCGTACTGGTGGAGGTCGTAGTGTGGTGGGGTGGGGGAGCGGGTGTGGGAAGAGGTGGGGGTGGAGGAATTTGTCCCTAAACCCAAATATCGCGGGTGGCGTACCGATGAAGGTCGGAGTGCGGTGGGGTGTTGTAGAGTGGGGATGGTATGGGGGTGGGGGTGGGTGAGGTTGAGGGGGTTGGGATCGTGGTGGGGTAGGGGGTGGGGTGAAATGGGGTGGGGGTAAGAGGTGTGGTGAGGGTGGTGAGGGGTGGGGTCGGGGTGGGGTGGGGTGGAGGGGTGGGGGTTTTGGGTGGAGGGGGTGAGGGTGGGGTGGAGGGTGGGGGTTGGGGTGTGGTGGGGTGTGGGGTTGGGGTGAGGGTGGATGGAGGGGTGGGGTGGGGAGTGGAGGGGTGGGATGTAGGGGGATGGGGTGGGAGTTGTGTTGGGGTGGAGTGGGGTCGGAGGGGGTTAGGGGTGGAGTGGGGGTGGAATGGGGTGGAGTGGGGTGGTGGGGTTGGAGGAGGTTGGGGTGGAGGGCTGGGTTGGGTGTGGGGGTGGGATGGGGGTGGTAATTTTCCTGAGACCCAAATTTCTCGGGTGGCGTACTGGTACAGACCGGAGTGTGGTCGGGTGTTGTGTGGTGGGGTTGTGGCCGAAGCGGGTCGAATCCTAAATTTCCCGGGCAACGCCGGGTACCCCAGCTAGTAATGTAATAAAGTTGCGGTAGCCATGAGCTTGATGGCCAATATATAGCACACATAGCCTACATGTTTCTTAGATCATGTGCTAGTAGATGCTGTATTTCATTTTTACATTGCCTCATTTCGGGGGTGTGTTCAAACACCCAAAACACCCCTAGCTACGGTCTTGCCAAGGCTGTCGCCGGGATTTTATTTCGGAGGTGTTTACTCAATCTTGAACAAGCTGAGAGCAACCGAATAACTGACTAAGGGGTTTGGAGAAGCGTCGTCGTATCGAGTCATTTTCAGAACTTCAGCAACTTCCACATCATCATCATCATCATCATCATCATCATCATCATCATCGTCGTCGTCGTCGTCGTCGTCGTCGTCGTCGTCGTCGTCGTACGTCATCGTCGTACGTCGTACGTCGTCGTCGTCGTCATCATCATCATCATCATCATCATCATCATCATCGTGATTAGATCATCATCATGATTAGATCATCATCATTATCTAATCTATAATTGTATAAATAATTAACAGCTTCAAAATTATATCCCCTCTAAGGTCTTATAACATCGCGTGTTAGTAAGTGCATTATTTCACTTCTGGGGGTATTCAAATACCCAAAACACGTACCTCCCTAAATAATATGGCCATTGGACAACACCGAGAATAAACCTAAAGCGGAAATAATGCCTACAGACTGTGATCGTTTAACAAAGATGTTAAGTAATTTAAGTCAATAAAACTAGAATCAAATGCAATGAATTATAATAATTTATAGCTCTGATATCGTCATCAATTTAAAATACATCAATCGATTCAGAACCTAAAGTCTTAATCCAAATGCAGAAGACAAGAAAACCTCAACAGACCGAAAACCAAGAAAGCAAGTTGAAGGAAATCGAACTAAAGTTTAAACAGTGAGATATAATATTATAAGGAAGAATAGAGGAAACAGTTAGGCAAACAGAACTAGTAGCAGGAAAGGAGAAAATTCGTCTGATCGATAGGCTATACATGTATATCATGTATATGATATACATGTATATCGCCCTAACCCTAACCTGCATCCAATTCTTAGAATCATTAGGGCCTACACGACATGACAATTTTATCATCTGCAGCATAAATCGGATACGCCTCACATTCAGAGAAACTCAAACAAACCTAGGTGCTTCCATGAGAGTCGGTCAACTGGATCGTCTTTGTTGCTCCTCTACGGGATTGCAGTCATCCTTCGATCTCTGCCGGAACCAGGTACCGGTCAACAGCCAGCGCGCCATGCCAGACACCAGAGCCGACAGAGCTGACAGGTGGCCAGGACGGACGGTGCCAAAACTGCCGGACTTCTCTGGTCGCCAGGACGGACGGTGCCAAAACTGCCGGACAAGTCTCTGGCCGCCACTGCAGGGCGGACCCTGCCAAAACTGCCGGACTAGTCTCTGCCATGGCCTCTGTAATTTATCAACACAAGTTCTATAACTTTTATAGCCTACATTTAAGTAGCGCCTTTAGGGAGCTCTTTAGGTCAATGAAACATAGTAGGAATGCAATAATAATAATAATAATAATAATAATAATAATAATAATAATAATAATAATAATCTTTTCTTTAATTGAGCGCCTGCAAGACGCACTGCGCTTTACATTTACAAGTTATGCAGTAATCTTAATTAAACTTAACTACTAACTGAACAGACAGCTTTGCAATTACAACGGCGCTAATAGCAGCCTACAAAGCATATCCGCCCAACGGGGGCTCGAACCTGCTACCTCTCGCACTCTTGGCCAGCGTGTTAACCATTACTCTACCGGGCCCCCCCCCATTTCTAGGTTATAATCGCATAATTATTTCTGCAAACTTCCGAGTGTCGACTATTATAGCATTGGTTATCCATTTTGACACTGAAAATAATGATGAGCAACTGCAACTCTCAGCAACAGTACGTTACTCTCAACAACTGAATAATGACTAAAAGCACTAAAACATTACACTACATAGGACAAGAATCTAATTAAAGACCGATAGACCAAGTGGAAACCTATTGGTAAGATATATAGGCTACGACAAAGGATGAGACAAGCATAGCCTAAATTTACAATATTATTACAGTGTGATAGGTTTTAAAAGATCTTCAGCGTCAGTCATTCTTCATCCACGACAGAATCTGACTGGCTCTTGCAGAGTAATGTAGTGGCCGAGTTTAAATAGGAGTCTCCAAGACTACTGCTATTCTTAAGCTTAGTTTTAATAACTTACAGCTGTTGCCAGGTGTCGCTCGTCAATCCATCAACGAGAAGCGCCATCCTTTGACGGAAGTCGAATCTTCTTCATGAAGGATCTTCGCGACTCTGAAGACGCAATTGAACGGCAACATCACCGCAACTACACAACACACCAGAGAGGTTTAGCAAAGCTATAATAATATTATTATGGTATCATAGAATGCAACAAGACATTTATGAATTACTTCAATGACTTAACTAACATCTTTGTTAAATGATCACTGTATTTCCGCTTAAGGGATATTTCCGTATAAGAACCTTCTAGATATTCTTACGCTAGCGTTGCAACTACCCATATAGCAGCTGGAACTCCGCCACTGCTCTGGCAGTGCCAGTCCCGAGCCTGGAGAAAGGATGAGGGCGGCAATAGTTAAACAGCAACACTTTCGTAGTTGCACCATGTGCGACAGATGTCGTTCCAGTCGTAAGGACCACCACCTTCCGATTGATGACAATTCGTCTGACGGTTCCTCGCCACTGCTTGAAGACGGACGTACGATATGGATATGAAATGTCTCAGCGATCGCTCCACCGACAACGGAAAGCAACAAACAGATTAAAATTTTAAAATGTATTATAGTACAGCTGATCTAAACCTTTTTAGTGCGGTCACTCTGGTCACGTGACGACAAGGGCGTAACTCAGTCCCAGATAGTAATGGTGACTATTCCTCTGTAGCTATGCTCACTAGGATATATAGAGGCGAACGCTTCATCCCTGCTCTCCCTCCTATGCTCCTATGCTATGTTTTAAATCAACAGTTTGACTGTTCTGTGGTCTTTTTGTCGTACCTACTATATTGAGATAATCAATATAGGTACATATGGGGCGAGGTGGTCTAGTGGTGGCGTCGTTGCCTTGAAGCCGGAAGGTTCGAATCCACCTCACGTCGCCGCGTAGGGACCTTGGGCAAGTCCTTCACTCGAAATTGCTCAGCACTTCGGTGTGAAACTCCGATGCAGTGTCCGCGCTGTAGCCGGGAGCGCCCCTGAGTAGCGGTTGAGGGTTGGAAGAGGCGCTATAACAAGTGCGCATACAAACAAAATACAAACAAACAATAATCTTTAGTCATTTCTATTTTTATGGTTTAGGTCTAGTTATTTTTTTGGGCAATACAATTCACTTTAGGCTATCGTGAAAAGTGAATTGTATTGCCTAAAAAAAAATTAATATCCATAGGCTACATTTTACGTATCTATAGTAAAAATGCATTATTTCATTTTAAATTATTTCATTTCGGAGGGTGTTCAAACACCCAAAGCACCCCCTAGCTACGACCTTGACCACCACCAACAACAAAAACGACAACACCTCAAATTTGTGACCCCTCCCTTTAGGTGCATGACGTCATCACCATCATCATCATCATCGTCGTCGTCGTCATCGTTATCATCATCATCATCAGCATCATCATCATCATCCAGTGTTTAATCTAGACGTCTCTGGGGGGGGGAAAGTTCCCCCCAGGATTGACATTTCCCCCACAGAAAAATTTGACAAAATGATATTGGTTTTTAGTTACTGTTTTCATCATTGTTTTACATGAAGTGTCATAATATACCGTGATATTATTTATTATTACATGATTATAATGACATTATTTACTACTATAATATATGATACTATCATGTTAAGATGACACCTTAAAATGCTGCCATTGCAATGTGGAAATTCAAAAAGTTTCTAATGGGCCACTGAAAAAGTACAGCTATTTTGTTAAGATGACACCTTAAAATGCTGTCATTGCAATGTGGAAATTCAAAAAGTTTCTGGTGGGGAGGGGCACATCCCACTACCCATACCCTCCCCCTCCCGGTATCGGCGCTACGCGCCTCACGAGCGTCCTTCGGACGCTCAATTGTCCCCCCTCCCAGAAACATGAATTCCCCCCCAGAGAAGGGGGACTAGATTAAACACTGATCATCATCATCATCATCATCATCATATCCACAATCAACACATCACTTAGCCTACTTAATGAAGATTAGGCCCTACGACAAAGAAAAAACTCTTACTCGGATCTGTGGATCTGTGATTCCTTGTTGAATACATTCGATGCTTAATTGTGTTCTTCTAACAGTAACTGTTCTAACTTGTTGCGATTAGCCTACATCAAACGTCGACCATATTGAAGTTATTGTTCATCATATGAATAAATTGTAATCATTCTGTGTTGTGTCGGTTTGATATAAAACGAAGACGATTATTATTAGCCTATTCGAAGATTTTGTTAAATTCTTTCACAAAATGACTGTTGCACCCGTGAAAGTCGACAGAAAGATGACGTAAGATGAGCGTAAGACCTACTGATGACGTCATCGTTTAAAGAGGCGTTACCATGAGAACGCAAGATGACGTCTTCGCAATGAGAAGATTGTTGATTTCTCCTTCCACGGCTAACAGCGACAATAAAAATTTGAGGCAAACAAGAGATCAAAAACACTCTATTTGGCATCGAAAGCTCAATATGAGCTTCTTAGTTTGGACCATTGAGATGTATTACATGTGTATTCATTATATAATACACCTCTATGGTTTGGACAATGACGGCTGGCGCTTGCGAGATTGCGAGGGGAAGTGCCAATGCTTTCTCTGCGCCATTCTGCTGACGATGTCCCTTCTCTCGAAAACCCAACAGTACTTATTACTATAATAATAATAATAATAATAATAATAATAATAATAATAATAATAATAATAATAATAATAATAATAATAATAATAATTTTTGTGCTGCTTCTTGTAAAACATGTTACGTTTAATAAATGAATATTATAATAAAAATAAAAAAATAAAAATAATAATAATAATAATAATAATTGTATCCGTTAACTCAGTCATTCCATTCCGCGATCCGGGATCGGCTCAACAACGACAAATATTCTACATCTATGGCATACCAGGTAGGCCTAGACCTAAATACATATAGTAGCAGAGGACGAAGCATTATTATAAAATATATATAGCCTATAGTATTATTATTATTATTATTATTATTATTACATAAATTTATTACGCGCGCAAGGTCACACCAAAGTGTGAATCTGAGGCGCGGATAGTTAGCCGCCAGAGGAAGATGCAGTTAAAGGTCCATGTGCTTGAAAGCCAATGAGAAATAGTGAGTTTTGAGCCGTTTTTTGAAGGTAGGGAGTGAATTTGAGCAACGAAGAGAGAGTGGAAGTAGATTCCATTCTTTGGGAGCAGAGGCATGGAATGCACGCGAGCCCATAACAGTTCTGCATCGAGGTTCAACTAAAAGACCCATGTTTGATGATCGCAGGCAACGAGGAGGAATATAAGGAGTAAGCAGTGACTGAAGGTAGGGAGGTGTTCCGGTAGAGAGGGATTTGTAGGTTAAACAGGCCAATTTAAATTTAATCCTAAACTCGACAGGAAGCCAATGCAGCTGATGAAGTAAAACTCAGGAACTTGATCGTAGTGGGACACGCAACACAACCCGAGCTAAAGAATTTTTGATGCGTTGCAGCCTATGTAGCTCATAGTCTGAAATGCCAACAAAAATCGCATTAGCATAATCAAGGCGAGAGGAGACAAGGGCGCAAGCTAAAGTCTTCGACATATCCTTAGTCAGAGCCGACCTAATGTGGCGTATTGCCCTGATGTGATAAAAGCAAGATCTACAAAGGTTAGATACATGCATCCGAAAAGTAAGCATATACTGTCCAGGGTAACCCCAAGAGTTTTAACAGAATCTGATAACGGTACTGCGGAGCCTGCGAGGTCGATGCTGGAAAGTGAAGGAAAAGAACGCAAGCGTTGTCGTGACCCGAACAAAATTGCCTCAGACTTGTTTGGGTTTATAGCCAAACCATTAAAACAGAACCAGGCACATAAAGATGACAGGCACTCCTCAAGTTTAAGTTTACCGGACTGATCAGTGTGTGACAGAGCAATATAGAGCTGAGTGTCGTCCGCGTACTGCTGTAATTGGACACCAAAATGATTAGCTATGCGATTAATTGGGGAGGTAAAGACGGTGAATAATAGAGGACCAAGGACAGATCCCTGTGGAACTCCAGCAGTGCAAACAGTGGGTTCAGACCGAGCGGTACCGATGCCCACCTGCTGATTCCTGTTACCCAGATAAGACGCTAACCAGTTTAAAGCAGTACCAGAGACACCGAAGCTTTTCGTGAGTCTAGAAAGAAGTAATTGATGGTCTACGGTATCGAAAGCTGCGCTGAGGTCAAGACATACAGAAAGGCAGGCTTTTCCATTGTCAATAGACGAAAAGATGTTGTCCAGCGTGGATGTAAGGGCAGTCTCAGTGGAATAGCCTTCTCGATAAGCTGACTGAAAAGGACTGAAGTTGGGAGAGGAAGTGATATGTTTCTTGATGCGAGTAAGAAAGAGACGTTCAAGGATCTTGGAAATGTTATTTAGGTTCGAGATAGGTCTGAAGTTAGACAGATTATTGGAATCTAGGTCAGGTTTTTTAAGCAAAGGAGTAACTAAAGCAGACTTAAAGCATGATGGGAAACATCCTTCAGCAAAAGACAAGTTGGCCAGGTGTGCAATAAGGTGGGAGAAAATATCAGAACAAGAAACAATAAGAGGTGTAGGTATGAAGTCCACAGGCGATGATTTAGGTACCAAGCTTCTGAGAAGATTAGATACTTCCAAGTATGTAACAGGAGGAAGGTCATTAAAGGTAGATTCAGAGAAGTCAGAATCAAGCAGTAGGTCATTCCATACTAAATTGGCAGCGCATCTAGTAATTTTACATTTAAGGTCATCAATTTTGTTAACAAAATATCTGGCAAAGCTAGAGCATAAAGACTGATTCTCAGAGTCTGAGCGCTGGCAGCTGGAAGTCTGCTTTGAGTGCAGAAGTCTTTGGGAGATGCGCCAACGGTCCATCGGATTTTCAGCATTTTCGAGTATACGCTGCGGAAGTAAGTAGTTCGTGAATCGTTATAATTAGTATCTCCCTAACCGACCTTCACGACGACTCACCTGATCCCAACCGACCCGCACGATGCCAGTAAACTTTGTCACTATACGTAGGCCTACTGTTCTTAAGTCGGCGTAACTAGGCCTATATACACTGTGTCCGGATGAAAAGTAGTACACAACTAAAAGTGTCATAACCCGATCAAAACTTTTAGGATTTGTCTGAAATTTTTAATACAGCAACAGTGACCATATGTACACGAGATTCCAAAGTCGTTTGCAAATATTCGCGAGTTTGCCAAATTTATGAGCGTTTGCGATGGAGCACTGAAAAATTAAAGTTTCCAACATATAGGCCCTCACATAAGAGAGTGAAGTTCGGCTACAGTTGGTGTTCAAAATGTCCTCCTCGTTGACGGACACACGACCGCAGACGTGGACGCCACTGTTTGATGGCTCGGTCGATGATCACGTGGTCAAACAGCTGCCACTCCTCAATCAGACGCGCCCTACACCATACGGTTATCGATGTCATGAATACGCGTGAACGAAAAACGCGCTCCTCCAGGAAATGTACCTGGTACTCCGGATCGAGGTCTGGAGTGCTGGGCGGCCACAGCTGCGGGATATGAAGCCGAGTGTCTGCTGGGACAGCTACTGCGTCTACGGTCATGTGTTCGTGAACAAGAAGAACATTTTGAACACCGGATATAGCTGAATTTCACTTCTTTTCAGGTTTTCCATGTTGGAAAGTTCAATTTTTCGGTGTTCCATTTAAAACGCCCATATATTTGACAAACTCAAGAATATTTCTAATCGGTTTTAGGGTCTCGTGTAAATATGGTCACTGTTGCTCTGTTTAAAATTTCAGACAAATCCTAAAAGTTTTGACCGGGTTATGACACTTTTAGTTGTGTACTACTTTTCATCCGGACACAGTGTAGTATCGAGGATCGAATTAATGACGACACTAACCTAGCTTAACCCTTAACCGACCCTCACGACGCTTAACCTGAGCCCTAACCGACCCGGCCTCAAGACGCCTGGTCTGACCCTAACCAACACGTCGGTCCCCGATACTTTAATTAAACCCAGGGGCGGATCCATGGGGCCAATCCGGCCATGTCCCCCATTTCAAAAGTGCATAGGACGTGGCCCCCCACCCATTTTGTTTCAACAAGCATTAAATCAATGCAGTGGGAGAGAGAAGTAGGATACGACGAGTAGAGCTCAGGTCATAGTATATTGCTTGCAGAGATTACGTCGACCAGATGACTGAAAAAGGTCATCAGTTATTTTGGCAGGGAAAATTGGTATATTTTCCAGACATTTCGACCAAACGACTAAAAAAAGGTCATCAGAATTTTTCTGCCAAAGACCACCGAAATTTGTGGCCCCACCTTCGAAAATTTGTATCCGCCCATGCAAGTAGGCCTGTAGTCGATAGCCTATCAGGCCTTTTCTTAACATTTTTCTATAGGCCTCTATAGTGATCGGCCGACTGAACTTCACTGAAGCATTCTTTCTATTAGCCTATGAAGCAATATTTCAATAACATTTGGCTTAATTCAGCACGTAGCTTAGGCCTACATTGAATATCTCCATTTAGCTTGAAAAGTTTAGTATAAAAGAAAGAATTGAATAAAGATAAACACTAGTCTTTTCAAATCAGTCATCTGCTGAAAGTCCGTAATTAATGTTAGTTTGAGCAACCCTTAAAATTATAATTACATAGGCTCTAAATGTGAAAATTAGACAGGATCGACTGATTCTCACGACAATAAAATTATTTATTCAGACAAATTATTGCTTAAAGCCATCTTTGGCCTAATGGGAAGTTCAGGGCTGTTTTAAAGGAATTTTTAGAACTGTACAACTTCTTCCTTCCTTTCCCATCATCCATGGTAAATTACTTCCAATCGGAGGACAATGACCTTTTTGCTGGTTTTAATTGTACATAAGTGCTTCTACAACTGCACATTTTGTGCACAACTGCACGTTTAAAAAAATCACTGGGGAAGTTCAAAGTGATGCGGTCTGGAGTGCAGAGCATACGGCCCATGAACACTATAACCTTCTAGGTGGACACTGCATGGCCCCGCAGTAGGCCTACATGATATTAATTGTTCCATGACCATCTGCAAGAGTCTAACGTCCGCTTTGGATAATCCACTCTTCAGTTTTCACTCTCAGGAAAAATATTTTCACGAGATTTGCTCTAAAAGATAAGATTTACATATTGTCCATAATATTCACTTTCCAAAATTCCTACTTTGCGTAACCTGGTGCGGCTTTTGGCCACGTATAGGCCCACCATCATTGAGCAATCGAAGACTGTAGCTCCTATATGTTTGCTGATCAACTGAGTCAGATCCGAACAATGCTTACGCACCCGACCAAAGTTTCTTCTACTCTCGCACAAGCATTCATTTAATCGTAAACTCTAAACTTTTAAAGCAGCACTCCAAGGTGAAGCGCAAGGCATCAGAGAGATTCGATTGCACAATGTGTCCAGCTATAGGTGGTCAGTTCCCAGTTCGCAACAACATTACTGGAAATAAAAGCAGTGCACACAATATAGCTGTTGTCAGCTGTGACCCATTGATGCTTTGGGACACCTATAGTATACATATATTAAAAAAACATAAACACCCACACACAAACGAATTACAGCACGAGGTCGAGAGATGTTGCGATCTTAAGACGCAAGCAGTAAAACTGAAAATGCATCTGCAAAGATTTGCTTTCATCTCCTGCGTTCCTCATGATCCAAAAGAATTCACCGCCAGGGACAAGACGGAGTAGGCCTACTAGTCCTTCCTGGAATTGACATTTAATGCTGTTGGCCCATATAATGTACTGAATTCAATCTCGCCTCTCCTACATAAAACTTCAGAGGATGTTCAGGCGCAAACATTATTTCCGTTTGCTATAATGGCACAAGTCAACATAAAGGTATTATCATATCAGAATGTAGCCTACGCCATGGCAAAGATAAAAAGATAATATCAGTTACTTTCAATTGTAAATCGTGTAGCTTTGCTGAAGGCACTGCTGATGAGTTTCCCTGCAGTAAAAGTCACTCCAAATTAAAAGAAAGTTAGTCTCTGACTTGAGATCTTCAGCTTAAATGTACATAGAACAGTTTCCCAGTAAGACAGTCTTTCTTGTTTTCTTGCCCGTTTCAAGTTGTCAACTTCAGTAGAAGCACCATTGTCGAGTACGCAGAATCTTAAATCGCTAGCATCAAGTTGCCGTTTGAAACTTCCGTATCAACTTTCGACACATCAAGTCCACGACCTCTGGATCAAGAACGACATCTGCAAGATCAGAGGAGGTAATGTCAGGAAGGAAGCTGCGAGAATTGGCCGATGTACCAGGAAAAGACGTCGATGAAATCTCCAAACTCGTGGAGGCATGGTTGGGGTTTTCCAGGCTGGAAGCACCTTCAGTTTTTGAAGCACTGAAACTTTCTGCGAGATCACCTTGAGCTGCGTCTCTTTCGACACAATACTCTGTCATTTGAATACGTGATGAGGATTGATTTTTGTCTTTCCTAATCATCTCACAGTATTCAATCCATGAACAACCACGTACCTCTCTTACCTGACCACCTAAGTTATTGCACAAGGTAACGATATCAAAAGCCTTCTTGGAATCATCTAAAACAACACGGTCTTGTGCTTTATCGCTGTTACGAGGAAATTTTGATGCTCGACCTTCCATGTCATCACATGGGGAGGTCTCCCTCGGGCGTTTCCGGTGTGGAACAACTGGATTCACACATTTCAGGAAGCTGTCTGCAAGTCCCTTCTCCAACACAGTTGACAGCGTCAGTCTGATGTATTCGGTGTTCTGCGCCCGATCTGTAAAATCCTGAATTAAGAAAACAAACGATCGGCACATCAATATCTTAGCAGAGGTTCTGTTCTGGCACAGATGAAATATCTGACGAAACAACTTAAAAGTTAAAACTCATGTTTGGTTATGCTATGCTAACTTTTTTGCTACCACAATCCAACGCCATTGGACACAACACAAAGCTCTGAATAATTTTTAAGAAATACAAGACAATCTAACAATGTCTAACAACCGAATATATCACACGTTACCAATGAATCATGATAATTCTCTGTGACCATAACCCTGTCCCAAAGCCGTGAGTGTTTATAACTGCGTATGGCCATTTTGTATCACCCAGTGTGCACATAGCACGTGGAGGGACTAAAGTCTAAGATAAGGATGGCCATTTATATAAAGCCTTACATCAACCTCACGAAGTAACAGGAAATCTGACTTGTTCCTTGTCCAACTAATCCCATCAATGAGCATGATGGGCATCATGCTTATAAGTAGAATTTCATCCAAATCTCTCTATACAACAGTCTTTGAAACATATCACGATTTCTGGCCATGTGCATGAATCTCATAATCCTTGGCAGTGTTACCATGCTCCACAATGCCTTCATCTGATGGTCAGCCAAAACCCAGTCTCAAATCAACATAACTCCAGAGAGTTACCATAATAGTTCATAATATTATTATTATTATTAATATGATAATTAAGTTTATAATAGTTCATAATAGGTGATAATATTGGACTTGTTAGAAGTTTCATTTTAAGTGAAGACACAGTGGTCAGTAGAATCCTACAACCAAACCTTTGCTTGCAGATTGAAGCTTGAAGTGTTATCAATTTAAAATGATACACACACACACCCCCCCCTACATTTGAATGCACTCCCATTGCACCACACTATTTGGCACAAGCTCCAAAGGGTGGAACGATGAAGTGCACTCTTGAGCCGTATGAGACTTGTAGAATTATAACTGCGGGTCAGACACTGAATTATGTGGAGAAGGGGTGTACAATGAAGACCTCACTGTGGAGTCCTAAGAAAGAGTTGGTGGAGGACTGGGGGGGTTGAAACATAATCCCCCCAGCAACCTCACCCTGCTTCAGGGCAAAGTGTTTTGCCAGGACGAACGTTCTATACACAAGAAAGTTTGCCGCCATCTGATAGCCAAACATTAAAGCCCCCATAAAACATTAAAGCCCCCATAAGATGTGTAATACAGTAAAGGATCTTGCCTCAGTTGGGTTGAGCCAGGATCCGATCGGTGCAACACTTTCGGACATCAGCATAAAAGTCATTGTTCTTGTCATGGCTTCTCTCAGCCTCTCGCTGTCATCACCGACCTAAGAATAACTAACAGACGTACAGCACTGCACAGTACAAAATACTACAACACAGAGAAGAAAATGCAAAGACGACAATACTTAACAGTACTGAGCATAATGTATCGCACTGCTATAATGAATAACAAGTACTGATAGTACAAACCGAATATTAGATCACATAGTATTACAATGGCCAGAAATTAAGGCTGATAATGATTAAAAATAATTTAATTGATTATTCTCCCAAATTTAATTGTGATTAATCGATTTGAATTTGATCAATTTGGTTTGCGCTAAGTAATGCTTGACAAACTGTCAAAACATAGTCAATAAGTTAGTTACTTCTTTGTGCAATACAATCATCTTTTCCTGTTCAGAAAGTTTTCTGAGCAAACTGACCTTGAACATTGAGCTATCAATGTGCCAAAAGCTCATCTAAGAACTTTTGAAGACGGCTACATAACAGTCCAAATACGCCGATTTACGCTGTAATTCTTTATAATATACACACGTCTGCAAGTTGATCTGCCCAAGAATACCAACCATTTCGATCCAGCTGTTTATTGAAATGGAGGGCTCCAGGCTTTCCACGAAATGCCACCACTTTGGCGGCACAAACAGCACATCGCCTGGTTCTAATGTCACCACATATGGTGTAGCATGCTAAAAAATAACAACACATATTTGTGAACATTTATATAGCACCACTATTATCTACACAGAATAAACATCACCAAAACCATTATAACTTCACTGCTTATCGTGAGAATATGACAAGTCACCTCTCTGAAATGCATGACCATTGACCATGCCACCTTTCTTTCTCCATGCAACAGTAATCTTAATTAACTGGGTAGCAACCGCTTCTAAGAAATTTCTCAACAGGGGATGAAACGTAAAGGTGCTGAACAAATAATCCCGATAAATGTTTAGACAAGATCGCGGGAAGAGACCGACCTTGAATTCTGGAAATTGGTCGAGCTTCGGAGACTTGACCGGAACTCGGCTGAAGACACTCGACTCTTCGTAGGGAATACGTGTTAGATACATGTACTTCGTGTCACTTGGAGCAAACAAAATCCATCTCTTCCTGTGATGGAAAAAATCATTAATAAACTCATCACCTCTTAAGACCACACTGATTTATCGCTCAGATAATCTAAGAACTTCTTTAAAGGCATGCTAAAAATGAACAGAAAAAATCAAACCATGCTGACTCCTAACATAATTCAATATAGGGAATAATATAAAACACTAACATCATTAGAAACAGTGTTTATCACTAGTAGCATTCATTTTAATATCTGATTAATTACAATTAATTACTTTTTTAAAGTAAATGTTACACACACAAAGTCAGTAAAGGTGAGTCTGAGGTGTAGAGGGACGAATTTATATGGAACTGCAAAGGCCAGGTAAAACATTTAAATTCAACATGTCATATTAATGATAATAGCAAAAGGGATAATTTTAGCTATAAAATTAGCATATTTTATATTTCAAAATATATGCAGCTGATAGTATTAGCACCTGCCGTAAATCTGAGCCACCACATTACATCCGTAGGTGTCGTAATGACAGACTGTACTTGAACCTTGACTTCCCAGCCAGAACGTACTCTGCTGACCCCCTCTGTCTTTGAAACCAAGAGCTGACCAGTCCACTGCCTATAAAAAAATAAATTAGGAACAAAAGCTATTTGCAGGATACAGATCAATCATTCAATATAACATATATGCTATAATTATAATCACAACAGATATAGTAAGTACGGACCCATCCATATATCACAGATGAAGAAAAAAGTATTTCCGACCCTCCTCCCCCATGTAGCACCTCATACATTTTTTTGAACTTATCCTTCATGCATACATACAAATAAGCTTCTGTACCCTATGCCTTACAAAAGCTAATTAGGTAGTCATCATACAACACTAAGCATCACATTGCAATACCAACAGAATTAATGTGGCTCCATTTTCAGTTTAAAAAGCAGTTTACAGCATAATTGACAGTGGATCAATAAGCTTCAAGACAAAATCTTGTCTACAATTTACACAGTCTATATCTGTCACAGCATGCTCACTGCTCAAGCCTTTTATGGCTTAATGAACAATCCACACAAAAAGAAAAGGCTCACCAAAAATGAATTAATAGAAAATAAATCAATAAACATTTAGTTTAAAAGATCGTGCTACAAGAAAGCTATCCTTTAACCGAATCTTCCGACATTTCTAGCACAAGCCAAAACCATTGCAAGATTATCAAACAATTTTCATTGATTACAAAACAGTCCAAACTGCAATCAAAGCAATCAATTATCAATCGAAAAACAACAGAAAATTCGCAAATCACATGCACACCTTCAGAAAGTGCGGTTGATCCTCAAAGAGTTCTGACATGTATTTGTAGTCTGCATAGCACGAGTGTGTAGTGCGATCGTAGCCAAGTAGCGCATTTTCCGCACTACATTCGTCACGGATCCACTCCGTGAATTCTCCAACTGATGCACTGATGTAGTCACATTGGTTCTCCCACTGCACTTCTGAAAATCACACAGGAAGTGATTATTCAGGAAGTTAGTTAAAAAACGATTTAAGATAATTATATATTGTCACAATGTATAGAGCACCATGATCTCATGATGAACTATAAAACACTGAAGTCATAGGCAATGATATGTGCACTTGCAAATCTTGCACATGTATATGAAGTGATTGCCCAAATTGCCAGCATAGGAAAGGTTGAACATAATAAGCAATGCATAGGGGTTGAAACCAAAGGATAAATCACATGTACACCAGAAACTGGTCAAATGACTGTTAAAGCTAGGCATTCAACAATCTCATTATTATGTATGTATGAGCACCTACTATAGCGCCCCTTCAAGAGTTCTACTCAGAGTCGCTCCCGACTACAGTGCGGAAACTGAATCGGAGTTTCACGCCGAAACGCATGGGCAATTGCAAGCGAAGGACTTGCTATGGGTCCCTACGCAGCAGCTTGATTTTAACATTAATATAAACAACAAACTAACATAACTCACTTTTATAATGGAGATTATGTTCCTGCACTTAACTTTTTATATGTACAATTCAATCCTCAAATTTCAACCAAACTTCACCAACCGTACTGGCCTTGTATGTATTTCTGTATGGTATGCCATGTAAAGTACCAAACTTCATGGAAGTTAATAAAGCACACTAACACTAGCCATTTCTATTAATATAAAAGTAAAACACAATATACCTGCACAGGTCAATTTTCCAATTCTGAACTTCAGACATCTATCTCCAAGAACCTCTGTCAAACCTTCTGGGGTCCAGGATGCTGCTGCCCATCCAGAGATGAGGCCAGACAACACAACTGGCAGACACTGGTGATGGATGAGCTGATCCCTAACTAAATCCCTTTCAGTCATGTCCACAGACTGCAAAAGATCAAACAAAACTGCTTACGGTCAGACAGCCACCTGGCCATTTGAGCAAATTTATGCGACATAATTGACGTCTGTGAAGTTGGAGAACATATTCCAACTTATTGGTGGATTCATCACACATGGCTATATCTGACCAATCATTTTACAATCAAGCTCAGGGTTTAAAGTGTGCCTGGACGGTCATGGACGGCGTCCATGCACTTATTTTAAAATCTGAACGCCTGAAATCCAGCCACTTATTGGCGAGCACAGACTGGAAAGGTAAGGGGCATCCATGGCTTTTCTTTTGGAGAGGTAAGGGGCGTCCAGGCACTTATTTTTCCACACTTTATGCACTGATCAAGCTTATATTTTTCAGCAACAATTATATATTAGCAAGCGATAAAAGCGAGCATAGCGATGTATAGGACTTAAACTAGCACTATATAAGCACAGAAACTTAATTATTTTGTAAGCATTCGTGCCTGAAAAGGTTTTAAATAAATTACATGTCATCCGTCATTTTGTAAATGATTCTAATAATAATTTTCATGCATTCAACAATCCGGTAAATACGCACACTGGATGCCCGTACTCCAAACAATATGGCTCCCAAAGAATGCAATAAAATTAGAGCACAGCGGCCTATCATATCGACGGCATCGCAACATGCATCCCAGTATTTATCGCGTCAGGGTCGGTTAGGGCTCAGGTTAGGCGTCGTGAGGGTCGGTTAGGGTTAGTTTTAGGGTTAGTGCAGTCATTCTGCTGAGCACTTTGTATGTTGCGATGCCGTCGATAGGATAGGACGCTGCGCTCTAATTTTATTGCATTCGTTGGCAGCCATATTGTTTGGAGTACGGGCATCCAGTGTACGTGTTTACCAACAATCCGATTGACAGACCGCATCCGGTTAAGGCCAATACAGTAATGCAGTTATCTTAATTAGCATCAATCTTAACAAACAGAACAGGAAACCTGCAACAGAATTCTGCGCTAAGAGCAGCCTACAAAGCATGTCCGCCCAACGGGAGCTCGAACTCGTGTACCTCACGCTCTCTACGCCAGCGCGTTCTACCGGGCCCCCGAGAAGGGCACGCGGCATATAACGATGAATTGTTTTAAACTCTTAATTTGCAAGCAACTTAGTGTAGTTGTGCTCTAAGTGTATTATTTGTGTGAATGCCAAACTTGTATACATCATTCTCTTTTAAAATTCACCAAAATAATATTCTTACGTGAGTAAACAAGAAGATACTTTATAATATTCAATACCCTCCTCTGACTTAATTACGTCATGTTGGCTACCATAAAGTATCGCCATCTATTAGACAACAAAATATCTTTCTCTGACTCTATCGCTGCACTAACCAGCATTCAAATAAGTTCTCTACATTGACAAGTTTTCCTGATTTAATGACTTTCGATTGGTTCTTTAGAAATTTGGAGGATGGAGATTGCGATTTATTTATTTAATTACGGCCTACGAGTTTGAGAATTTCAGTCTCAGAGGAATAAACTAACCGCTTGCAGGAACGTTCATTGCGCTCGTGAATAAGCTGGTGCCCTGCGCTTGGCTTTCGAGTGGCGCTTTAGAAATTTCGAGTTTACGATTCATATTAGAGCCATTTAATATTATATGAATCAGAGTATTGTACGTAGGTCCAAGGGGTTTGGATTTCTAATCTACGAGTTATCGTGACGTTTTAGCATAGATAGGCCTAAGCTTAGACTACTTCTTAAAACTGTTGGAAATAGTAATGTTACGCCCGCCCTAACCGCTAGGGGACCGGAAGCGCTTGCAAGGGATGCCCCACTTACTCGCTTACTTTCGCCCCCCTCCCCTAGTGTGGCGGCGTACTGCCGGGGCGACAGGGAACCACCTACGGGAACCTCAAGTGTGAACGACAGGGAGGAACGTCCAGATTCTCTTCTTTCATGGGTACCAGGGCCTACAGGACATGTCTCCGCGGCGGTTTGTCGACGCGCGACAGCACCCTCTTTCCGGTGCTCGTCTGAGTTCGTTATCCCCACGGCAGCTTTGGGCGAAAGGGACCCGAACTCCTGAAGAGGTGGCGGAGAGTATTTGGCTGGATATATCTGGCGCTCTATAAATCTCTCATCACTACTGACTGTCCGCCCTCCCTCCGAATCATCCGATTCCTCTAGGGCGTCCCCCCTCAAAGAGCTGGCACGAGACATGGGATTATTCTGTTTTACAACTAATTGCAAGTCAGTCAGTGAATCACCTTCAATTCTATTTCAATATGCAACACTTTATTTGTTCCTTCACTACTACTTAATTAATATACAATTGGCAGCAACCTGTGCACATACAATTCTGCCTATAATACTTATCAGTTCAACACAAAGTATTCCTAACACTACACAGCATTTATGGCTGGTTATTACACACTCTGCATTACTTGATACCTATCTCTTATGCTCCTGCATATAACTAGGCTATCAGTTCAGTTCTTATTTCCTTAACTACTGCAGAAGGTCAAATCACGCTATTAATCAGTTACACGAAAGCAACGAATTAACATCAACACTTTGCACTAATTTACCACGACCACAGCAACAGTTATATCGCAAGGCTACTTCTAGCAACTCTTTCAATATATTCACGCTTCTTAACACAAGCGCTAATTTATCCTTCGCTCTACCTGTAATGCGCTATATAATCTATATCAACGCGTTCCGGCCATTTTAAACATTCATTCATTTACAGATTCAGCACGCTACACTTTAATTTATTTCTACTTCCCTGATTCCTAAGCGGTTTTGCTTATTTCGACGTTCTCTTTCCACCGGAGGCGACCAGCGGTCGTTTACTTTATTATCTATTACTTTAGTTGACTTTCTTATTAATTTAGATGCCCGAAAACTTAGTTTTAAACGAATTTCTATTCAAAAAGATGGCCTAGTCTTTCTCGTCGGTTTTCACCTCTTTGCGTCTCTTCGTCCTACTGACCTAGATTGGTCCAGCAGCCAATCGGAAGCGACCTTTTACCGCTGTTTTTAGGTCACGCGTCGCTCTTGGCCAATCAGCGGCGCCCACACTTTCGCCACGTCATCCAAAAGGTCACACGTCATGCTGGCGTAATGTCTGCAGCCTCGCTCTGGTGCAGCATAGAGTTAATTAACCGTTATGGCCAACATGGATAAAAATAAGTATAATTTTGTAGCTTTTCCCAAAACGCTACACTCTCCCCTCCTTAACCCGAATTTTCCATATTACTGGAAAATTCAGCAGTGGTCGCGTACTGAATCTGTTGTACATGAGTTGCTAAGGCAGGGTCATCACTACTATACTAAAAGACATTGCCGCTTGAGAACAGTCTGAACAGTAAGCAGGCAATTCTACATCAACAACTGTATGAAATCTCATCTTAACTCTAAGAACCAACAGGGTTCCGAATTCACAACAGGAGAAATCAACTAATTAGCCTCATAGCAACGCTTGTTGTAAAAGTTCAGGCATACAAAGTACGGCATCTTAGCACGGCTTTACTCTTAACAACTTAACTCTAACAACACAGCCGCTTAAATTCTCAAGGTGACTGCAGGGCAATGTTTACGCTCATGTAACATCCTTACTTTGCAATCTCCCTGAAACCATACGTTCGGAATCACCAGCAAAAAGAGGGAGGGACGTCTACTTAAATGGAAGGTCTCCAACTCACTCTCGCTCCCTACTCCACGCAGACCACAATTCAGCAAAGGCACAAGGTCAGGGTATCAGGCGATTCAGAGAAAGCATACCACTAGGCCAGCCTTTACCTCACTAGGGTTACTAACTACGTCCATTGGTTACCCAATCCTCGTCGGAATACAGGCCATTGGTGTTTAATCACCAGTCTCTGCTTCCACGAACTCCGGGACTACTAACTACCAGACACAAAGTCTCTGAACTAAAGCAGGGTTGGAAATCCCAATAGAAATATTATCCATACTCTTACACATTATCAGGTGCTATCGGGTTATCCTCCCACCCAGGTTTCAGGTAATGCACATTAAACAGTTACAGTAAACAATGTACTACAATCCATTTCAGCAACAGCTCGAAGCCACAAACCAAGAGAATGTCCTCTAACACATACAATCATGCTTCGGCTCCCAATCCTACAGATAATCCTAGCGCAGTTAACATGTTATCAGCTACAACATTAACGACAACTTAGACTAACACGAAATATAAGCAATTTGACTTAAAGCAGTTCTCATCCAAACAGCAACTAAACTTAAGATGAATCATTTTTCTGTCATTATGTATCCAGCCCAAAGTTAACTCTCAGCAGGCACAATCATCACATCAGTAGCTGACACATTATTACAGGCACAACACGTTACAACAAGGCTGAACCAGCTGCATAAGGCATTACCGCTTAGTGAAGCGTACCTATGCCTACTAGGACGGATGGACTCCATGACCTACGCTGTTACCTCTACGTCACCTTTCCACACAGGAAGTTTACACAGGACCAAGTACACACATTTCCACCAACGGAAAGAATATCTCACCATCATTTCCACACAGGAAGAAGTTTACATCCATTTCCACCAACGGAAAGAGTACATCTCATGCATTCCCACACAGGAAAATTCTCAAGCAACCAATAACGACGATTGGACGGATTACCGCTTATTCATTCATTCCCACACAGGAATTCTCAAGCAACCAATAACGACGATTGGACGGATTACCGCTTATTACATCTCATTCATTTCCACACAGGAAGAAGTTTACATCCATTTCCACCAACGGAAAGAGTACATATCATTCATTCCCACACAGGAAAATCTCTCAAGCAACCAATAACGACGATTGGACGGATTACCGCTTATTACATCTCATTCATTCCACACAGGAAAATTCTCAAGCAACCAATAACGACGATTGGACGGATTACCGCTTATTATATCTCATTCATTCCACACAGGAAAACTCTCGAGCAACCAATAACTGCGACTGGACGGATTACAGCTCATCTAACTAACAGACCACCAGTCTCCTCTTCTATGTAACCCTTAATGCCTGCAACAATTTCAGTCTACCTACAAGTTTACCATCGATCTGTTTACTTAACTTCTTTAGGGCAATACCACCTTAGATTCCTAGTCAATTTTTACTACTGTTTCCCAGTTACTGCTTAATCAGGAGCTCAATCCTTACAACAACTTTTATATAAGAATTTAGACTATTATTCAACATGACAAATAGCTAAGTATCAACAGCAATCTTGCATATATGCCGTGTTCTTTAAGAATTCTATTATCCTATGTCAAACCATTTCCACAGCCGTACTCTCCTAGTAAGATAAAAATCATAGACATTGGCACTAATCATTATTACAGGCAAGACACATTACATGAAGGCTGAAACTACCTACACCAGGCCTTACCGCTTAGAGAAGCGTACCTATGCACCATGACCTCTACACCTCCATTTCCACACAGGAAAGAGTACACTTGAGCAACCAATAGCGACGATTGGACGGATTACCGCTCTTACCAAATAACAGGTCCTTAGTCTCACCTTCGCATGCAATTCTTAATGCCTGCAACAACATCAGTCTGCCTACTAGTCTACAACTTACTCACTCACCGACTACTCAGGCCAATGCATACATCAGGATAATTCACCAAATTCTAGCAGACTGCTTTTCAATCAATGCACAAATGCAATTTGCTCCTACTCTAGCACATTTTAGATTCAACTTTAATCTGCAATCGAGGTTATGCACATCAAATCTTAAACTAACATGCAAGCACAACATTTTGCCTTTCTTCTGTGGCAATAAAAACAACAATGCAATAAAACACAAGTAAACAATTCTAATCTACCCCCAATGATCTAACCTAGATCAAAGTTATAAAATAAACATTTTATTCATCGAAAGGAACTAAAACCTAGGCTTCTCGCCACAGTCTCTACTCGTCGCCATTACGCGACGTTACCATCACCTTACACTACATTACTCGTTATACCCCCCAGGCTGCACGAAGCTTTCTTGGTGATCTCGCCAGCGATGGTGAGGAATGGTGCCTCTCGACAGAAAGCGACGATTCTGCGGAACTCTGGTGCGTTTCCTCTCTCTGTCTCGATAGGCGGCGAGACCAGAGGAAGGATGCATGTTAGCACCACGAAGCCCGCCGAAAGTCGGTAGAGGCCACATTCCACCGCAGGTAGGGCTGGTGAAGTGGGAGGGCAGATGCACACCCCGACGAGGCGGGACTCGGGCCACCACCTTGGGCTGGTAGGTCTTCCCCCCAGGACTGGCTGGAACAGGAACTCCTTCTGGTGGTAGCGCTTCCGCTTCGACCGACGCTCGTGGGATAACACAGGATTTTCCAGCGACTTTTGGATTCGAACGCCTCACTGAAGGCTTTTCTTTTACTTTGCAGTTCGAAGACACCGGGACAGCGGTTGAGACGATGACTCGACGACACTGCGCAGGGCGGCTCTTCTGCTGAACCTGGCGTGCTTCATTGTGTTCCAGTCCTTCTCCCTCCTCCTCCGGCGTCGAGTCGTGGTTACGAGTGGGACAAACTCGAGCAAAGTGACCGGGTTGTTGACACTCGAAGCAGCGACGGTCACCCGCGGGGAACCTGGATGACCGGTTAACTGTTCTCTGACTTCCGAAAGTAGGTTCCGCCCTGGGTGGAACTTGACTTCGGGGCCGCCAGGGGCGAAATTGTCCATCGCCGGAGGGGCTGCTGCATATGGCGTTTATTCTTGCTTCCATCTGCTCCAGCCTATTCAACACGATTTCTTGGAATTGTCTCTGACTGTCAGCAGGGGCAGAGTCTACTTCCGTTACAGTTTTTACCCGACTGGGTCGATGTTCATTGCGGCCCAGGTTACCATCATCTGCTTGACGGTAACCCTCTAAACGCATGGCAGTCTTATAAGCATGGTCCAAGGTGGTAGGTTCTCTCTCACGAACCTTCATGGCTAAGTCTCTGTCTCGCAGGGCGTCGAGAAAGGCACGAATCGCTATGACTTCACTGTGCACCGAGGTGGGACCAGGGAACGCCAGGATCATGATTCGTCGAATGTCTCGTACTACAGAGCTGAGGTCTTCACCCATCTTTTGACGTCGTGTGCTCAATTGGGTCTGGTAGAGGACGGCTTGATCGGAGCTTCCATACCGCAGGCGTAGACGATCAACCAGGTCAGACCAGGATGCTATGGTCTCGGAGTCGAACTCGTAGAGCAGCTGATCAGCTGGCTCTGTCAAGGCACAGGTCAGCTGGGCGAATTTCTCCCCATCTGTCCAACCATTACTGTTCGCACAGATCTCGAATTTCTTTAGGAAAGCTTCGACCGATGTCTTTCCATTGTACCTGTCCAATTTCATATACTGTCTGGATTTCGAATCAACAGTTCTGCTCACGCGTGATTGGGACTGCACAGTGACCGACGAGGGTGGAGTCGTACTCGGCTGAAAACGACCTTGGATCGTTGGTTGAGGTTCAGCTGTAGGCGGTTCAGCATACTGTTCGAACTGGAACTGACTGTTTTCGCTCCCGGATGTAGACACAACATGGAACTTCGCTTCCAGGTTGTTCTGGGCTGCTCGTGTGGTTACCCAGAATCGTTCATCGTAGGCGGAAGCTGGCCGACACAGAGCGGTTGTTGGTTGACAACCTGACAGGTAAGCGGGAGGGCCAGGGTTCGAGGGCAGGTAGGCGGAACTTTGTGTAACCTGTGGTTTCAACGACGAGGACAAGGTCGACATGATTGACTGAGTCGACGACACGACGGATACGGACAGTTTGCACACCGAGGCTGTGACCGGGGTGACGGTTCTCACCCAAGGATTCGACTTGACGACACCACCGATTGTGTTCGGGGTCGGAGTAGGAGGGGCTCGGACGGCGAAAGGGTGCGACGAGGGAGGCGGTGGTGGGAAGGTGGTAGCCCGAGGGTGGACTAGGGTTGGGTGCCCGGGATGTGCATCCGAAGTCGGGAGTCCCAGTTCCCTCGGCAGCGCCGAATCCCCATCCTCCATATCTGAAACTATACACTCAGAGTTAGCAAGGATCCCAACACAACCTTTACCCAAATTCAACATATTAGGATGCAACAGAACGTTATGAAAGGGTCGCAGATCAGTTACCTCCGAACCTTCACTTTCATAATTATTTCCTCCAAGCTTTCTGTTAACCAACCTCGCTTGTTTATCTCTCATGTAAAATTCAAAATCAAAACCCGCATCAATTGCTGCGGTAACAGGGTAATCCGAAGGACGCTTGGGTCTAGCGCCATAATAAGCCATTTCTTCGCCTTCCCACTTCTCTCTCTCTCCAGGAAATTCTGTCCTTCCAAATTTTCTTGGTTCCACCTGTTCCACTTGTTCCCCTTGTTCCACTTCTACCCCACTTCTGGTACCATTTGTTACGCCCGCCCTAACCGCTAGGGGACCGGAAGCGCTTGCAAGGGATGCCCCACTTACTCGCTTACTTTCGCCCCCCTCCCCTAGTGTGGCGGCGTACTGCCGGGGCGACAGGGAACCACCTACGGGAACCTCAAGTGTGAACGACAGGGAGGAACGTCCAGATTCTCTTCTTTCATGGGTACCAGGGCCTACAGGACATGTCTCCGCGGCGGTTTGTCGACGCGCGACAGCACCCTCTTTCCGGTGCTCGTCTGAGTTCGTTATCCCCACGGCAGCTTTGGGCGAAAGGGACCCGAACTCCTGAAGAGGTGGCGGAGAGTATTTGGCTGGATATATCTGGCGCTCTATAAATCTCTCATCACTACTGACTGTCCGCCCTCCCTCCGAATCATCCGATTCCTCTAGGGCGTCCCCCCTCAAAGAGCTGGCACGAGACATGGGATTATTCTGTTTTACAACTAATTGCAAGTCAGTCAGTGAATCACCTTCAATTCTATTTCAATATGCAACACTTTATTTGTTCCTTCACTACTACTTAATTAATATACAATTGGCAGCAACCTGTGCACATACAATTCTGCCTATAATACTTATCAGTTCAACACAAAGTATTCCTAACACTACACAGCATTTATGGCTGGTTATTACACACTCTGCATTACTTGATACCTATCTCTTATGCTCCTGCATATAACTAGGCTATCAGTTCAGTTCTTATTTCCTTAACTACTGCAGAAGGTCAAATCACGCTATTAATCAGTTACACGAAAGCAACGAATTAACATCAACACTTTGCACTAATTTACCACGACCACAGCAACAGTTATATCGCAAGGCTACTTCTAGCAACTCTTTCAATATATTCACGCTTCTTAACACAAGCGCTAATTTATCCTTCGCTCTACCTGTAATGCGCTATATAATCTATATCAACGCGTTCCGGCCATTTTAAACATTCATTCATTTACAGATTCAGCACGCTACACTTTAATTTATTTCTACTTCCCTGATTCCTAAGCGGTTTTGCTTATTTCGACGTTCTCTTTCCACCGGAGGCGACCAGCGGTCGTTTACTTTATTATCTATTACTTTAGTTGACTTTCTTATTAATTTAGATGCCCGAAAACTTAGTTTTAAACGAATTTCTATTCAAAAAGATGGCCTAGTCTTTCTCGTCGGTTTTCACCTCTTTGCGTCTCTTCGTCCTACTGACCTAGATTGGTCCAGCAGCCAATCGGAAGCGACCTTTTACCGCTGTTTTTAGGTCACGCGTCGCTCTTGGCCAATCAGCGGCGCCCACACTTTCGCCACGTCATCCAAAAGGTCACACGTCATGCTGGCGTAATGTCTGCAGCCTCGCTCTGGTGCAGCATAGAGTTAATTAACCGTTATGGCCAACATGGATAAAAATAAGTATAATTTTGTAGCTTTTCCCAAAACGCTACAGTAAAACTATAGGCCACTTTATGTTGCAATTATACATAATTTTATTTCACTAATTACCAGGGAATATAATCCCGGGCATTTGCTCAATACCGGGATTCCGAGATTATAAATGAGTCAAACCCGGGATTGGCTTAGCCTATAATAGGCCTAATGACAATCACAAAATTAATGTGCTTAAACGTGATAGGCCTATTGTAGCCTATAGTAGTAGGTTAGATACAGTGAAGCTTAGGCCTACGTTAACAAATTTTGCCAAGGGCTGCTTCTGTATTTTATTCCATCTTCATTGAACCTCTTAATCGATAGTACCACCCGATAATCACTACATGCAGGATGCAGTAGGTCACAACAAAATATTGGTCATCATAGTGGTATAATAGTATGCTGGTAATGTACATGTGCAAAAAGTCATTCATTTAACGTGCAGCCTAGCACCTATAGTGCAATTCAGATCCATGTTCTCAAAATGTTCCATGTGATTTTAAATAAATGACATCCAACAATATTTAGTAGCTTTCTGCAAATTAACATGCCTTCTGAAGTTCTGATCTTACAATTGGAACATATCATAAAGAAGTTTGTAATAAAAACATTATGAATTAAATACACCAAAAACGACAGCTTTAGCCTACTTTGTGACATCAATTGCACTTATATGGCTTTTCAGCAATGTCGGTCCTTATAAGGTGGTTAGAACATTCCCGTGAAAATTTTATACATATTATGCATTGCATCTGTATGGCATTTCAAAGGACACGCTCACAGGTCTTCTCAGATCATCATCATGTCTATTTATAAATTTTTATAACATAAATTTTACTTGTGTGGCTTTCTTCGGTGTGGGTTTTTGTATGACGTTTCTGTGCTCTCATCATTGCAAATGTTGTCACATAAATTGCACTTGCATGGCTTTTCTCCAGTGTGTTGCTCATCTGGCATTTCACTAGACTTTTTCTGAAATAGTTCTGCCACATAAATTGCACTTTTATGACCTTCTCCAGTGTGATCTTTTATGGTGTTCAGAGAAAGCCGGTGGTCTAGAACATTAGAATATGCAATTGTCTTGTGACGTAAATTGCACCTGTTTGGCATTTCTTCGATATGGATTCCTGTATGCCTTGACAGACCATTATTACATGCAAATGCTTTAATGACTAAATAGCACTTGTATGGCTTTTCTCCGACGTGTATTCTTATGTTACTTTTGACACAAGAGCTCTTAATTATAAATGTTTTGCTGCAGAATTCACATGTATTTGGCTCATCTCAGTGTGGGTTCTTATATAGCATTTTAGCATAATTTTTTCAGAAGAAACACTGTCACACATATTGCAGTTGTATGGCTTTCTCCAGTGTGCCTTTTCTGTGCATTTTCAGATGCCCTGCATTTGTTAATCATGTGTGACATACATGTACATGGCACCTGATGGTCTTTCTCAAGTGTGGGTTCTCATATGGGTATCCAAAGCAGACATCCGATCAAATGCTTTGTAACATAACTTGTACTTGGGTGGACCCAGTGTGCGTTCTTCTAAGGTGAAGTTTGAGAGTACTATTAAGTGCAAATGCCTTGCTGCAGAACTCACATTTGTATGGCTTTTCTCCAGTGTGTATTCTAAGGTGCCTTTTGAGATCATCTCCCTTTCGAAAGACTTTAGCGCATAATTCACATCGGTATAGCTTACCTTTTCTTTCTGTGTGGGTTCTCAAATGGGTATAAAAAGCATTCCTCTGCATAAATACATTGTGGCATAACTTGCACTTGTGTTGCTTTTCAACAGAGTGAGTTTCTAGGTGAATTTTCAGAGTATGATTAAGCGCAAATGCTTCGCTGCAGAATCCACATTTGTATGGCTTTTCTCCAGTGTGTGTTCTGAAGTGCCTTTTGAGATCGTCTCTCCGTCCAAAACCTTTCTTGCATAATTTGCATCGGTATGGCTTGCATTCTTCTCCCATATGGCTTCTCATATGGTTATACAAAACAGCCCTCTGATTAAATGCTTTGTGGCATAGCTTGCACTTGTGTGACTTTTCCCTAGTGTGAGTTGCCAGGTGATTTGTGAGAGAACTCCTAATTGTAAATGCTTTGCTGCACAGTTCACATATGTATGGCTTTTCCCCAGTGTGAGTTCTCAGGTGATTTGTGAGAGAACTCCTAATTCTAAATGCTTTGCTGCACAGTTCACATATGTATGGCTTTTCTCCAGTGTGTATTCTGAAATGTTTTTTGAGACTATTTCCCTGTCCAAAGCTTTTACCACATAATTCACATTGGTATGAATCACATTTTTCTCCAGTGTGGGTTTTTATGCGCCACTTCAATTTACCTTTGTCTAGAAAAACTTCATCACTCAAAGTGCACTTGAATTGCTTTTCTTCAGTGTGCGTTCTTATATGTGCTTTCAGCATACAATTCAGTGCAAATGCTTTGTCACACAAATTGCACTTGTATGGCTTTTCTTCAGTGTGCATTCTTATGTGTGCTTTCAGCATACAATGCAGTGCAAATGCTTTGTCACACAAATTGCACTTGTATGGCTTTTCTTCAAAGTGCATTTTTATGTGTGCTTTCAGGCTGTTCATGCAAGCATATTCTTTCTTGCATAAAGTGCATTTGCATGGCTTTTCTCCAGTGTGGGCTCTTGTATGACTTTTCAGCATACAATTAAGTGCAAATGCTTTGTCGCACAAATTGCACTTGTATGGCTTTTCTCCAGTGTGGCTTCTCATGTGGCATATCAGATGACCTTTTTCGGAAAAAGTTCTGTCACACAAATTGCACTTGTATGGCTTTTTGCCAGTATGAGTTATTTTATGGCGACATAGAGCACTAGAGTAGGCAAATGCTTTGTGACACAAATTACACGTGTATGGCTTTTCTCCAGTGTGGATTCTTGTATGGTTGTGAAGAGAATTTTGATACGCAAATGAGCTGGGACACAAATAGCACATGTATGGCTTTTCTCCAGTATGAGTTTTTTCATGGCTGTCTAGAGTATTAGAACAGGCAAATGCTTTGTGACACAAATTACATGTGTGTGGCTTTTCACCAGTATGAGTTCTTTTATGGCGACTTAGAGCACTAGAATAGGCAAATGCTTTGTGACACAAATTACACGTGTATGGCTTTTCTCCAGTGTGGATTCTTGTATGGTTGTGAAGAGCATTCTGATACGCAAACGAGCTGGGACATAAATTGCACTTGTATGGCCTTTCTCCAGTATGAGTTCTTTTATGGCAACGTAGAGTATTAGAATAGGCAAATGCTTTGTGACACAAATTGCACGTGTATGGCTTTTCTCCAGTGTGGATTCTTAAATGTTTTTTGAGTCTACTTCCCTGTCCAAAGCTTTTACCACATAATTCACATTGGTATGATTCGCATTTTTCTCCAGTGTGGGTTTTTATGTGCCACTTCAATTTACCTTTGTCTAGAAAAACTCCATCACTTGAAGTGCACTTGAATTGCTTTTCTTCAGTGTGCATTCTTATGTGTGCTTTCAGCATACAATTCAGTGCAAATGCTTTGTCACACAAATTGCACTTGTATGGCTTCTCTTCAGTGTGCATTCTTATGTGTGCTTTCAGGCTGCTCATGCAAGCATATTCTTTCTTGCATAAATTGCACTTGTATGGCTTTTCTCCAGTGTGGGTTCTCATGTGGCATATCAGATGACCTTTTTCGGAAAAAGTTCTGTCACACAAACTGCACTTGTATGGCTTTTCTCCAGTATGAGTTCTTTTATGGCGGCCTAGAGCACTATATTGGGAAAATGCTTTGTGACACATATTACACGTGTATGGCTTTTCTCCAGTGTGGATTCTTGTATGGTTCTCAAGAACATTCTGATACGCAAATGAGCTGGGACATAAATTGCACTTGTATGGCTTTTCTCCAGTATGCATTACTGTATGATTGTCAAGAGCATTTTTATATGCAAATGAGCTGGTACATAGATTACACTTGTATGGCTTCTCGCCCGTGTGGATTGCTGTATGGCTGACAAGAGTATTCTTACATGCAAATGATCTGGGACACAAATTGCACTTGTATGCTTTTTCTCCAGTATGAGTTCTTTTATGGCGACTTAGAGCACTAGAATAGGCAAATGCCTTGTGGCATATAGTACACTTGTATGGCTTATCTCCAGTGTGGATTGCTGCATGGTTGACAAGAGTATTCTTACATGCAAATGAGCTGGGACATAAATTGCACTTGTATGGCTTTTCTCCAGTATGAGTTCTTTTATGGCGACCTAGAGCACTAGAATAGGCAAATGCTTTGTGGCATAAAGTACACTTGTATAGCTTATCTCCAGTGTGGATTGCTGTATGGTTGTCAAGAGTATTCTTACATGCAAATGAGCTGAGACATAAGTTGCACTTGAATGGCTTTTCTTCAGTGTGAATTCTTGCATGCTCTACAAGACCATCCTTAGTTGCAAATAAGCTGGGACATAAATAGCACAAGAATGGCTTTTCTCTTGTGTGCATTAGTATGTGCTTTTTCAGATGATCTCCGTTTAAAAATGCTGTGCTACATAAATTACACTTGTACGGATTTTCTCCAGTGTGCATTCTTGCTGTATATGCTTTGTGACATATATTGCACTTGTATGATGGCTCTTCTTCAGTGTGGCTAAGACCAGTCTGGTGTGCAAATGCTTTGGAACATACTTCACATTTTGTATGAATTTTCTTCAGTGTGCATCGTGATTTGCTTTGTAAGCGTGCATTCGCTGCAAATGCTCTGTGATGAATATTGCACGCGTAGGGTCTCTCTTCAGCAAGCTTTCTCCACAGAAATTTTGTGAGACGTATTCCAAGCAAATGTTTTGAAAACAAATATCACCTTTGCACTGTTAGCTTGTTAAAGGAATCTGGCTGGATATCTTCAACAGAACAAAAATCATTGAAAACGCAGAGCATTTAACACATTCTAAAATTTTTCATAATATCCTCCACCTCCTCCCTCACCTCTCAATTTCAGCATTCTCTGATTGTACTTTCTTCCGCAACTTTCCACCAACGATTTAATGCTGAACTTTTAAGCTGTCCTAGCATTATCTGCATCAGACCATGATTCCCAATGTAGCTCAATGAAACAGTCTCCAACTCAACAGACATGAACATGATGTTCTTGGATTCTGCTCTGGCATAGAAATTGACAAAAAACAAAACCTAGCTCTTGTGGCTCCAATTTTACATAGCACCTTCTTGAGTCATCTTCGACCTGTGTGGTACTCAGAAATGTTGAAAATACACAATACATTATGTTGCATTATATTACATCCATACAAGTCAACATTTAGGAATGCCAACCTTGCTTTAAATACTCTTGAAAAGGCCAAGCTCATGATAATATATTATTTTACCACGAGACTAGTGCTCAGAATTCCAGGCGGCCCTTGAATTCTAAATACTAGAGTCGCAAGTCAATGCAGTCATGTGATTCCAGAAAGTGGATACTTTTAAATATTAATTAAATGGCAGTGGTAACCAACTGCTTCTTTTATCCTGTTTTAGCCTAAACAGCTTGGAAAGTTCCTAGAAACCATATGAAAAGAGTAATTTTGATAGTCCTACAGTGTGAGAAAAGTAATTTTAGTAATCTTACAGTGAATGTTAAATATAACCCGTGTACTAACAAAATCAGGTAAAAGTTCATTTTAGGTGCGTAAATTATTTCTCCATGTATACGCTTTCTTGATGAAATCGGAACTAGATCGTTGAAAATAATTACCGCGGGAGTAACGGAAACCGTCATAAATATTGTTAGACATGAAATAGAAGCTGGATCGACGAAAACGTCTTGCTTAAATTGGAGCTCGATGGAGTAAAATGTATTGCCTTAAATTGGAGCTGGATTGAATAAATATTAAATTGAATATTAAATGGGAGCTGGATTCAAAAAAGCTTCAGAAATGGGGGCGGGAGGGATCAATGTATTTTATATCTTAAATAGAAGCTGGATTAATGTTTGATAGATCTTAAATAGAAGTTGGATTGTAGCGTTTTGGGAAAAGCTACAAAATTATACTTATTTTTATCCATGTTGGCCATAACGGTTAATTAACTCTATGCTGCACCAGAGCGAGGCTGCAGACATTACGCCAGCATGACGTGTGACCTTTTAGATGACGTGGCGAAAGTGTGGGCGCCGCTGATTGGCCAAGAGCGGCGCGTGATCTAAAACAGCGGTAAAAGGTCGCTTCCGATTGGCTGCTGGTCCAATCTAGGTCAGTAGGACGAAGAGACGAAAGAGGTGAAACCGACGAGAAAGACTAGGCCATCTTTTTGAGTAGAAATTCGTTTAAAACTAAGTTTTCGGGCATCTAAATTAATAAGGAAGTCAACTAAATTAATAGATAATAAAGTAAACGACCGCTGGTCGCCTCCGGTGGAAGGAGAACGTCGAAATAAGCAAAACCGCTTAGGAATCAGGGAAGTAGAAATAAATTAAAGTGTAGCGTGCTGAATCTGTAAATGAATGAATGTTTAAAATGGCCGGAACGCATTGATATAGATTATATAGCGCATTACAGGTAGAGCGAAGGATAAATTAGCGCTTGTGTTAAGAAGCGTGAATATATTGAAAGAGTTGCTAGAAGTAGCCTTGCGATATAACTGTTGCTGTGGTCGTGGTAAATTAGTGCAAAGTGTTGATGTTAATTCGTTGCTTTCGTGTAACTGATTAATAGCGTGATTTGACCTTCTGCAGTAGTTAAGGAAATAAGAACTGAACTGATAGTCTAGTTATATGCAGGAGCATAAAGGATAGGTATCAAGTAATGCAAAGTGTGTAATAACCAGCCATAAATGCTGTGTAGTGTTAGGAATACTTTGTGTTGAACTGATAAGTATTATAGGCAGAATTGTATTTGCACAGGTTGCTGCCAATTGTATATTAATTAAGTAGTGAAAGAACAAATAAAGTGTTGCATATTGAAATAGAATTGAAGGTGATTCACTGACTGACTTGCAATTAGTTGTAAAACAGAATAATCCCATGTCTCGTGCCAGCTCTTTGAGGGGGGACGCCCTCGAGGAATCGGATGATTCGGAGGGAGGGCGGACAGTCAGTAGTGATGAGAGATTTATAGAGCGCCAGATATATCCAGCCAAATACTCTCCGCCACCTCTTCAGGAGTTCGAGTCCCTTTCGCCCAAAGCTGCCGCGGGGATAACGAACTCAGACGAGCACCGGAAAGAGGGTGCTGTCGCGCGTCGACAAACCGCCGCGGAGACATGTCCTGTAGGCCCTGGTACCCATGAAAGAAGAGAATCTGGACGTTCCTCCCTGTCGTTCACACTTGAGGTTCCCGTAGGTGGTTCCCTGTCGCCCCGGCAGTACGCCGCCACACTAGGGGAGGGGGGCGAAAGTAAGCGAGTAAGTGGGGCATCCCTTGCAAGCGCTTCCGGTCCCCTAGCGGTTAGGGCGGGCGTAACAAATGGTACCAGAAGTGGGGTAGAGGTGGAACAAGGGGAACAAGTGGAACAGGTGGAACCAAGAAAATTTGGAAGGACAGAATTTCCTGGAGAGAGAGAGAAGTGGGAAGGCGAAGAAATGGCTTATTATGGCGCTAGACCCAAGCGTCCTTCGGACTACCCTGTTACCGCAGCAATTGATGCGGGTTTTGATTTTGAATTTTACATGAGAGATAAACAAGCGAGGTTGGTTAACAGAAAGCTCGGAGGAAATAATTATGAAAGTGAAGGTTCGGAGGTAACTGATCTGCGACCCTTTCATAATGTTCTGTTGCATCCTAATATGTTGAATTTGGATAAAGGTTGTGTTGGGATCTTTGCTAACTCTGAGTGTATAGTTTCAGATATGGAGGATGGGGATTCGGCGCTGCCGAGGGAACTGGGACTCCCGACTTCGGATGCACATCCCGGGCACCCAACCCTAGTCCACCCTCGGGCTACCACCTTCCCACCACCGCCTCCCTCGTCGCACCCTTTCGCCGTCCGAGCCCCTCCTGCTCCGACCCCGAACACAATCGGTGGTGTCGTCAAGTCGAATCCTTGGGTGAGAACCGTCACCCCGGTCACAGCCTCGGTGTGCAAACTGTCCGTATCCGTCGTGTCGTCGACTCAGTCAATCATGTCGACCTTGTCCTCGTCGTTGAAACCACAGGTTACACAAAGTTCCGCCTACCTGCCCTCGAACCCTGGCCCTCCCGCTTACCTGTCAGGTTGTCAACCAACAACCGCTCTGTGTCGGCCAGCTTCCGCCTACGATGAACGATTCTGGGTAACCACACGAGCAGCCCAGAACAACCTGGAAGCGAAGTTCCATGTTGTGTCTACATCCGGGAGCGAAAACAGTCAGTTCCAGTTCGAACAGTATGCTGAACCGCCTACAGCTGAACCTCAACCAACGATCCAAGGTCGTTTTCAGCCGAGTACGACTCCATCCTCGTCGGTCACTGTGCAGTCCCAATCACGCGTGAGCAGAACTGTTGATTCGAAATCCAGACAGTATATGAAATTGGACAGGTACAATGGAAAGACATCGGTCGAAGCTTTCCTAAAGAAATTCGAGATCTGTGCGAACAGTAATGGTTGGACAGATGGGGAGAAATTCGCCCAGCTGACCTGTGCCCTGACAGAGCCAGCTGATCAGCTGCTCTACGAGTTCGACTCCGAGACCATAGCATCCTGGTCTGACCTGGTTGATCGTCTACGCCTGCGGTATGGAAGCTCCGATCAAGCCGTCCTCTACCAGACCCAATTGAACACACGACGTCAAAAGATGGGTGAAGACCTCAGCTCTGTAGTACGAGACATTCGACGAATCATGATCCTGGCGTTCCCTGGTCCCACCTCGGTGCACAGTGAAGTCATAGCGATTCGTGCCTTTCTCGACGCCCTGCGAGACAGAGACTTAGCCATGAAGGTTCGTGAGAGAGAACCTACCACCTTGGACCATGCTTATAAGACTGCCATGCGTTTAGAGGGTTACCGTCAAGCAGATGATGGTAACCTGGGCCGCAATGAACATCGACCCAGTCGGGTAAAAACTGTAACGGAAGTAGACTCTGCCCCTGCTGACAGTCAGAGACAATTCCAAGAAATCGTGTTGAATAGGCTGGAGCAGATGGAAGCAAGAATAAACGCCATATGCAGCAGCCCCTCCGGCGATGGACAATTTCGCCCCTGGCGGCCCCGAAGTCAAGCTCCACCCAGGGCGGAACCTACCTTCGGAAGTCAGAGAACAGTTAACCGGTCATCCAGGTTCCCCGCGGGTGACCGTCGCTGCTTCGAGTGTCAACAACCCGGTCACTTTGCTCGAGTTTGTCCCACTCGTAACCACGACTCGACGCCGGAGGAGGAGGGAGAAGGACTGGAACACAATGAAGCACGCCAGGTTCAGCAGAAGAGCCGCCCTGCGCAGTGTCGTCGAGTCATCGTCTCAACCGCTGTCCCGGTGTCTTCGAACTGCAAAGTAAAAGAAAAGCCTTCAGTGAGGCGTTCGAATCCAAAAGTCGCTGGAAAATCCCGTGTTATCCCACGAGCATCGGTCGAAGCGGAAGCGCTACCACCGGAAGGAGTTCCTGTTCCAGACAGTCCTGGGGGGAAGATCGACCAGCCCAAGGTGGTGGCCCGAGTCCCGCCTCGTCGGGATGTGCATCTGCCCTCCCACTTCGCCAGCCCTACCTGCGGTGGAATGTGGCCTCTACCGACTTTCGTCGGGCTTCGTGGTGCTAACATGCATCCTTCCTCTGGTCTCGCCGCCTATCGAGACAGGGAGAGGAAACGCACCAGAGTTCCGCAGAATTGTCACTTTCTGTCGAGAGGCACCATTCCTCACCATCGCTGGCGAGATCACCAAGAAAGCTTCGTGCAGCCTGGGGGGTATAACGAGTAATGTAGTGTAAGGTGATGGTAACGTCGCGTAATGGCGACGAGTAGAGATTGTGGCGAGAAGCCTAGGTTTTAGTTCCTTTCGATGAATAAAATGTTTATTTTATAACTTTGATCTAGGTTAGATCATTGGGGGTAGATTAGCATTGTTTACTTGTGTTTTATTGCATTGTTGTTTTTATTGCCACAGAAGAAAGGCAAAATGTTGTGCTTGCATGTTATTTTAAAGTTTGATGTGCATAACCTTGATTGCAGATTAAAGTTGAATCTAAAATGTGCTAGATTAGGAGCAAATTGCATTTGTGCATTGATTGAAAAGCAGTCTGCTAGAATTTGGTGAATTATCCTGATGTATGCATTGGCCTGAGTAGTTGGTAAGTGAGTAAGTTGTAGACTAGTAGGCAGACTGATGTTGTTGCAGGCATTAAGAATTGCATGCGAAGGTGAGACTAAGGACCTGTTATTTGGTAAGAGCGGTAATCCGTCCAATCGTCGCTATTGGTTGCTCAAGTGTACTCTTTCCTGTGTGGAAATGGAGGTGTAGAGGTCATGGTGCATAGGTACGCTTCTCTAAGCGGTAAGGCCTGGTGTAGATAGCTTCAGCCTTCATGTAATGTGTCTTGCCTGTAATAATGATTAGTGCCAATGTCTATGATTTTATCTTACTAGGAGAGTACGGCTGTGGAAATGGTTTGACATAGGATAATAAAATTCTTAAAGAACACTGCATATATTCAAGATTGCTGTTGATACTTAGCTATTTGTCATGTGAATAATAGTCTAAATTCTTATATAAAAGTTTGTTGTAAGGATTGAGCTCCTGATTAAGCAGTAACTGGGAAACAGTAGTAATAATTGACTAGGAGTCTAAGGTGTGTATTGCCCTGAAGAGGTTAAGTAAGCAAATCCGTGGTAAACTTGTAGGTAGACTGAAATTGTTGCAGGCATTAAAGGTTACATAGAAGAGGAGACTGGTGGTCTGTTAGTTAGATGAGCTGTAATCCGTCCAGTCGCAGTTATTGGTTGCTCGAGAGTTCTTCCTGTGTGGAAATGAATGAGATGTAATAAGCGGTAATCCGTCCAATCGTCGTCATTGGTTGCTTGAGAATTCCTGTGTGGGAATGAATGAATAAGCGGTAATCCGTCCAATCGTCGTTATTGGTTGCTTGAGAATATTCCTGTGTGGGAATGCATGAGATGTACTCTTTCCGTTGGTGGAAATGGATGTAAACTTTTTCCTGTGTGGAAAGGTGACGTAGAGGTAACAGCGTAGGTCATGGAGTCCATCCGTCCTAGTAGGCATAGGTACGCTTCACTAAGCGGTAATGCCTTATGCAGCTGGTTCAAGCCTTGTTGTAACGTGTTGTGCCTGTAATAATGTGTCAGCTACTGATGTGATGATTTGTGCCTGCTGAGAGTTAACTTTGGGCTGGATACATAATGACAGAGAAATGATTCATCTTAAGTAGTTGCTTTTTGGATGAAAACTGCTTTAAGTCAAATCGCTTATATTTCGTGTTAGTCTAAGTTGTCGTTAATGTTGTAGCTGATAACATGTTAACTGCGCTAGGATTATCTGTAGGATTGGGAGCCGAAGCATGATTGTATGTGTTAGAGGACATTCTCTTGGTTTGTGGCTTCGAGCTGTTGCTGAAATGGATTGTAGTACATTGTTTACTGTAACTGTTTGATGTGCATTACCTGAAACCTGGGTGGGAGGATAACCCGATAGCACCTGATAATATGTAAGAGTATGGATAATATTTCTATTGGGATTTCCAACCCTGCTTTAGTTCAGAGACTTTGTGTCTGGTAGTTAGTAGTCCCGGGGTTCGTGGAAGCAGAGACTGGTGATTAAACACCAATGGCCTGTATTCCGACGAGGATTGGGTAACCAATGGACGTAGTTAGTAACCCTAGTGAGGTAAAGGCTGGCCTAGTGGTATGCTTTCTCTGAATCGCCTGATACCCTGACCTTGTGCCTTTGCTGAATTGTGGTCTGCGTGGAGTAGGGAGCGAGAGTGAGTTGGAGACCTTCAATTTAAGTAGACGTCCCTCCCTCTTTTTGCTGGTGACTCCGAACGTATGGTTTCAGGGAGATTGCAAAGTAAGGATGTTACATGAGCGTAAACATTGCCCTGCAGTCACCTTGAGAATTTAAGCGGTTGTGTTGTTAGGGTTTAGTTGTTATGAGTAAAGCTGTGCTAAGATACCGTACTTTGTATGCCTGAACTTTTACAATAAGCGTTGCTATGAGACTAATTAGTTGATTTCTCCTTTTGTGAATTAGGAACCCTGTTGGTTCTTAGAGTTAAAATGAGACTTCATACCGTTGTTGATGTAGAATTGCCTGCTTACTGTTCAGACTGTTCTCAAGCAGCAATGTCTTTTAGTATAGTAGTGATGACCCTGCCTTAGCAACTCATGTACAACGGATTCAGTACGCGACCACTGCTGAATTTTCCAGTAGTATGGAAAATTCGGGTTAAGGAGGGGAGAGTGTAGCGTTTTGGGAAAAGCTACAAAATTATACTTATTTTTATCCATGTTGGCCATAACGGTTAATTAACTCTATGCTGCACCAGAGCGAGGCTGCAGACATTACGCCAGCATGACGTGTGACCTTTTAGATGACGTGGCGAAAGTGTGGGCGCCGCTGATTGGCCAAGAGCGGCGCGTGATCTAAAACAGCGGTAAAAGGTCGCTTCCGATTGGCTGCTGGTCCAATCTAGGTCAGTAGGACGAAGAGACGAAAGAGGTGAAACCGACGAGAAAGACTAGGCCATCTTTTTGAGTAGAAATTCGTTTAAAACTAAGTTTTCGGGCATCTAAATTAATAAGGAAGTCAACTAAATTAATAGATAATAAAGTAAACGACCGCTGGTCGCCTCCGGTGGAAGGAGAACGTCGAAATAAGCAAAACCGCTTAGGAATCAGGGAAGTAGAAATAAATTAAAGTGTAGCGTGCTGAATCTGTAAATGAATGAATGTTTAAAATGGCCGGAACGCATTGATATAGATTATATAGCGCATTACAGGTAGAGCGAAGGATAAATTAGCGCTTGTGTTAAGAAGCGTGAATATATTGAAAGAGTTGCTAGAAGTAGCCTTGCGATATAACTGTTGCTGTGGTCGTGGTAAATTAGTGCAAAGTGTTGATGTTAATTCGTTGCTTTCGTGTAACTGATTAATAGCGTGATTTGACCTTCTGCAGTAGTTAAGGAAATAAGAACTGAACTGATAGTCTAGTTATATGCAGGAGCATAAAGGATAGGTATCAAGTAATGCAAAGTGTGTAATAACCAGCCATAAATGCTGTGTAGTGTTAGGAATACTTTGTGTTGAACTGATAAGTATTATAGGCAGAATTGTATTTGCACAGGTTGCTGCCAATTGTATATTAATTAAGTAGTGAAAGAACAAATAAAGTGTTGCATATTGAAATAGAATTGAAGGTGATTCACTGACTGACTTGCAATTAGTTGTAAAACAGAATAATCCCATGTCTCGTGCCAGCTCTTTGAGGGGGGACGCCCTCGAGGAATCGGATGATTCGGAGGGAGGGCGGACAGTCAGTAGTGATGAGAGATTTATAGAGCGCCAGATATATCCAGCCAAATACTCTCCGCCACCTCTTCAGGAGTTCGAGTCCCTTTCGCCCAAAGCTGCCGCGGGGATAACGAACTCAGACGAGCACCGGAAAGAGGGTGCTGTCGCGCGTCGACAAACCGCCGCGGAGACATGTCCTGTAGGCCCTGGTACCCATGAAAGAAGAGAATCTGGACGTTCCTCCCTGTCGTTCACACTTGAGGTTCCCGTAGGTGGTTCCCTGTCGCCCCGGCAGTACGCCGCCACACTAGGGGAGGGGGGCGAAAGTAAGCGAGTAAGTGGGGCATCCCTTGCAAGCGCTTCCGGTCCCCTAGCGGTTAGGGCGGGCGTAACAGGATGAATGATAAAACGCTTAAGAAATCGAAGCTGGATGAAGGTTTTATATCCATGAATTTGTCTTCCGCAACCGATTCCGACATGAGGACATGTTTCTGGCAGTTCTTACGGTCATTTCAGACAACTATCGGGTTTGAAATCGTGAGAAATAATTTACGCACCTAAAATGAACTTTTACCCAAAATCAACCATAAGTACTAAGTAGCCATGTCAAGTATTCCGATTGAAACAGCCCCTAGCGACTCGTTAGTATTCTGTCAAGGACTCTTTATTAAGGTCATTGGCATTCTGTAACTTAATGGAATGCCGCTTGGTGTACTGGAATCACATGACTATCGGCCCTCTAGTTTTGAAACTTGAGGGTCGCTATCGGTACTTGTTTTTTTTTATCCGACCACCAAGACACCAAGAACTAACGTTGCAGCGTTGTTATCTTTAATAAATCCATCTTCTAGTTTGTCCGAAAATCCTTTTAATCGATCCAGCTTCTGTTTAGGCAAGAATTTATTCGATAAATCCCGCTTCTATGTCGTCAGCAAATATTTTTCATCAATTTTTCATTGAAAATTATTGTTCATCAATCCAGCTTCAATTTCAGCAGAATGACTGCACTAACCCTAAAACTAACCCTAACCGACCCTCACGACACCTAACCTGAGTCCTAACCGACCCTCACGCGATAAATCCAACTTCCATTTCGTCAGAAAATATTTTTAATCGAATTTATAAATTTTGGTGGTCGGTTAAAAAAAACAAGAACCTCGCTCTCTTATTACTAAATTTAATTACCTGTTGTACGTATTGCTTTAGGATTACAAGATGCGTTTTCGCTAAACAATTTGGCTATCTGTAACACTAACACTTTGATGACTTCAGATCTTAATCTTCACGCTCCCATAATTATTATGGCGTCGCAGGAAATGACAATGTTTCAATAATTAGAACTTGGATTGTAGATAACTTACCTTGCCATCTGGCGATTGAACTTCTCGCATTAATTGAACGTGCGAAAACTTGATTATTATAACTAGTTTTGTTATCTGAAGGTCGCTATTTTATTACTAAATAATCGGTTAACTTGTTCTTATCGTCCGAGCCTTTTAAGCATGTGTTCACTCTCCTCGTCTTCCGCTGCCACCTTGGCTCATGCTTTAATCGTCAATCAATTAGACTACAGCTCTTCTCTACTTGTGGGCTCCATTGCAACCCTTGGAGTAGGTTATTGTGCAGATGGCTGCTCATTTGTTTGGTTGGTCCCTAAATTTGGTAATATCTCCGCTTGCATGCGGTATGTCGTCCACTGGCTCACTGTAAAGCAGCGTATCCATGCTTTATTCCCCTTCAGATAGTACTTTTAGTGCACAACTTGGTACTATTGATATATCCAATGATGCTGGTCTTTTACATTAATATTCGGTAATACAACTTCACATATATACTGCTCTAATACACAATTACGACCAGAACACCAAATACAATTTCCATATCTGGCCCACAGTTTCTAACTGCTAGTGAGTCAATGTGTGATGTACTGTCTTCCCAGGATGATGTAGCAAGTCATGGCTAGTGATCCGGAGTTTGACCTCGGGAGTTTAATCCATAGCTATGTGAAACCCAGCACATTAATAATCTGATCTATCTGTTCCAACTTTATACAAGTGACTCTCCAATACAACTTCAATAATACTGCTCTTTTACAAGTCTTCTTCTGGTTAAGTCTTCTAACGAATATGGAATAAAATAGGCTTGCACGCACACACAGAAAGTGATCAATTTATTGTAACAACTCTATCAATCCCATAGCAAAACTTCACTGCAAAAGCAACACACCAAAGTGACTGCATTATCCAAGACACAACCAGACAGCCCAGATTGCATGGTCTGAAAAAATGCACCAAATGAGACTCACTGCTAGTATTTTATTTTCTTACAAAATTGTATAACAGCACTCTGAAACTGAAGAATTCAAAAAGTATGTATTCTCTCTTGCCATCTGACCCCTATGACTCACAAATGCTCTGATGAATTTAAAAGGATGAGATAGGAAGAGATTCATAGCAATTAGAAAACTGTGAATGATGGCTAATGGTAGATATCAAATGCAGTGCAAAATCAGAGATGACAAATGTTACAAAATGTGGCAAAGAAAAATTATACTAAAATGATCCCTGATCAATGGACATTGCAACTTATATGCTGAACTAATTTGATTTCTTTCTTAAATTTGCATCTGGTTCCATCAAAGTTCACCAACAAATGATAAATTTTTTAACATCAATTGTTTGAGCTCATGTCCACACAGTTATGGCATGCTTAAATCTGCACAGTCCATGTAGTCAAAGGCAGGAACTTGATTGCTAAGCCACCGTATCATTTCTCTTCTCCAACCGATTCAGAATGTGGTGCAACTTTCGGTACCGTCTTGACGGCGTGTATGGCGTAGTTTATGGATGTGTCAGGGAACCAGCACCAACGCAGGTTCAGAGGATTGAGAGTCATTCCACGAACTTGCACGGTCTTAAATTTTTCTGAAAACACAATTACAATGAATTACTGCCTGCTTAATGCGGTTGGTCAACATTGCGGAAGGCTCTAGATGGAGATTTCTCTTTTAACCAGGACTGTACACAAGGGTATACGCGGGTGTACAGTGTGTACTCGCCTACGGGAAAAACGGCATCGTGTATTCACCTCCCGAAAGCCAGGGTATACTGCTTGAAGACGCTTTAAGTTTTCCGGGCTTCCATGTCCCGCTCTTGAACAACATGGTGTCCGTGTCCTGTGCTCAGCTTTCAAGCGTCTTTTTAGAAACTAGGATTTCAAACTGTAAGAGGTGCTTTACAAACTCTCAAATACAATACAATAAAAAAAAAACTATTCATCACGTTCTACTTATCAACATTAATTTTAGAGCTGTTCTTCACTAAGACTGGGCTGACATGAATTCTGAATAGCATCTCACAATGCAAAGTCTGTGACTTAATGAAAAAATTAATCAATCAATTATATTTTTTCTATTTTGACAGTAGAATAATGCACTGAAACAACATTTCCCATATGCAATCACAGAAAAATACGATCGAAGCTGCAATCTGGAGAGATTTACATGGCCGATATAACAGAAACCTTTAACCATCATCATTTTGGGGCATGGTGTTCGGTTCCTTGGAGTCAGAAGGTTGCAGGTTCGAACCCACCTCAAGCTGCTGTGTAGGGACCCTGAGTATGTCCTTCACTCACAATTGCTCATTCGCTTCAGCGTGAAACACCGATTCAGTGTCTGCACTGTAGTCGAGAACGCCTCTCAGTAGAAATTTTGAAGGGGCACTATCACAGGTGCTCATTTATACATACTTCATTGTCATCATTCTTATATCATCACCACCACCACCTCTACCAACACCACCACCACAGCCACCACCATCTAACCTTTCTGTAGGAGGCTCTGCAGGTCTTCAGGTGAGATGAACTTGTTCCAGTCATGAACACCCTCCGGAACAATTCGCAGGATACGTTCAACTGCGAATATCGCCAGCCAGTAACTCAACTGCGTCCGATTAATAGTCGTTAGAAATATCGAACCGCCTGGCTATAAACACACAAAACGCACAACCAAAACAAATTCCTTCAGTTAACGTTAATGAATAAAAAGTAATCACCGCTGATTGACTTTTTCAGCTGAAGACGAATTTAGGAAGAACAATGAGAAGAGAGTTGCAATAGTCAATTCGAGAACGTATAAAAGCATGAACTAAGGTAGTGAAGATGGAGGAGGAGACAGAGCCACAAACTCCAGTTTCCATCTGTCTGTCAGCGTTTCCTCTGCTCTGTCTCTTCTCAAAACCTGCTTAGAACTTCCCGCGGGGCCTTGCGCACTGGGAGTGCCTCTGAATGGTTCCCCCTATCAGACACGCTTTATAAATGTCTAAATACAATACAATACAATATATAGCACACTTTCTGACCATTACACACAATTCTCACCCTCACGAGCTGGCCACAACTGGTAACAAACTGCGGCTGATTGGCGACGTGCTCGATGATTTCAGAGGCAACGACGCCATCGTATTTTTCGGGCTCTTGAAGGCTGAAGTCCTCAACTGTTGAACACTCATACCTCAACCTCGGCGAAATCGATTCGTCCAGCGCTGCATGCCTTCTGGCAATCTCGATGTTTTCTTCAGATGCGTCCAGTCCAGTGACTTCAGCACCAAGTCTCGCCAGCGGCTGAAAAATTCAAAACAAAGTAAAGTCTAGGGTGACCACTGAAATAGGCACTTGGTTTCCAGTCATAAATGGAAAATTGGCATTAAAATATATAGCTAAAATCAACGACCAATCGTATTAAAACTCAGCCACTGGTTGCACTCTGCCCATCCCGAGTCTAGATAAAGGAGGATGGTGACGCAAATGATCTTTGGCATCACAAAGTGTTGTTAGACTGAAATTACTAGTAATTGCCAATCCAATACCACCAAATAGCAAGCAAATAGGAGGAAATCTTTGTAGAATGCCAACACAATGGTGATACTAATCAAACACACGATATCTAAGCCCGCCCTGCCCTTCGCTACTCTGCACATGATGAACGTCTTGCCCCTTGCATGTACTTCCATCAGGCAGTTACACGCTTTCTCTGTTGCTGAGCCTGTGATCAGGAACGGGCTTTCTCCATGCCTGTGGCCAAGAGTCCCTCTGACCTGTTCTGTCACAAATTTAAAACTATTCTCCGAGTCGGGAGTGTTCCTATTAAAGCAGAAGCCTTGATGGGGTGCTATATAAAACCTCGTAATGAATGAATGAATTAAATTCAAATGGTTGTAAAGTCAACCTGTCTCAGATGGCATGGCATTCTGTTGATGGTCATTAAAACCAGAGTAAACCAAATTCAACATTGCTCATCTACATTGAGGTTACGAAAGTCATATCAACACTGCTGAGCCACCACACAAAATGATGACAATGATAATAATAGTAATAATAATAATTAGAATAAAAAGATAATTTTTTTTAAAATAATAAATAAATAAAATAATAATAACAATTAGAATAAAACAAATAACAATTTGTATAACAATAATAAAACTGAAAACATGTGCAACAAGGAAACTCCCGAACCTACTTCACTCAGAATGCCGCCTCCACAGCCAACATCGAGGATTCTAATGCCACTTAGCGGAAGGCAAGCAGACGCATTTGATGAACCGGAAGCAAGAGCATCCCTGACGAGTGGAATACGCAGATCGTTCATCGTATGAAGAGGTCCAAATTCGCCAGTTTCATCCCACCAGTGGTTGGCAAGGCGACTGAATTTGTCAACTTCCTCCTGATCGATAGTTGTGCCAGCCGTTTTGGCGCCATTCGACATCAAACGATGACTGCAGAGACAATAAAGCAAACATGACAATGCTTAAGTATAACTAATGATGATAATAATAATAATAATAATCTTCGTTTAATTTCAAACTGACACACCGAGGAATGATTACAATTCTTAGTATGAACGGATGATCACAAGTTATTACAGGAGTCGAATTTAACTGTCGGCATCCAGCAGGGCACCCATCATGTCTAACTCATTCTACCATGCCATCTGCTTATTGGAAGGCTGAGTGGACCTTTGGGAGGGTAGCGGGAAGTGACCTCTCGTGTCCGTACACTCTTCCTGTCAGAGTGCTAACCATTGTCCTAAACCAATCCCCTAACTACATGAATTGTTTACTTCCTCGAAACACAAATATCAGAAAGGCGCTGCACAATCCAAATTATGCTTTCTTGATCCCGACCAATTCATCAAATACTGTTCTACCGAAAACTTATATTGTTCAGCAAACAAACATTTTCAACCTACCCCTAGGTAATATTACTTTAGTTTGTTAGCAATAATAATCGTCATCTATTATTTCAAACGGACACACCACAGTAATAGTGGGACGCAGTGGTGTAGAGGGTATGTTCGTTGCCTTGCAACCGGAGAGTTGCAGGTTTGAATCCACCTCAAGCCGCCTCCTAGGGACCGTGGGCAAGTCCTTCACTCGCAATTGCTCGGCGCTTCGACGTCAAACAATGTCCCATTCACATTCAATGTCCGCACTGTACTCGGAAGCGCTTCTGAGTAGTATCTTGAAGGGGCGCAATAAGATCAAGTGCACATGCATACATATAGGCTAGTATAAACGTACAACCATGAGTTATTACATTAATAGTCAAAGTCAACTCTTTGGCAGCCATGCAAAGTTGCGGCTGGTTGCCTTATTGTCCAGCTGTCAATTTTACCAGCACTATCCCGCGAATAAAGGCCGAGTCGACCTTTAAACTAAAATGAGTAGTGTAGTTGGAAGCGATCTCATATCCGCGCTGATCCTTTGCTGTTTGTTCCAGCGTTACCATTACCCTAATTAGATTGCCAACTTTCAGTTCTGTAGCGAGGTTCTTACAAGGCGCTTTCCATTAAACAAGACTAGTACATTACGTCAGACTGCACAAAATACAATTGATGATATATTATATTTAGGCAAAAGGTGGTAAGTTTCACACCAGGAGACTGCCAGACGAGGCTTCGAAAGTTCCCTTTTTATCGCCCAAAAGTAAGTTGATCGATTTTGTCGTAACGCTTGTCTTCCTAAGCATAAAACGTGAAGACTTTTCGGCAGCATGTTTATTCTGGGAAGTATTATTTAAACAACTTTGACTACGTTGCCTTTACTTTAAATAAATTTAATATGTATTTTGCGCGAATAAGGTCATCTATATAATACATATTCTTCCTCAAGAGAGCAAGGAAAGTCAACGCATTGGCGACACATCTAAAATAGGGTGAATATACGGGTCTGGGGTATCATAAATATGTAGAAGTTCTTCTTTTAGTTAAGATTTGTGTATTCCGTTATATCACAGAATAGATAAAGCGTATATGTGTTCTTGTGAATTGTTTCAATTCCATAATTGTACACTGTAACCGGTTAAGATTGTCTGTTACTCTTATTATCAAATTACGTTGTATTGTGAACGGTAGGCTCGGTAGCCTATGTTGCAGTCTGAAGTAGCCCAGTTTCAGTTGCTCATAATTGTGTAAATTTCAGTATACGTTGAAATCAAGGAATGAGAAACATAATAGTATCCAATGTAACATAGTAAGATCAATTGCAATAAATTGTGCGTGATAAAAATCTAGCTTCAATATTAGTCCCAGACTTACTTATTCTTTTGAAGATCATCACCATGACTTCCCTAGCCAAAAGTTCAAAATTTTTATTATATCTATGGAAACAACCATAGATTCCTAACGGGCCTAGATTTGTAAAAAAAAAAGTATTATTATTAATTTGATTTAGGAAAACAAAACCAAAAAATAGTAAAAAGGCAAGTTCCGGAGTTTGCAATTTCGAATGAAAATCTTAAGCCTATAACCTTTTAATTATTTAGCAAGTGCACAATAGGGCTGCCAGTAGAACAAGATCTGAGTGACTGACGGAGCAGAGTTGGGGTTAAAGGGCAAACGATCTGTTTATAGTTATCGAAGATTATTTTCAGTTTTGAGCCACAATATCACGTGCACGTTGTGTAACCCAAATCGGACGACGCCTGGTTATGCTTATAATGAATAATGAGAACGTTATTCATCACTCGACCACTCTAGCTGTCGACGGTCGTAAAGCTGAAAGTTTAATCGGATGCAATGATGGCCTCGTTTTGCCTTAAGTTGGCTTGTTTGTTGGTCATTTTTACATGGTCGGGTGTTGTTTGCAAGACCTTTTATCGCCGAGAAAGTTTGGTCCTTCGTTTTAAAGAGCATGCAGAAGCAGATGCTACGAGAAATACAGTAAGTTTTTCCAACATGTATAGTTGGCTATAATTTTAGTGACAAAATATAATCACTAATTAATTATATAAGTGCATACGATAAATAGATAAATGATGCTATAATTGTGTTATTTTTTAAAGCTCATATATTGTATGTCATCTCTACCATACATATATAGGATGCATTCTTTTAGAGTTGTTCGGTACAACTTTGTCAGAGGAATCACTTCCACTGGCTCCAGACTCTCAGAAGTGAGCCATCACTTCTGCTCAACTCGTACACCAATGGCTAGAGACCTATCAAGTGGTCTATTATTATTTATAATCCTATCTCTAGGCCACAGTTTTCTTAGATCAAAACTGAACGAGAAAATTGCATCAATGTTATTGACATGTTGTGTGGAGGCAAATTCTACGTTATGCAAGCAATGATCTGCTTTCAGGAATTTTCATTCCACAAGGATTTCTATCCACACTCTATCCCAGATTATTGCTGATTTCTTTGATCTCAGTTAAGTAACTGCTTTGCTCTATTTGATGTGAGTGCTGCCTTTGTCACTCTTGACCATGACATTTTTACAGTGGCTGTTCCTTATAAATTCTCTCTGGCTGACCCTCTCTCAATTGGTGGTTTTGGTGAATAACGTGGTCCATGGTCTATGTTGTGCTGCCACAGGGCTCAATCATATGCTCTTTACACACACACACACTGCAGACTTCAGCCATACCGGTATTCATTTTTGCCTGAGAGGTGCTGTGTGACAGTATGCTGACAGTAATCGGGCATACGTTTATGGCCTGGCTGCAGAGACAATTTCTTTATCTGAGGAAATGGTTGAAAAGCGTGAGGTAGTTTGTATGAAATGTAATCTAGCCACCTTCAGCTTCATCCTAGAGAACCTCAACTGATCTTTAGACATCAGTTTTGCCAAGAAGTTTAGACATTTAATGGCATTTTGTTTGCAAGTCATCTCGTCCATGTAATTGCATCGCGCCCATCCTTCTGATTGAGCTTCGGTCACACGGACCATGTATGCCGCCTGTTGCCGTGTGTCTGCATCCCGATGGAGGACAACCGACTTGGGCCACTGAAATTGCCTCGACCGCAAATCACTGTGATGGTGACTTTGGCAATGTACATTACATGACTCACATTCTAGTATACCTGGAAATCATATGTAAGAAGGCACTTTGCTGTAGGCAGAGTGTAAAGTTTCTTTTGATCTCATGACATTTACTCTGACAGTTGACATTATGCGTGTAAAGCATCCTAGAAGTGGCTTGCTACTGACGATGCTATATAAATTGTCTGAATTACAATTACAATTGGTCGTGTTTTCCTGTTTCCCAGACAGAGTTGATCAGAAGTAAGGGCTATCCGTGCGAGGAATACGATGTCGCCACGGAGGATGGTTTCATTCTCGGTGTTCAGAGGATTCCTCATGGTCGGAACGATCGTCCAGACGGCTCTCAACGTCCGGTTGTCTTTCTTCAGCACGGTCTTCTTGACGCATCTTCTACGTGGGTCATGAACTCAGCTGAGCAGAGCCTTGGTTAGAATCAGCAACATTGTGTGTTTGAAATAACCACTACATTACCTACGTATTAGTATAGTAAACAAAAATATGAAACCTGTCAGCGTCATAGCATCTGCTGAAATCTTGTATAAATAACATTGCTGTCTGCTTTACATGATAATAGTCATGTGTCTCCCTACTCAGTTAATTCATTTCAAGAATTTTTATGGTGCCTCCTTCAGGAAACCTACTCAGAGGTTCTCCCAGTCCAACCATGGTGATACAGAAAAGTTTTAAAGAGCCTGTAGAACACTGAGGAGTCAACCATGGGTAACAAAAGCAATAATGTTTGTGTAATATAATAAACTTTTAAAATACTTACCTGGCTTATGATTATGTTTTGACCCAGCACCCGTGAATATGTCACGTTCCCATGATTTAGGGTATTAGGGTACATTAGGAATCGCAAGATTATGCTTACAAATTGTGTCTTGTAATTCTGCAGCAAGCAGTTAAAACAGCAAATGTCTATTTAAGATTCTGTTTACAATTCATTGTTTTCTCTCGTGTGTGATAGGTTTTTTGTTGGCTGATGCCGGTTTCGATGTGTGGCTTGGCAACGTACGTGGTAACACATACTCGAGACGCCATTCCAAATACAACGTAGATGATCACAAGTTCTGGGCATGGAGGTAATAACCTTGATGAGGCACTACGCCAGTGGTTCCCAACCCGTGGCCCGTGGGTCAAAAGTGGCCCGCCAGGTCTAAAAAGAGGCCCTTATCTCTCAAAGAATTGGCGAAAATATACGAAAAAATTTGTAATTTGGATACGATAGAACACATAATTATTTTCAATTACAAATTATTTTATTTTGACATTTATAAATAACATCAAACGTTCTATTTTTATTCAATTGTGACAATTTTGTATGCTTTTAGTTAATTAAATTTTAACCTTGTGGCCCTCTAATGTCCAACTAAGAAAAAGTGGTCCTTGTGTCCTCCAACTTAGAAAAGTGGCCCTAAAGTGAAAAAAGGTTGGGAACCACTGCACTACGTCAATCCTGTGGTGCATTACATAATTTAGAAAAATATAGACTAAATGTCTGAACATTTTGAGGTGCCTTATGCATTTGTTGTGCAAGACTGCTAATGCTTTTGAGTCAGCATTGAAGTTGTGTAATGTGCTACATGCGATGCATAGGGTGTGTAATGTAATGTAAATCGTGGGGTGTGGTAGTTGAATGGATCGAGTACTTGCCATGTGACACGTAAAGTATGGGCTCAGCTTCCTCTCAGGTGGTCACTGGGCACACAATTGCTTATTGTCATCAATGTTCTGACGTACTTGACGAGTGCAGAAGTGCACTCGTTAAGTACATCAGAACTAATTTTTATTGTATGGTATCTATACATTTTTATATTGCCGTCGCAACTAACTGCTCAGCATGAAAAACCCCAGGGGAAAATGAATTTTTTGAGGAACGAGAGTTTGGTATGCGGACCTTTTGTCCAAGGGCGATTCGTCATGGCCTGTTCGTCAAGCGGATGATTCGTCAGATGACGTTTCGTCATTTGGACGGTTTGTCACCCGTATTGTTCGCCAGTTATATACTATGTAGATCTAAATGTATATAGTAAGAATGAATTCATATGAATTACAAAGTTAATCGTGACAACCAGAAGTAGCAAGTTGAAAAGTCATTATCTGAGAATTATTTTCTAACAGTTTTACTCTACTTGATGGTTATTTAGTTAATCTTTTACCCGTATGCCCCGAGACTATCCGCTGAAAACGGCCTTAAAGTTTAAAAATGAACGGGTAAAGGGTTAAGAAGAATATATACACAATTACGCATGCACTGGTAAATGTAAAAGCAAAAGTGTCTCATGTAAACATTATCTTCTAACAGTTCTACTCAACTCGAAGCTTGTCTAGTTAAGTGCACAATATATAAACATGCACTGGTAAATGTAAAAACAAAAGTGTCTCATGTATACAGTTTTTTCCTAATATTACTACTCTCCTTCATAATTCGCACCTTTTCCCCGTAGTCGCCTCCCTCTGACGTGTGTGTGTTCGAAATAAGATAGCAGTTTATCCATGTTGTGGCATATCCTCTGTAATAAGTGGGTGACTTGTGGGCTAATACAAGCACTCCATGTGGGATGGGCGCTACACAGATAGTCGTGGGCATTTGGGGACTCATACATTGTTGGTCCACTCAGAGTGTGTGACGAACAATACGGGTGACAAACCGTCCGCATGACAAATCGTCCATGACGAACTGTCCAAATGACGAATCGTCCGTGGACGAAACCTCCTCTGATGAATCGTCCGTGGACGAAACCTCCTCTGATGAATCGTCCTCTTGACGAACAGTCCATGACGAACAGTCCATGACGAACAGTCCATGACGAATCGTCCTTTGACGAATCGTCCTTTGACGAATCGTCCTTTGACGACTCGTCCTTTGACGAATCGTCCTTTGACGAATCGTTCTTTGACGAATCGTTCTTTGACGAAACATCCCTGATTCGAGAGTTTAGCCTGTAGTGCAGGAGGAGGGTCATTCCAAATGGAGGGCCAATGGGCCACTAATTTAATAGAGTGTAATATGAATTATATGTTTATGTATATATTCATTCATTCATTCAATGGACTTATACCCATCATAGCACCTCTTCAGGAAACCTACTCAGGGACGCTCCTAGCCAATCCATGGCAAAAGAAAAAAGACTTGAGAGATTTATGAAAGAAAGTTTGATTGGTCAGATGTAAGAAATTTTGCTTTGAAGGGAACTCATTCCACGTGGACGGCCATATTGTCTCTTGCATAGTGGGTTTTGCAATGGCCTTATGTGCACATACACACCTGGTGTTTTGTGTGCAACGTATCTATAATATATGTTGAATGTGTATTATATTATATTGTATCCTATGCTGCCATACGCATAATATGTTATCAGGGCTGAGGCTGTATGTTGTTCTTGTTATATGTGACAAATGGTTTATTGGATTATGCTAACAGATGTTTGAATAATAATCAGTCATGGTCATGTGTTCCAGGATATGAACCTTGGATGCCAATTACCTATGCCACTAATAATATGCACTCCCAGTGTAATTTGTACCAGTGTACATATGTACATATGCACCATGATAATATAATTAAATGCGTTATCATAATTGCTTCTGTGCAACTTCTTTTAATAATTTTTTTATACCCATCATACCAGTTAATTAATTTATTTTAATTCTACTTTATTGCCTCTTGAATGATGGGGTTGTTGCAGTGGCGTAGACAAAGGGGGTTTCGGGGGTTAACCCCTCCCCCATTGGCCTAGGAAAAATTTATTTGTATAGGTTATTTATCCACTTAAATAAGAAAAAACAAAACAGTTGCTTGTAGTAACAATTTTTTTTCTTACTTTATTCCATTTGTTACTTTATTCCCTTTTTATTTACTGTAATACTGTTGGGCTGGTGTCAGAAATGGTATCCGGCCACACACAAAAATTCCCAACCCCCCCATCAAAAATTTCTGGCTCTGCCACTGGGTTGGTGAAGTCTGCTTTTCGTGAGCACTTGCAAAGTTTTTGGGGTTGAAGAAGTCAAACATCTTGCCCTGCTTGATGATTTCCTTGTTCGATTTGTTGTTTTGTGTGCATTTTAATTAATTGAATGTTTGGCTTTTATTTTCGATTACAGTTGGGATCAAATGGCCAAGTATGATTTGCCGGCTATGCTGAAATTTTCGCTGGCCACTACCGGCCAGCCAGATTTGTTCTACATTGGCCATTCTCAGGGGACTCTCATTGCCTTTGCCAGCTTCTCACAGGATCCAGAGCTTGCTAAACGGGTTAGATAAATCAACTTGTTTTTCTTTGTTGACTATGACCTTGATGACCGTGGGTAATTTTTCAGTGAATTTTTTTTGGGTGAGATCCTTCACCACTGCTGTCTATTTGATTGGGTGCCTCGTCATTTTGGATCCCCAAATATGGGGCGTGCAAACCCAAGGTTCATAATCCTCGTTTCTTTTACACAATAATTATTGACTGTTTATATGAATCTCCGAATGTTTGTTTGTGTTAAGCAGAGAAATGCTTATTTACTTACTAGTTGGGTAATGCTTTCTAAATTTTCTAAATTTCCTGATTAGGTTGTACTGTGAGAGGCGCTTTATAAATCCCAAAATAGAATAGAATATAAATGAGTTTGCAAATTACTTGTATTAAGAAAACATAAGATTATAAGTGCAGTAACTGATTTCCTGCTGCCAATATGGGCAACATGCTTGAGGGCATAGTTTACCAAGTTGATTATATGTGACCCGTCATAACGAAATGAGTCGCTAAGGACTTTTTGAGTATTTTGAGTTATGTATTCCACGTTATTTGATGTTAAATTACCTTCAAAATGAGCTATTATGTATCAAAATCGACCAATAGTTTGTGGAGATATTTATAACATTTTTAGTCGATCGACCTGTGAAATAAAAAATTCTGGGAAAAAGCGATTTTCTGAATTTTTATATAGGTCTTAAATCTTATTGGCCATTTAATTTGCAAACTAACATATTAAAAACGGCAAAATAAAATAAGTTTTAATATTTTGTTGATACATTATATAATGTAGATTACAAAAATGCAAAAATCGCAAAATCAATAATTTGAAGGTTGCACACCTTTAAAAGCGATTTGCAGCATTCTGCATTGTTCGACTTCCGACTCATTTCGTCATGACGGGTCACATATGAGCTCTTGAGTATTCCCTGCCTCCTGTACATAGCTGAGAGCCATTTTGCTTGCTGGTTTCTTAACACTTTACACTGCCTAGGTCTTTGTTACTCTGTTGATTTGAACTGTATCTGAACATTTATGGTATGCAGAGCAGTTAAGTTCTTTGCAAAGATTTTGTGATTGAGGGGATAAATGTCGATTTACACTGCATTGCAAAACAAAACTAGTGCTGACCTAGTGTTAAACTGCAGAATATTTTTTATGTTTAGCGTCGCAAATGAATTTCTTTCATGTTGCTTTGCTGCAAGAATGGAACCAGAGTATTTGCTAAACATTGTTACTAACTTGATAGACGTTTATGGCTGGCACCTCTGGTGGCTCACGAGAGACTATTTTGTGAGTGTTTGCGTTTTAGGTGAAAGCATTTGTGGCCCTTGCACCTATTATGACAATTGGCCATGTTCAGGGCGGTGCTCGGTTTCTGTCTTACTTTGCACCTGATCTGCAGGTAAGTTAGATCGGAAAGATGCTAGAGTTAGATTAAAGTAGAACAGGTGAATCAGGTTATTTATTGTGATTACTGGTAGTAGTAGAAACCACTAAAGAAAATGCACTGGTTAAGAGTAAGGTCTATATCACTGGTCGTGGAAGTCTAAAACAGTTGCTAAATACTATTGTCTGTAGTTCACAAGAAAGCCTGCTGGTGCTCTCATGTCATGTCTTCAATTTCATTTTTTTATTTGTTCGTGTTTTTTGGCACTTAGTAAGCGACAATTTTATTTAGATGTGGTCAAATTGAATTGAAGTATTTTCTGTGATTTCGCATCCGCTGTTCTCAAAACTTGATTGAGTTGCAGGAATTTCCTGAATTGTCACTAATAATTGTGTTAATTATAACTGCTGGACTTTTCATCATGAGACTCTTGTTTGTGTCTTGTTTGTGTCTTGTAGAGACTTTTCGAGGTGTTTGGCTTTGATGAATTTTTGCCAAGCGACAGTGTGATGCGATTTTTGGCGAATACATTGTGTCGCGAATCCATTTCTCGATATCTCTGTGAAAATGTGATCTTTCTTTTGGCAGGATGTGACATTCGACAGATGAATGCAGTGAGAAAATCATGCTTCTATTTTTAGTATCATGCTCATCAGCATTGTTGTTGTCGTCATTGTATTAATAATAACAATTTATACGGTGCCGTAACTCAGCAAGGACGCCTTACAAAACGCTAGCATGCGGGATAAGCCCTAGCGAACAAGTATGTTTTTAGCATGGATTTAAAAGAGTCCACTGAGCCGGCTGATCGAATAGCGAGAAGAAGTCTGTTCCAGCATCGAGGACCAGCGGCCGAGAAAGCACGATCGCTGAAGCCCGTTCTCGTCCTCCGCACATGTCTTGTAACTTCATCAGTATCATTAGTCATTATTCGGTACATTTTGTTATCATCATCATGATTATCAATATTGTCATCTTTATCAGTTATCAACATTATTATCATCAATTAATTATCAGCAGTAGAAAGGTTAAATAATATTGCACAACCCTTATCGGAAACAATGAGTCATGACCAAAAAGGCATTTTAAGCTAAATTTTGTGGTGCCTTTATAATAATGGCATAATTATCAATAGCATTGGTTGAGAACAGTTTTAGTGTTGGTTGTTTCTTGACGTTACAGAGTCGCCTTGCAGTGTACGTTTCACACACTCCCGCAGGTTCCTCCGTGCAAAACCTTGCTCACTTTTCCCAGGTGAGAGTAATGATGATCTACGTATTATTAAGAAAGTCGTAACTGCTACAGATTGCATTGCTTCAACTTAAACTTGATTTCACCTGTGATTTTAAGTAAATGCTGATGTAACGTAGTTAACCGTAGAGATTTATAATGCACTTGTTATAACATTCTTTGTTATTATTATGCATTTGTTTAGCACTACTATCTATTTGATTGATGGTGCATACCAATTGCGAATGAAGCACTTGAAGATAGTTCATCTCAGGATGACTCAATTTTAACCTATACATGATCTTCTCGTACTCACTTAAGCCTCACTCACGTAATCAAGAGATACCACAAGTGCTGTGATTCATTGATTGGAAAGGGATTTACCGCCAGACGTTAAGATAGATAACTTGTTTGATGCTAATATTTTAGTCATTTCATTCAACGTGTGATTTAATTTGTACCTTTTACTACCAATTATTATTACCAGGTACTTCGATGTTTTATAGCGATGTTTTATGACCCATTGTGCGTTTGCAAGTGGAGTAATAAAGAAAATACTTACTTATGCGTCTGCGTTCTGCAAATAATCGGCTAAAATTTCCCTGTGCCAAAACATTGAAGCCATAATGTAAAATTGGAATTTATCAGTGCATGTTCAAATATTTTTTGTATTGCTTAATTTTTTAAGCTCATACGGTCAAACAAGTTTCAGATGTACGACTTCGGAAGCGACGAACTCAACATTCAACACTACAACCAAGTATGTGACAAGCTCTTCGTGCTTTGGGCCATCTATATGTACGCAAAAAATATGTTTGACCCCTCCAGGCCCTTCCCCCCTGTTGTACCTCGTACATTTGTGGAAACCCCCCATGCCTATGTACAGCTAAGGTGCTTTATTGTCCCGTACAAAAGTTGATTAGCTAAAGTGAGCGATAAAACATTTATTTTATGGTGGGCTACTACTTTATTTTTTGTTAAACATCACTTCTGCTAGCTAAATTTGTTAATGGTTTTGGTTTAGTTTTGATCTGAACAGAATTTAAATTAATGCACTGGTTAAGACTAAGGTCTATATCATTGGACGACTATTGGATAATAGAGTAACTATTAATAGATTAATGTGATCCTTATAATTAGACATTTATTTTTGCGAACGAGACCGCCCTCCCCCTGCACTTTACGCAAATCCGATCACCCCGTCCCTGTGTACGTAATATATGGATAGCCCCTTTCTGTTCCTAAATTTGTTATTTGGACCTTCCTTATCTGCCCGCTGCTTGAAGACTTATTCCCATTGGAACGCTTGACTGTGTCTCTGAATAACTTTTAATGCAACAGGTTCTTTACAATTTTAGAATACGATACGATGCTTAACTACTTACTAAAACTACTTACTAAATGTCTGAGTGATTTCTTTCTCCTTTTGGTATCGAAGTTTATGTTTATACAACAATTGACTTTCTTATTTTCATGGGGAATTGGAGATATTATGGTAAGAGCGCTTTCTTCTTTCCTTGGGGCTATCATGCTAAGAGCACCTCTGAAAACTGCAAGAGGCACTTAATAAACTCTCATACGATACGAGTTTGTGCAAATTCTATGAAACCTCCTTAGTCCTTAACTGATAATGGGCATCATTATAGGTCAGGTTCGGATAAAATGTTGAATCCTTGTTTAACTCAACTTTAGCATGCAATCTCATGACTCTGCAGTGTTATTTAACAGCACTTGATGTCCCTACAAAAGTTTATTTGCTGTTAGGAGGCTCATGTGTGTATATTGTGGTATTTAAGTTTGTTTTGTATGCATGTATTTCTGTTTTTTATCATTTGTTGTTTTGTTGTTTCAGTCGTATCCACCTATTTATAATATCTCCGCCTTCAACGTTCCCACTTACGTCTTCTCTGGCGAACATGACCTGCTGTCTGCTCCACAGGTAGACCTGGAAATCTGCTTATCTTATTTAGTCATTAGACTCTTATTGGACAGCATTCTCTGTGATGCAGCCTTCGAAGTAAGGCAGTTACAGTTTTACTTATGCATAGTAAAACAAAACCCTAGTAGTACCTTCAAGAGGTATCTAACTCTACTCAGTCACATGTTTCGGACAAGGCTGTAGCCAAGATTTGATTTCGGGGGTGTTTCTTCAGTTTCCCGTCCGAAAAAACTGATGAATTTTTAGTCATCCGGCCGAAATCTTCAAAAAAGGTCACCAGTTCATTCATTTTTTTGCATTTTTCATTTCGGGGGGTGCTTTCATGGTTTTATTTCATGTTTTTTACATCATGTGCTAGTAAATGCATTATTTTATTTTTTAACATTTTCCATTTGGGGGGGGTGTTCAAACACCCAAAACACCTCCATAGCTACAGCCTTGGCATTTCCTGACAGCCTCGTTCTATAAGAAACTATTAATGGCAGTACTTTTTTACATTTAGATTATTGCTCAAGTATTATTGTTTAAGTTTAATTTAGTATCCAATTCATTCATTCAAGTATTTATATAGCACCTCCGTCAGAAACTACTTGGCACTGTTCCTGACCCCCAGCATGGCCAAAAAGAGCAGCTTTCAAGTGCTTATGGGATGTGTCAGAGAGTCTGACCTAGGGAACCAGTGCAACTGAAGAGGGTGGTCATTCCATACCGCCACACCAACCACAGAAAAATCATAGTTGTAGCAGTGTAGCTGCATCACTAGTTAAAAGAGAGAACGAGCAACAGTGCGAAGCTGGTGCAGTTGATAAAAGCAGGAGGAACTGAGGCAATTGAGGTGAGGTGCAGAAGTAATTGATGGTCCAATAGGATGCCAGGATCTTGGACAGAGGTGGAGAAAATATAGTTGGGAAATTCAGTATAGAGGTCAATCAGGTTAAACTTAGACAGCTGCTGCCTGGAGCCCAGCCACATGAATTTTTTCTTATTAGAGTTTATACTGAGGCGGTTTGTTGTCATCCATCCCTCCATGCAGTTAGTGCCTGACCCATAGGCTTGACTGTAGAAGCAACATTTGGTGGCAGGCAGTGCATGTACGCCTGTGTATCATCTGCATTGGCTCAAGGCGTCATGTTCCGTATGCAGCAGGTCAAGACTGGTGCACTGGATGTAGAAACTAATATTTATTATAAATGTTCATATCGGTGAAAGAAGAGTTTTACATTGAATTCTAATAATATGGGATATAATTTGTATACTAAATATCCTACCAGTTTCTCTCATCTGCCAGTATATTGTCTTGAGTTCTTGTATTTGTTGTTCTATTTCCGCATAGTAATTATGAAATTTCTGATTTGGCTTTAGGATGTGAAAGCCTTGCTGTTGGTCGTGCCCAGTGTCGTAGCTCACCGGCAGATACGAAAGTGGAACCATCTGGACTTTATCTGGGGAGTGCAAGCCAATGAAATACTGTACAAGGATGTAATTCGAATCCTTCAGAAAGAGGTGTTGAAGGACTGACTGTGCCGCAACTTTTCGACTGGCTGAGCTCACCAAGGGAATTACCTCAAAGTTATTATACCACTTCGAGTGATGTTAATTGTCTGCTCTTGTGAGCTCTAGAATTCACATTTTACTGTTTAATTAATGGGTGTTAATTTGGGGTTTGCATTAGTCGAGTGCTGATCTAGCTACTGATTACCACGGTAATAGTATTAATATTATTTATGGGTTGTACTCTGGATTAAGTTCATATACAGCTACCCGGTGTCGGTAATTCTGGGTGTAACATTAATTCTAAAAGGTGCACTCGTTCGAAAAATGTACTAAAACAAATGATATTTGTTATTATTTTTGATTTTAAACTTCAAGTTACAGTGTCTTAAGCAACTCGTGCCTTGTAGATTTTTAGCACTTGTTGACTTAACTTTCTTGTTTTTCAGGTATTGTATTATTTTATGATAACTTGTTTAGCAGCTTGCTTGGTCTAGATTTTTGTCATATGGAATGACTGCAATTTTGTAATTATGTGTAACTTTGTAAGAAGTGTGAAGCTGGTTACTAGGGGTTTTAGGATGATTTTGTTCCTTCCAAGTGGATGTTAGCTAAGACAATCTAAATTTATCAAGTCTTGAAGTGTTGTTTGTTATGGTTAGGACAGTGGAATATTAGTATTGGTCAGAATTTTAGGCTAACTTTTTCATCTAGGGTGTTTGTCGTGTGAAACTGGCAATTTGTTGTCTATCCTTGTAAATTATATGGACAGTTATTGGATTGCCACTGTCCAGCTGTTGGATATGCTAAAAAAAATCCTTGGGCATTCTACTCTGCATTGAGAAATTTTTGCACAATTTAAAATGTTTAGTCATGTTACTCGGTTAAATAGGACTTTAAAACACACGTGTTCTCTTGTATTTATTAATTTACTGGCAAGGGTGAATCCAAATGTTAATCTGTCCATAACCTCATTTGATTTGGTGGGACACAACACCGAGTTTTCATCATTCAAGACCTCAACTATGGTAAAAAATTCCTGGATATGCAATGCATACCAGTAACTGCATGTAAAGTCATCATTATACACAAGAGCTTCTGGTTTAGATTCACTAGTATCTTACACAACTTCTATTAAATTTTATTTGTATTCAGTTTCTTGAAATTTTTTATTGGTCTGTCAACTTCTAAATGTAAGTGGTTTTTAGTTTATGTCAGGGTTAATGATGTTCAGAAATTAGCTTCTGGTGGTCTCGGCTGATAGAAAAACAAACAAATTCAGTTACAAGAGATGTAATTACAAACTAGTTATTAATCAATCATACGTGTTGCTCCTTATTTACAAGCCCCTTGATTTTCAATCTGATTCCTCTCCATTGCCTAGATTTCTACAAACCCTGCTAACAACTGTTCTGTACGTTTGATTAATAATGGCAACTAAACCCAGACATGGACAGACTTAAAGCTCACAGATTTCAAAGTATGTCATCAATGGCATATAACCCCCAAATGGAAAACATCGTCCACTTCACGAGGCAATGTTTGTCATGAACAGATTCGGAAAGAAACGCAAGCCCTCTGTTGATTCATCCCGACACAGTTTTCCAAATCGTTCGGCAATCAGCAACCTAAACGGTACACAAAGGAACTATTGAGAAACTAAAATAATTCCTTAACACGCTAACAAATGCCATGCAGTAAAATCAATCAGAATTCACATAGTGCCCCTTCAAGATCGCTACTCAGAGGCACTCCCGGCCCAGATCAAGCGAAAAAAGCAGTTGGTAAAACTGAGAACAGTTTGGGAGGTGTCTTATAAGGTAGTCCATTCCAGGTTGTTGCACTAACCACAGAGGAGGAATGGCTCTGCATTGTTGCAGAGCAGGCGAAATGGACCATTAAGCTGAGCGTAGTGCGTGGCAGCCAGTGCATGCGGAAAGTGGATTGGAAACCGATATATAGCTCAGCTCGTCGTTAAACGGTTAACTGGCAGAAAAGTTGGTACCACTTTTACTAACTGGCACGGTACTCAGGAATTATAGTCTGTCCAACGTTGCCAAAGCTGCCCAGTCCAGATTTTCTGTCCCAGTGTGCATTCTCAGTTCTTGACTCATGACTAGGGTTCAGTACATCATATGAAACTGACAGTCGAGCCAGTGTGAACTTGTAAGGAAATCATAGATGCAGATACAGCACGACATTTCAACTAAGAAGATTTGCACCCATTTTGACGACCAGCACAGCATAGTTCTGGTAAATTGCGTATGTGCAGGTGAATGGTACTTCAATCCCTAGGCCCAGCCTCTAAGGATGATTGACATAGATATAGCATGCGAACAGTCTTGTTGTCCTCGAGACCTAGGTCTTGGTGTCAGGTGCACTTGACCATGTTTAAAAGCCTTGGTACTGGTCTTGAGACCAAAGTCATGGTCTTGGTTTCAAAGTCTTGGTCTTGCAAGACGACGACTGTTGCAATGTCGTCTTAGGCCCTATGCATTCTTGCATTTGTATACACCAAAGTTCCGCTAACTCGGCATGATTTAGGAACGCACCTATTTTCATTCTAAATTGGAGGCAATTATGTCGATTTCCTGTTACTTCCTTGCAGTTTTGACAAGCCTGAGCACTCTTTCTTCACAGTGTCAATCCATGTTGACTGCCACGTAATACACGTGTGTATCTGAAGATCTATGTAACACCACGAAAATGCTGGAATGCTTACCGTTCTTTTGATAAGACAACAGACGCTCCGATGATCTTCGCAAGTTCTTCCGCGGTCAGAGAACCGTTCTTCTCCACCTGCGAACAGAAAAGACGCTTCAAGTGAAACAATTCAAGTGTAAAATGATTGCCAACATTATTATAGAAACTTTAACATGCAGAAATATTATACAGAAATGTGAATCAGAAGTGTGGCTAGCGAGTCAGTAGGTTGCCAAGTGAAGAACAATTAAAGACATTCAGCTACCTAAAGGCCATTGACAAACAGTCAGTTTTGAGGTGTTATGATCTGATAGATACGAGAAACTAGAAGCCAGGGTAGGGTGAGGTAAGCAGGTTCACAGATAAGTCTCAAGTTAGATGAAAGGCATATGGAAGCATTGCCAACAGCAGCTCTCTCAAGCCGACTGTGCAGCCTCCCGCAATACTAAAGTTGTACCAATGCTGGGAAACATGTGCGTTAACCCATAGACCTTAGCAGGAATGCTTTATCTAAGACATTGAATTTAGCTGTATGGCAAGTTTGGCAGTCATCTGTGCAGGGCACAACTCCAGTAATGCCAACACGAACTTTGATTTCTTTCAGCATTTACTAAATGTGACAACTTATGAAAGAGCAAATGGTGAATTACGATGTACAGAAGCCTAGGTCGCAGTAATGGCAGTACGGTCAGAAGAATGTGACTCTGACACAGGCAAATTTTTACTAGCTCAGTCAGTCTGCGTGTATCTGACCAAAAAGTGAGTGTGACTGTTCAAGTCCTTCACGCTTACCACCATCAACTGATATGCCATCATCAGACAGTGAAAATAGATAGACACAAAAACAAACAGACTTAATAATGGCTCTGCAGAACTAAACAAATTCAAAAATCAAAAGATCCAGACCGTTCTCTCGGTTTCTACGACAGTTGCCTCGTCACTGTGAGATCGCAGCTGCAAGACCATCACTCCACTTTCAAAGGCATGCAACCTAAAAATCAAACAACACATGTATTGTCTGGGTGTTTACACCACATCATTTGATTGGTCATGCTGTATTTGTACTTAACCAGACAATCCTTCAGCACCTAGCTCTACACACAAGAAGAATAATTGGTCGATAAAAGCACATATTAAAAGTTTACAGATAGCATCCAGTACGAGAGATGTGCCAGTACGCAATCGTTGCAGCATTTTCTGACTGGGGTTGCTACATGCACGTTTTTGTTCAATGCTTCAAAACTGTACACTTCTCTTAACAACTGTATACTTCTCTTAACTAGCTGTGCTACATAAATTGTTTGAGTGAATAAACTTAGACTGCAACATGTTGGGGAGAGAGAGAGAAAGCGAGACTTAAACCCGCTAGTTCGATTTACCACTGAAAACACATTCCCACCATCTTTTGTTCACATGCTCATGGGTCATTCCAGTACTCCAGACCACAACTCATATGCACTTAAACAAAAACATATGCTAACATGCACCCGACCACCTACCAACTATCAATGGTTAAACGAAAGGTAATTAAATCCATAGACAATGGTAAGTTAAAGACAATGGTAAGTTAAAGACAATGGAAGCCTTTCAACTGTTACCTGACAGGTAACTGGAGTCGGTCCAGAGCATGGCATGCGTTGACGAGGTCATCGGGTGACAAAAGCTGCACAAAGACAATCAAGCAAGTGAACTAGTGACTCACAATCAATACAAAATAGACACTTAATCAATCAGTCAATAGGTGCAGGCCTGCATGAAGGTGGGTGCTAAGGGTTCTGCAGCATCAAGACCCTCAGTTCTGTGGAGCCCGTAGTTATAAACATGTGCGTAGTGCACTGGCTGGCTTCAGTGGGGCCATTGGAGGGTAAGAACAGCACCTGAGCCCACACTAGCTTTAATGTATACCTGAATAGGCATCCTATCCTAATTCTACAGTAGACATAAAGGCAGCAAGAAGGCAAAGCATCATCAGCAGATTGTCACAAATAGCCATACCTCTAGTCCCCTTGCTCGATTCAGACGACAATAGACGTCGGTTAGAGTCATGAGCCCTCCGCTGTCCTAAAGTCAGAACACAGATACTATTTAACAAGAGAAAAATTCCAGAAACACCTCTAAGCACATAAAACAATTTAATAAGTAAGGTCAGGAAGGGGCAGAGGGGGAATGCCCAAGGGCTTGGCAACTCTCAGAGGCCTGGAGTTATGTAGTTACATGCATATGTACAAAGTTTATGATTTATGCTCTTTTAAAATATAATATCACAGATCTCGAATTAAATACAATCAGTTCAAACGTAAAATTAAGCATCAAGTAAAATCATTTCAATACATATAAATATAAAATCAAATCATACCTGCCCTTTTATTATTTCAATTTGTTTCTAAAAAGTTATCTCCTAAAACCTTAAGATAGCTTGGGGGAGGGGCATGACTGCTCTGCCCTGATGCCTGGAATTTCTCTTGTCAGTCCTTCACTACTCGTGGTTGGGCTGGGAGCGCCTCTGAGTAGTTTCTTGAAGGGGCGCTATATAAATGCTCTGAATGAATGAACAACATTCTTAGCAGTAACATAGGCTCTGATATACAAAGGTCAGAAGTTCAGAACATGGACCAATGTTGTTGAGTTTCAGAGAATGGTCTCACAGTACACATTAGTTAGAAGCATAGGCATAACTTTCTATTGTGACGGTGGTGTCCAGTCACCACCACTTTTAAAAGTGGTGGTGACAGTCACCACCACTTTTTGGTCCGGCTAATGAATATTTTTTAGACATGAAGGCATTTACTTGTCTAACATAATATATAGCCTATAATTTGCTATTCGTGACTAACATCGCAAATTCGCAAGTGCATATAATATTTCGATAGCCAAATACTTTCATGTTTAAAAAATATTTATTTGCCGGACCAAAAGATGGTGGTGATTTCATTACAAAATTCAAAGCAAAAAGGGCCAGCAAGCTAGACAACAGTACTACCGTATCTCTTGGACGATATAATTGCTCGTATGAGTGGATACTGGGAGCCTTATACTCTTTGGACATGATTCAACTGAGGACATTATTCAACTGAAGACGACAACATATTTAAAGTTGGTCGCTGACAGCAAACTTTTTGTGCAGTAGTAGCATGGGCGGTTTTACGAGGAATGTGACGTACAATAATATATCATCCTATTAAGACAGGTTGGTCAGATAAGAGAGCGGGCGACTAATTATTAAGACGTACAGCTGTGACACAAAATATACACCGTGTTTCAATAAAAAGTAAACCAAACTGTTTTTCATATATTTCTAATGCCTGATAATTAATCATACTAAAATTTTCCCGATATTTAGAGAATTGAACCAAGAATATGGTTCCAACATATCATGTCATAAATTTGAACGGATAGAAAGATATGAATCTCTCAACTTCATATGCCGATATTTAAGTTTGCGAGCAATTTTTTCCTTTGGATTTTGTAACAAAGTATTTCAAACATGAAAACAGACTTTAATATTTTTGTGAAGAAACTCTAAGTGGTATTGACTGATTAAATAAATAAAGAAGATGTCATAGGCGACATGATTTAAAGCTGAACTGCTCGGAGTCCATAATGTGGTAGAAATGAAGTATGGTGTCTGTCTTGTTAACATTTCGATGGTTTCCCTGGCTCTGTGGGCTGGCATTGTTCTGTTGAAAAGGAAAATAGCCTTCTGGGGCTATAGATTTCGGATAACATGTAGAAGATGTTAATTGTGACCACAGTCACAGAACGTTGCGATAATAGACTCCGTTAACTTTTACTTCATGGTCACTGAAGACCAAATGGGAACGACTATGCGTTGAAACCGCATGCAACGAGCACCATAACAGACTTGCTGAAAACTTAAACTTTGGCAGATGAAGTTGAAAGATTCATATCTTTCTATCCGTTCAAATTTATGACATGATATGTTGGAATCGTACTGTTTGTTCAATTCTATAAATATGGAGAAAAGTTCACTATGATTGATCATCAGGCATTAGAGATATATGAAAAACAGTTTGGCTTACTTTTTAATGAAGCACGGTGTAGATTCATACATAACATTATCATCTAGATGGGAAAAGAACGCTTTTAGAGAGGGAGAAAACAGAGAGGCCAGATGAGTTCATCTTAGAAATCGATACTAGTATTCGATTTTACAGACGAATATAAGTAGGCCCTAAACTTGAAATTTAAAAAAATTGGTAAATATATTGCTATGTGCATATACATGTAGAGGAGCACCTTTGAAATTATTTGAAAATCCGTAATTTTTCAAGTTGCCAGCTGGATTGGGATAATGCGAGTATATCCTGCAATTAAACAAAAAAGTGCAAATGCACACTACTTCTAGATCGAATTGATTAATTATCGAGACAGACGAATAGAATATCAGTAATCTGGATACCATAATGTGAAAGAGCTGTGTTTTAAAAGTTGTCTTAATGATCCGTGAATGGAAAGATCGTGGAGCGCACCAGCAAGAGAGATGAAAGAGGGTAAAGAGTGAGAATGGAGAAGGAATGGAGGAAGAGTTATCGCTAGACTATAAAGTTTATCGTAAATTCGTATATGGGGAGGGAACGGAGGAAACCGATGGAGAGAAGAGAAGGGAGAAGTTGAGATCAGAGGAATAGTCACCACCACTTTTCAGAGGAAAGTTACGCCCATGGTTAGAAGGATAAAAATAGTTGAAAACAGCATCATAAAGACATTCTGCAGCCGACTTACCTTAAGCGGCTGTTCCATGACGTCGGAAATCTGCTTAGCAAGTTCCTGGTAGTACTTGTTGCTGGAATCAAACGCGTCGCGGGTCACAGGGTCATCGATTCCAAGGCTCAGCAGGTACGACTTGAACTGCAACGTCTAATAGAAACCATTTCCATCTCTCATAAACCGTGACAATCACTCGTTAAAACGTTATTCTTACTAATCGAGTCACATATGCATGTATTATAACGATGTTTTATGTATCATTGCGCGTTGGCAAGTGGAGCAATGAAATACTTACTTCCTTACTTATAAACTTTAATTACTTATACATGTGTCTTGACACATGTATAATTGTCTATGGTTTCTATTGTAGAGGATCACAGGTGGTTCAACGTAAAGCTCCGACATCCCATAATGGATCATAGTGGAGGTGTTTATTTCATACTCTTAAACCCTTGGAACTGGCAGTAGATGATACCCAGATTACAGGATATGATGCTAGTGCATTGCAAAAAAATTTCTGCGACCCAATAGCAGACTGGGAAGCTCACGTACCTTTCACATCTGCGTACAAAGTTAGATCATGGCACATAAAGTGAAACTGACAACTCATTGTCAAGTTGTTACCTGTTAAGGGAAGGTTGCATGGCAATTGGATTGTTGCTGTCAATTGTGCAATGTAGACAAAAATATCACTTCAACAAAAGATAGCAACAGACATAAGAATTTTAAAAAAGCAATGATGTTATCCTAGGAACCATGAGTAAATACCAGACTATGCTGGCTGTTTAGTAATGGCAGAGTTAACACTCTAATGACAAGCATCTATCAACGCTGTTCATCATTAAACAGTTAAAAATTCGAATGAGTAGCTAGTTGTTTCATAGCTCCCTTTGCAGTCATCCAATCAGTTGGTAGAAACCCACGTCAAGAACAACCCTTAACACCTAACGAAAGTTGCATAAATTTTCCAGTCACCTTTAGTATACTCATGTCAATAAAGGGTTAAAAGCAACTTGTCTTCTACTAAATAATTAGATGTATACACAGCATCTGTCTTCATAACACAACTCGCTTAACGTGAACTTCGATATAATTTCGTCAGCAAAATACATCCTGTTAATTTTACATTAATTACGATGCAACTATGTGGTCCATGCACTCAACTGCTATATTTTCAGCTAAAGATAGCACTGCAAGGAGATCATAGTGTACAGTGTACACATCTGTACAGTGTACACATCTGTACAGTGTACACATCTGTACAGTGTACACATCTGTACAGTGTACACATCTGTACAGTGTACACATCTGTACAGTGTACACATCTGTGTCTGTAATCACTTACTTCATCCTCTGTGATGTCGCCTTGCTTTTCCTTGAGCTTCGTCGATATGTTTCGAGAAATTGTAACCATTTCTTTTGCCTTAAGGTAGAAAAGAAAAACGGAATATTAACCGCAGTGAACAAATCATTTTACTCATGCTGTGTTGCACTAAGGTGATTCTTCAGAACATATATTTCATATATTTATATATATATATACACACATATATAATAAAATATTACTAAACTTTGGTGCATATAGAATCGTGCAGAACAGAGTAATCTTTGTTAGAACAATTGCATACTGATGTACTGATTCTGATTATTATATTATATACAGATATGTATAAGTCTATCTATATGATAAGTAATACGTTTGAAGATGTATACAAAACCAAATTGGAATATTTTATATGGACAGCATTGGACACTTCAAGAAAAAATTCGTACACAGACGATGTTTTGACGTAACTGCCTTACCTGGTATTTCTTACGTTAAGAGGTTTTACTCGCCAGCACTAACCAAGTTGCTCGACATACACATTAATTTAGCTCTTGCACACCGCGTCCAGCCACCGAACAGCAGCCTCATCAGCCACATGCAAGGCGGTTAAGCCACCCGGGAAGTGATGTGAATACTCACGGAAAATTGCTCACAACAAGGTCTATTGTAACAGAAATTCCAATATGGTGTCCTCATGACATGGATCTCAAATTTAATGGCATGTATACTACAACATGGTATTGTATGAACCATTACAGCATTGTTACGTAATTTGCAAACACAAATCAGTTTACCTTATCCATGAGTTTACTCAGATCCTCAAAAGCATGGCTGATGTTTTTGTCGGTGTTTTCGTGCTTCTGCTGCAGGTTTCGTTCGATCCCCGATATTCCAGTTCGTAATTGTTTCTTTCAGAAGAAAACAGCGTACAGCACTTGGGTATCATGTTAGCCAATGTGTTCACTCTTTAGTTTTGGACTTGTGGGGTATTTTTTGTAAGGGCACATAAAATATTAATCAGTCAACATTCATATAATACCATAAGTATTCATATCCATAAGCAGTGTCTATGTCAGTTTACTATGATTAAATAAACAAGAATTTATTGATTAAACTAAGTTGTCATAAATGCACCTGGTTGCAAGTGACACCGACTAAGTGGTAGAGCCAAGTTAGAGTCAGTAATGGAAGTGACCTATGAAGTCAATTAATGTTAAGACATAAGGAATGTAGATACGCCCTAAAAGATGTTCATAACTGACTTTGATGTCGTCTTCCATTATCAAGTTCAAAGCACAAATTCGTGACTACGACTTTAAAACAATGCACTCATTTTTAATTCAATATGCTACGATAACAAAGCCTATAATTAATAACTGGTTTATCTCTGTTCAATGCAGTCTATTTTAACAATAAAGACTCCAACTCAGGAAAATTTCAACAAATTTTAAAAGAAATGAATGAAATAACCTATCTGAAACAACCAGCAATCAAAAACTTCTATTTAGCTCCTTTATTTAGTCAATAAAGGTATGCAGAGGAATTTTCATAAACTTAAAAGTTCAGTTAAAAGGTAAGAATGGTAATTATTATTGGATGTTGGTTCTACCTAATTACCTGATTTGAGCCTTGAACCTGCTGCTGTGGTATCTTCACCTCCCATCGTTTCTTAAGAATCTCTTCCCGAAGACACCGATGAAACTACAAATGATATATAGCAAAAAACATAATCATCATCACTCACTACAATCAATTTTCTTAGCAATTTTAACAATAAAATTAGTCAGTATCGTATTTACCTTTAGAAGGCATAAATTTCAGAATCAGAAAATGTCCTAAAACAGTTAAAATTCTTCCAGCGTCAGCAGAGACAATTATAATTATTATTAGTATTACAATTTAACAACAGATTTCGTTCGCTCGGTGGATAGAAATGGTCCTCTTCAAACTAATAAATTATAGCACATAAATAATTAATAAATTAATGTTATTGTTATAACGACATTTTATCCTACTACGCTCCGTATCATCTTCATAAGTATGTAAGTAAGAAAGTATATTCTTTGTATTCACCAGTTTTTAATCGAAATTTGTTGTAAGACATCTAATAAATACAGCTAAAAAGCATAAAATATCCTAACAATAAATGTGTCATGCAGCAGAAGGGAATAAAGCAATCATGGGCAGTGGGCACTAATAATAAAATAATAAATAATAACTAATAAAAGGATAATATGACTATTGTCATACTATCCTTTTTTCCTAACCTCCTTTTGGCCGCCCTCAACGTAAGACAAGCGGACGTAAGAAAATGAACTCGACAGGACGGGACCAGAAGGTCTTTGAGGTTCAGCGGCTGATAAGTGCAGGACAGACTTTGCACTAAAAAAACATAAAGCAAAACAACTCAGTGATGATATTACAGCCATGCACTGTCTTACTTTACCTCTATGTTTAATATCAACCTCTAAAGTTCCCCTATTAGTGAACTCACATAATACTATATGTGATGTAAAAAAACAAGCAAGAATATCCTTTAATAAACAAATGCTAAGTTCTGCATTTTCTGTACAATAAAAACAGTCTCGCATTTATCTAAGAAAGACAATCGATCTTAATCAGACTTGATATATCAGCCTAATGACGATAGTTTTACGCATAAAATTATCTGCGGGAGGAATAATACGGTCATGAGAGTGGGGTGCTGTGGATGCTTATAGTGGGTCAAGCGACGCATCAAGGCTTCAAAACAAACGCTGTCTCACGAAACCCCATCACAAAGTCTTCTTGCTAAGTGCATGATGTCATAAAGATGTGGCCCACATTGACTTTGGACAAACAAAGTTCTGCAAAGCGTAAAACAACTGGTGGGCCCCACAGCATTGTCAATGCAAGCAATAATTTTCAAATCGCAAATAAGCATAAATAGTTACATCGAAGATCACCAAAGTGGTAGCCCTGTTAAGACCTGCGGTGGTGTCTGGGGTGGCAAGGTGATCCACTGACCATGGCCACCATTGCTGGTGTATGTATGGTGTTCTTAATCTAAGGCCAAAAAAAATAATGCTGTGTTTCTGGTAACTGAGCTCTAAAAAATTGGGTAGGTAGGTAGGTCGAAAAATATTTTTATTTTGTTAAAATATTTTTATACAGTGACTATCCAAAAAATTATACCCAACTACTCTTTTTTCCATAAAGGTACACGCTGCAACAAAGTATGTGTTCTAAGCAAGTATAAACTTCCTATTTCTCGACTGTCTGTACCTAAAATTGCTCTAGAAAACAATTCTATTAATTTCATTTTGTTGATATCTTTTCTGGTAAGATAGAGTGGGAAGGGAAGGGGAAGATGAGTGCGAACAAAACATCACTGCTAGGGGTCGTTCCAGACTGGCCGAGCCAGTGGCTAGTTACACCTAGAGGTTGCTAGATTTATTTTCCCTAGTCACCGTTAGAGGTGGCTCAAGTGAAAATGATAAGGCTAGAGGTTTCTCAAGACTTGCAACCCGGAAGTACTTAGGCAGGCGTGAAACTTTAAGTCACTGTAAATAAAAATATTTGCACAAAATTTTCCGAGTCTCGACAATAAAAGTGAGTTGTCGGGTTACCGGAAACACAACATATTTTTGGCCTAAGATCCAACTATATACGGAAGGTAATGTCGCCGTATTATGTCAACACAAATTTTGAAAGAAAAAAAATTTTGTTTAATTAAAAAAAAAATTTTTTGCAAAATTTTTTTTTCAATAAAATTTTTTTACAAAATTATTTGAGTCGCGGCGATAAAAGAGGGTCGGTCGGGTTACCGGAAACACAACATTATTTTTTTTGGCCTAATCAGTGCAAAGAAGTAAAACTATGCAAGAAACAGAGAGGCTTAAATCTCAACATTTGATTCAAATTCTGCCATTCGCAACAAATAGTTTTCAACTTCAAAACTACTGTAAATGTAACCAGAATGTAAAATGCTGAGCACTCACCTTTTCGTTAGAGTTGAGCCTTCTTCATCAACTTGTACAATGTAGAACAATGGCAGGGAGAGAATACATTTCTGAAAAGGAAAACTTAAGTAAAGCATTACAAACCTCAGTTTGTCTGTCTGTCTGTCTGTCTATCTGTGACCTGGGGAAGTTGTTCCCTTCACTCCGCTGAGATGGGTGGTTCTAATTGTCCTGTTATATTGCCGATAAGCTCTGAAAACTGTGCAGTCAATAGCGTTTGGAAAGCAGTCTGTCAGCAGCTGTGCCTGCTTCCTACTCATATGTTTATGGACATCTGAAAACTTGTCTCTTTGCCCAGACTGGAGTTGAGAATGCTTCTGAGCAGTTACCTTGAAAGGGTGTTGTCTATTTTCAAATTAACGAATGAATGATTTATGAATGAATGAATGATACATTCCTTGCACTTTATAGCAGTAAAGAAAAACATATCGGAACAAAAAACCCGAAAATTTTAATAACCTGATCCTTGTGATCCCTCCAAACTAATCGATGACTCGTCAGAGAGAGCTTTCCATGATCAAATGCCGTCTGAAAATAAGGTATTGTATATTAGTGATCTGATTATTAAGCATTGTTGTCACTATGGAATGTAATATATTCTGTAGAGTATGTACCCTTGAAAAGATTAAAAGGCATGATACGAAAGGAAAATACTGGGTACATAAAATTGCATTCATTTAACAAACTTGAAACATGCATGCATAGAATGCATGCATGCATGAATAAAAAGATGATATTCTTATTAGTTTATTGTTTCTGTTACCAAATTACATATCTAAAATAAAACAATAGATATAATACACTGCTTTCAGAACGTTTTCAGACAATATTCAGCAGAAGAGCTTCTTAAAATTAGAAAATAGTGTCAGTAGCTTCTGTCAGAAGGTAGAGAATATAGAAAGACCATTCCTGATGCTAACAGATTCACACTTTGGTGTGACCTTGCGCGCGTAATAAATTTATGTAATAATAAAATAATAATAATAACTGCATTGCAAAATAACAATGACTTAGAACTTTGCTTAAAGAATGACTGAAAAGTTACTTTTTGCGTTCCATTATAAATTCGAACTCCATTCTGCTGCATAACCAGCTGCTCTTCATTTGAAAGCACTCCATCACTCCAAGAAAGTCGATCCATCTTTGCTAGAGTCTGTAAACAGACATCCACAAACTAAAAGTCAGGACAAAAAATTTATGTTCCTGTCATACTGCATCTAGTTTTACAGTGCATCAAACAACGTTTCTGATAACCTCAATTGTCCTGAAGGGATGCTCTATAAATGATATAAATGACTATGTGAATGACTTAGTCATGTTCTAATTCACTATATCCAGCAAGCACTATCATCATCGCCGTCAACATCATCATCATCATCACTCTCTCTTTCTCTCACCGTAAACTGACAATCAATCAATCGAAGTTCGCTTATTCAGAGTTTAAGATTGTCGTAGGCGCATCAAACGCAAGCGATGCGTATCGACCTGCAGGGAGTTGCTGAAGTTTAGCGTCTTTAACAACTATACAATTTAATGTCCTAATTAGTTAAATAATTGTTTCAAATACCGAAATGTCTAGCTACAACTATTTTTTGATACGCACAAAGCATTCCAAATTACCTCCCTTAAAAGCTGCATTTAGTTAATCTGGACAATCAAACTTTGTTTCATCATTTATTATTTTACTGGCAATTTTATATAACGTTCCTTCATGGTTATATACTCAGGAGCGCTCCCAGTCCAACCCCGGTCGAATAAGACAGTCTTAAGAAGAGAAAGAAATGAAGCTGAAAGACCAATAGGTATTTGACGAAAGATAACAGGGAGCTTATTCCAGGTCGCATGGCCAGCCACAAAGAAAGCACGGCGCTGCTTGATTGCAGTCCGTGAGCGGGGAACAATAATCAACATTTGAAAAATAGTTCATCAATCTCTGGTCTTTTTCTTCTGCCGTGGCTGGGTTGAGAGTGATCGGGAGAAGGTATCTTGAAGGGCGCTAAATAAGTCCATAGAATGAATGAACGAATGAATTAACGAACGAACTAATAACACCTGTACACCGCCTGTGAATGCTTTACAATACAAGTGAATACGGATACGCGTTTACTTCACTCTCAGCTGCAGTTACGGTTACGCCCAGTGGCACTTCGCATGTTGAACAGTTTTATATCATTATTACACCAACTTCTGCGTTTATAATTATTTTATTTTCCACAGAGAAGCTGGTATCGCAAGTAAACTTACATTATTCGCGTAAATCTACTGTTATTTACCAATGTTGATGAAATTCCTGTTTAGTGTTCTTTATTCGGGCAAAAACAGAAATATTATATCCAAGGGACAAGTTTTAACTGCGTAAATAAGTAAGTAAAAGTAAGTAACTAAGTAAGTACAGCTTTCATTACTTCATTAGCAAACGCACATTGGTACATCGACAGATAATGCAATAATATATATTATATAGCACATGGAAGCAATAATACAGTTTAGGAATATACATGGAAATGTAATGTAATGACAATAATAATCATAATCTCATGATTATAATGCGCTACTCGAAGGCAAAGAACGGGCATTTGATTATTCGTTAGTCTACTCGTATTCTAGATATAAGTTAAAATATTATTGAATGGCTTCATTTTGGATCTCTGCACAAGCTGAGATCTTGAACAGACGAGTGGTCCTGTGACTTTAGTGGGCGTATAATTATTATTTTATCAGAGTACCGTAGAGTCGTAGACCAGTGGTTCTCAAACTTCTGCAGGCCACGGACCGGCAATAATTTTTTGGGAAGCTCGCGGACCGCTAACTTTAATTGCAAGCGCAAATAAAAGCGTAGGCCTACTATCTATAGGCTATTATTTAAAAAAATACTATATATATAGGCCTCGGGATTATTTATAATTAGTGTTCTGTTCCATTAATTAAAACATTCTTAACAGCATTAATTCCCCCCCCAATTTAATTGCCATTTAATAACATTTTTAAAAGTTAAACAAAGTTTCAAACAAGATTAGAATTTTGTTAGAGTGTAGGCCTATAAGAGGATCTGCAAAGATAATGACACAATGTGCGTTAATGATTGAAACACCTGCTCGAAATAAAACACAGAAATCAGAATATCTCCACATTTTAAATATTGTGGATCCTATTTTCTTGTGAACGGTCGATTTGTTTATATTTAAAAAGCTATGGTATGTAATAAAATTAAAGCATCTACATCCAGTAATGCTTTATCAGTGTTTACTTTACTATCGCTCACTATGATACATCAGAAATAAACATGAAACTGACTGCCATAATAGACGTAATAAATTCAGAATAAATAAAATTGTCTGAATAGCCATTTGGCAAGAAAAAAAATTAGGCACTGACAATGTCTTTTTAAAATTTGAGACAGAATATTTAATAAATTGTGAACAACATTTCGAATAGTTTTATAATTTTAAATGTATAAATCAATGATAATAATTTATTTTTCACTCTCATACTTCTTCACGGACCGGTGGTCAAGTCTCCGCGGACCGGCGCCGGTCCGCGGACCACCACTTTGAGAACCACTGTCGTAGACTACACAGAAGGCCAAAGTCCTACATCGTCACTTTAGTGTATGTGCCATTGCTGACAAGATATTTATAGGTGCGGAACGCTATAGATTTAATAAGTAAACATAAAGTTTCTGGATTTGTTTGTGTGTACATGCAGCTTGGAACATTCGCACACGTTTCGTAGGTAGGCCTATGCCCTAATGACAAACTTGACTACCAGTAATTTACGGCACGCTGTTATTTTTCAACGAATTTAACCAATCTTTAACTAAACACCTGATTGTAAGTGCGTGCATGTAGCCTACAGGTGGGCTTCAAGCTGATGGTTTTTCGTAATATCCAATCGTCGATTCAGGAAGTTAGTGCTCGGGTGAACTTCGAATTAAGTGATCGAGTGCGACAGTTTTGATTAATCGCCGTAGAAACTTGGGCGATGAGTTTAAGAGGGAAGACTGCCTGTTTGTGGCATGCCTACAATGCACTCAGCGAAGAGTCGAGGAAGAGTGCCGCAAAAGGTCAACTAAAGGTAAGCGACCCCCACCTTGTGCTCAGTAGAGTGCGTTTAAGCACACATGGTTTTAAAAAACCTTTTGCAGATCGTAAAGCGCGGCTGCTGCAGGGTGAAATGTTGCAGTTTTAAAATTATTTTGTGAATTTAACTATATTTGCAATGAAGTTTTCAACTTTTCACCCAGCAGATTTTGAATTATTGTTTTTCCATTTCTTCGTCACATGTCCCCAGTATTGTATCTGACCATTTATAAAGCGCTTCTCGCAGCAAGAGCCTTTCAGAAGCGCGTGCCCTCCCAGTGTGTTCAACCCCTAGAGAAAAGGCAGGTTTTTAGGTGACTAAGGTGAGAGAAAGACGAGGAAAGACTACTAGAGAGGATATTAGAGCGAACTGATGGAGGAAGTCGAGTGCAGCTTTGAGGACATGTGATGAAAAACATGTGAAGACATTTTCTTTATGACTTAATTATGCATTACATGTTATTGCAATGTGATGAATTTATTTTTGTCTAGTTTTGTTTAAAGACCAGTTTCTGTGTTTGTGAGAGATGAATAGGCTACACATTATAGGCCTATATAGCTCTTGTCAGTATAATCATGTCAATAATTATAATCATTACATTTATAGTTGTAATAATACTTACAAGTGAGTGTAGCCTATAAATGGGCATGTGTCATGGGCTAACATTATCACCCTTGTTCACCGTAGCATTTTATAACTCTTGGTCACTTAATCTGGATGTATGCCAGAAGATCGTTAAAGGTGTGATGTAAGTTTCTAGACAAAGACGTGATGTAAATTTCTGGACGAAGGTGTGATGTAAATTTCTAGACGAAGTGTGATGTAGATTTCGACATAAATAATAAATACAGTGTTGTGTCAATGCTAGTGCTGCTGTTATTGTTATTATATAGTTTTGGTATTTGCATTTCATACAACAAAGTGAATAGGTGTTGCCCTAATGGCTTTGGTTTGTCAGTAGTCAGTCAGCTGGGCAATAACTAGGTCAGTCAATTGGTCAATTAGTCAGTAAGTCCTTTGGCCACTCAGTAATGTTCTTACTTATTTACACAGTTGCTCAAAGTGTTCCTTTTTGTTTGCTTTATCAGACTGATATGACAGCTTTAATGTGACGCCATTTGAGATTTATAGTGTCTCATTAACTAAGCTCTTGTCTTTGCAATTCATCATTCCAGGTTCTAACGCACAACTTGGCTTCCCTCTTCCATCTGACGGATGTCGAGAAGAAACTGGAGACCCTGTTTGCGGTGGACGCCGTTTTCACATTTACCGACTACCTGAACTTCCTGAGGCAGGAGCTCTTCGAGCCGCTGACGAAAGCCGACTCAAACAACGTAGCCTTGACTCTGCCACTCGATCAGATCGACAACGTCTGCTGGTTTGTCTGTTCACGAACGTACTCGAAGAGAAACAACGCCTTACTCAACGACGATGATATCTACAAACTATGGAGGTTGTTCAACTCGTTGGCAGAGACTGACGACGATTCTGGTGAAGCGATCTTTCCAGTGGTAATCGACCTGGAAGAGGCGGAGGGAATTTTCCAGAGAATAATGGCAGTTCAGTCGATGGAGCACAAAAGGATTGACTTTGAGTCAGTTGTGGGCGATGCGCGGCAGCTCAGTTTTCCACAGTTTCTGCACGCTATCGAAGGTCATTGTCTTGCGGGGAAGGAGTCGTCTGCCAGCGCAACAGTTGCTCAGATGTTTGATGACGAGGTCTTAGAGGTACTCAAAAAGGTTGGAATTCTCACCTATCTGTTTTTTTTAATTTCTCGCATTTGCTGTAGCGCCCTTTCAAGCACTTTTCTCAGAGGCGCTCTCGACTACATCACGGACACTGCATCAAAGTTTCCACGCCGAAGTGCACGGCTCAAGGTCCTTACGCAGTGACTTGAGGTGGATTCGAACAAGTTCCAAGGCACCGAACCCACCACTATACCACCGTGCCTCACATGTATTGTGTAGTTCTTCTTCTTCTAGTTTTCTGCCCCTAGGCAGGTTCGAATTCAAAATGTTGCCACTCCATCCTTTGCTGTGCCTTCTCCCATTGTGTAGTTACCTGAGGGTTTTGTTATACCTGTCAAAAGTTATATGCAGCCATGATGCAAAACTATTGTTGGAAAACAAGCTACTTCTGAAACGCTGCCTCGAAAATGCTGTTTTTAATCTTAGTTGCAGGCCTGAAGTGATCTGTTGGTTTGAAAGCTATTTGTCAGTGTTTGAGTCCCTCTTCTCTGTCATGCAGGCTGATTAATTAATGAAGTGTAGACCCTAATCTCGATATTAATTTCTGAAGTTTGATCTCAATTTGTATCTTAATTAGGTTCCTTGGTTCAAGGAGGTCGTCTCCTACGCTCTGCCGAAAAGGAAGTCCTCTTAGTTTGCTTTGCTCCTACTGCATCCATGAAATCTCTGTGGTTGGCCCAGCGATCTGAAATGGCCTTCCTTTAGAGCTTCATCTACACCCAGCGAGGAGCTAAAGCGAATCATCTTAGCTTCAGCTCCTAAAACCTGCGACCTCGATCCTCTTCCGTCATTCCTTCTGCAAGAGTTCATCGACGTCTTCCTTCCTTTCCTTACAGTCCTCTGTAACCGCTCTCTTCAAGAGGGAGTTCTTCCTTCGTCGCAGAAGAAGTTCATCCTTGTTGCTGTTCCGAAGCGTGAAGGACTGGACTTGTCAGATCCTGCCAACTTTAGGCCAATTGCGAACGTTTCGTTTCTGTCTAAAGTAATTGAGAAGATTGTTGCTTCTCAATTAACAGCTTATCTTGATGTGAACAATTTACTGCCGATTTTTCAATCTGGTTTTCGTAAGGGTCACTCCACGGAAACCCTGTTAGTTCGCCTCCTTTCTGATATATATGGGGCAATTGATAAATCACAGGTCACCCTTTTAGCACTATTTGATGTGAGTGCGGCTTTCGATACTGTGGATCATGATATCCTTCAAAAACGCCTATCAACCTCGTTCGGTCTTTCTGGGAACTTTCTCGACTGGCTTGGTTCCTTCCTTCATGACCGTTCCTTCTCTGTGGTCTACGGGTCCACCAGGACTCCGTGGGTTCCTGCTCCGTATGGCCTGCCCCAGGGTTCTGTCCTGGGCCCACTCTTATATATTATTTATACTGCTGATCTTGGTTCTCTCCTTGCCGCTTCTTCTGTCCTGAGCCAATCCTATGCGGATGACCTGCAAGCGTATTTGCAATGTCTTGCGCCAGCAGCCCTATCCACTGTTAGGGTCATGAGCCGGACAATGGAGGCTTTGGAGGCCTGGATGTCCTCCAATCGCCTTCGGCTAAACTCTACCAAAACCCAATTTATTTGGTTTGGCACACGCCAACAGCTCGCCAAAATTGACCTGGAGGTTCTTGCTCGAGAGTTCCCTCACTTTACCTTCTCTTCCTCTGTCCGGGATCTTGGAGTCACATTGGACCAAGAACTTACTTTTACGCGGCATATCAACCTGCTATGCCGCAGTTGCTACTACCAATTGCGTCAGCTTAGAGTGGTGCTCCGCTCCTTAACCTTCAATGCTGCCTTAACGCTAGTCCATTCTTTTGTTGTCTCTCGTCTGGACTACTGCAGCGCCCTCTATGTGGGTCTTCCGGTGACTCGGGTTGGGTGCTTGGATCGGGTCTTGCGCTCTGCGGCGCGCCTTGTTGGTCGCATCCCAAGATTCGGCCATGTTACTGACTATATGCGGGATGTCTTGCATTGGCTCCCTTTTTCACAAAGGATCACTTACCGGATATCTTCCTTGGTTTGGCGCTGTCTCGCGGGTGTGGCCCCTGTTTATTTGCAGGAGCTCTGTTGCTCCACCCTGAACGTCCAGCGCCGTGGCTCTCCCCGCTCTTCTAAACAGGCTGAGCTTCTTGTGCCCCGGTCACGCACTTCTATTACACAGAACCGTGCCTTTTCTGTCGTTGGCCCTACAACCTGGAATGGGCTTCCTGTGGAACTACGTCTTGTGCCTAGAGCCTTTGAGACTACGTTCTACTCTGCTCTTAAAACTATTCTTTTTAACCGTGGTTGGGTCGGGAGCGCTTCTGAGTAGATACTCTTGAAGAAGCGCTATATAAGTGTTTGAAATGAATGAATGAATGAATGAAACTAACCTCTACCACAATCATTTCTCACTAAACTTAAAACTGTTCTTTTTGGGCATGCTGAAGTCGGGAGCGCCTCTGAGCAGTTTCCTTGAAGAAGTGCTGTATAAGTTTCGGATGAATGAATGGGCGAATGAGGTAGAGGTACATTACAAAAGGTAAGATAAGGTAAACCAGGTCAAGTCTGCTGTTCCTACTTTCAATGCCTCTATTTGCAGTCTGCAGTTGAAGACCATTCTTTCTGTGTGATTGTCGGCATTTGTGGTCAGGGTTCAGATCACCTCTGTTGAATTGTCTTGAAGAGGAATTATGCAAATTAACAATTGCAATTACAAATCATTGAAGGCATGGACTGACAACTGAAGGATCTTTCAACTTGAAACAGACTGACAAACATAATGGAGTCAACAGTGGACAGACTTTATTTTGAGTTAAATGGCTTCTCGGGAAACTGTTATTTTCATGTGCTGAATTTTGAATCCTGGGCATAGAGAAACAAGTTCTCTTCATGACTTCATCGTAACTGTAATAAAGCACTTGTAATGGATGCATCTGCTCATAGGGTAGGCTTAAGGTCGGTTCAATGCAGGGGTTATTTTAAGGAATTTTCTCAACTGCACATAAATGACGTGTTTTGAGACTGGACATTAGAAAGTCCTTGACCAATGACCAGGGATTTGTCCCCCCAAGCCAGTGTTTAACCTAGTCCCCCTCCTCTGGGGGGGAATTCAGGTTTCTGGGGGGGAGACAATTGAGTGTCCGAAGGATGCTCGTGAGGCGCGTAGCGCCAAGACCGGGGAGGGGAGAAGTATGGGGAGGGGGATATGCCCCCTCCCCATGAGAGACTTTTTGAATTTCCACATTGCAATGGTAGCATTTTAAGGTGTCATCTTCACAAAATACCTGTACTTTCTCGGAGCCTCATCAGAAATTTTTTGAATTTCCACATTGCAATGGCTGCATTTTAAGGTGTCGTCTTAACAAAACACCTGTACTTTTTCAGTGGCCCATTAGAAACTTCTTGAATTTCCACATTGCAATGGCAGCATTTTAAGGTGTCATTTTAACATAATAGGCTGTACTTTTTCAGTGACCCATTAGAAACTTTTTGAATTTCCACATTGCAATGGCAGCATTTTAAGGTGTCATTTTAACATAATAGGCTGTACTTTTTGAGTGACCCATTAGAAAATTTTTGATTTTCCACGCTGCAATGGCTGCATTTTATGGTGTCATCTTAACAAAATAGGCTGTACTTTTTCAGTGACCCATTAGAAAATTTTTGAATTTCCACATTGCAATGGCAGCATTTTAAGGTGTCGTCTTAACAAAATAGTTGTACTTTTTCAGTGGCCCATTAGAAACTTCTTAAATTTCCACATTGCAATGGCAGCATTTTAAGGTGTCATCTTAACAAAATAGGCTGTACTTTTCAGTGGCCCATTAGAAAATTTTTGAATTTCCACATTGCAATGGCTGCATTTTAAGGTGTCGTCTTAACAAAATAGCTGTACTTTTTCAGTGGCCCATTAGAAACTTCTTGAATTTCCACATTGCAATGGCAGCATTTAAAGGTGTCATCTTCACAAAATAGGCTGTACTTTTCAGTGGCCCATTAGAAAATTTTTGAATTTCCACATTGCAATGGCTGCATTTTAAGGTGTCGTCTTAACAAAATAGCTGTACTCTTTCAGTGGCCCATTAGAAACTTCTTGAATTTCCACATTGCAATGGCAGCATTTTAAGGTGTCATCTTAACAAAATAGCTGTACTTTTTCAGTGGCCCATTAGAAAATTTTTGAATTTCCACACTGCAATGGCTACATTTTAAGGTGTCATCTTAACAAAATAGCTATACTTCTTCAGTGGCCCATTAGAAAAATTTTTAATTTCCACACTGCAATGGCTACATTTTAAGGTGTCATCTTAACAAAATAGCTATACTTTTTCAGTGACCATTAGAAGCTTTTTGAATTTCCACATTGCAATGGCTGCATTTTAAAGTGTCATCTTTACATGATAGTATCATATATTATATAGTAGTAAATAATGTCATTATAATCGTATAATAATAAATAATATCACTTTATATTATAACACTTCATGTAAAACAATGATGAAAACAGTAACTAAAAACCAATATCATTTCGTCAAATATTTCTGGGGGTAGAATGTCAATCCTGGGGAGGAACTTCCCCCCCCCCAGAGACGTCTAGATTAAACACTGTCTAATGCTTGACTTGAAAACTGCATGTAATCGCCATATCTATTATAGTTCACGCCAAATTTCAACAGGCCTGCTCTTTTCCTGAACATAGATATCACCCAAATAAACCGCCTCAAAGATGTTCACTTTGGGTTGTTACTGTCATGTTTGTGTCCAACTTTTTACCACTAACTTCTCGTCGGTTCACGCAACTAGGCAAAAAGTAACTGCACAAGATCTGATTTTCAACTGCACAAATCTCCTTCCCAACTACACACTTTGTGTCCAGCTGCACGTTAAAATAACCCCTGGTTCAATGTAATGTAATGAAATGATTGAAAAGCATTTAATGCACAGATGTTTAGAAGTGATTGCCAGATACTACCGGTACTCTTTCAATGCTTTGTAATATTCAGCGATTGTTGTAGTGTAATACAATAGCAGTCTAATATTATTCTAATGTTATTTAATGTGTTTTATCTGGTTTGATATTTTCATATCAGGGCTACTTGCAGAGAAAAGGTCATGGAATCACCGGAGGTTGGAAAGATGTATGGTGTGTTCTGACCTTAGCACGGTTCAGCCTTTATTCCAGCCGTGATGAAAAGGAGCTAAAGGAAGAGTTGATCATCACGAAATCCTGCAAACTCGAGGTCTGATTATTAATTTTGTTCAAGCTTTCCATTGTCATTAAAATAATGCAAACGTTTAAAGGGTTTGGGTCCACTATTCCGAGGGTCCACTATTCCGAAGGTCCACTATTCCGAACCCTAACTCTAAACCTAACCCTAAACCTAACTATAGCCCTAACCCTAACTCACCCCAACCCTAACCATAACCCTAACCCCAACCCTCCTGAACCCTAACCATAACCATAAACCTAACCCTAACCCACCCCAACCATAACCCTAACCCTCCCCAGCCCTAACCCTAACCATAGCCCTAAACCTTATCCTAACCCACCAAACCCTAACCCACCCTAGCCCCAACCCTAACCCACTGTAACCCTAACCACCTAACCACCAAGGATAACGAACAAAGTATAGCGGATATTCGGAATAGTGGACCTTCGGAATAGTGGACCCTCGGAATAGCGGGCCGTTACCCGTTTAAAGCGGTGGCTGTGTGTTACAGGGGTGTGAGCGGCAGTTGGATATCCAATCATTTCTTATTTCTAGCAGATACTTCTCAAGCATCTAATATCTAGTATCTGATGCTCAGGGCATCTCCTCATGGCTCCCCAATACCAACCTGTAATTGGGTCAATGAATGACCAGAGGGCAGGGCTAACAAGAGAAATTCAAGGGCCATAAACTATCTTAAGACTTTATGAGAAAAAAAATGTTTTGAAGCAATTAATAAGTGCAGGTATGACCCTGGATATTATATACACAATGGCACACAACAGACTGGTCCTCTCTAGCCTCAGCGGCCCTTCTATTTGTACCAATAGCCTATCCTTCCCTTTAAATCGGGGGAGTGTGGGTATGGGACAGTGCAGGTATGAATGAATGAGAGACGTAATGGAAGGACCACTCTCAACAGACCCACCCCTCCCGACCACGAAAAGAGGATGCACAATATTTATTAAGCTGTTAATTTGAAGTTCAAACTGATTGTAATTTACTTTGCTTAATATTATATTTAAGCAGGCATAAATCATAGACTCTGTATGTATAACAAAATTTATAACTACCCAGCTCAGGCCCCTAAAGTCGCCAGGCCCTAGGCACTTGCACCCTGCCCCCTCTTCGCGACCCTGCCAGATGGTCAATCCAAAGAGGCAGGTTGTAGTGGATGAGCCAGCTGAAGAGATACAAAGTCTTGAACTTAAGTCACAGAGGGGAAACCCCACAGTCTGGACACTTGTAACAGATTGAGGTGGAAATTCTTGAATTAACATCCAACCACTGAAGAGCCTTGTTCACCAAGAGTGTATCTATATAAAAGAACATGTATATAATACATATTAGAGTGGTCCATCTTACCATGTAAAAAAATAAAATTTCAAATATCAAATTTGGTCACAGTTGTCCTTGTTCCTATACACCAAGGGAGCTTACATGCCAAAAATTAGAGTGATTCAATGATATTTAGAGGTGACTCAAACTTGAACATTTTTTCTGGCATTAGAATTGCCACACGCATGCTAAGGCTGCAGCTGAACAGAATTTTTATTCAGCCGAGGTACCTCTGCTTTGCACTGCGATGGCAAACGTTAACTAGAATTTGTCCAGACGATTCTGAAGGTGTTTCTGGAGCTGGAGAGAAAAGTTTCTTGTAGTTTCCAAGTTTATTAAAGAATTGAAAACAGCAAGTTAATGCCTGTCTTCAAATGTCGGATGATCGGAGTCGGCAGCAGCGGATATATGAGCTTGCATTTGATAAAACGGCCTCAAAAGACTTGCACATGTACAGTTGTACACTTATCTAGCAGACACTCAATGAGGAGCCACTGCTGTGTGCTCGCATCTATGAAATCCAGTGGTTACCTTTACTCCCACGGTTTGGGTCCACTATTCCGAGGGTCCACTATTCCGAAGGTCCACTATTCCGAACCCTAACCCTAAACCTAACTATTACCCTAACCCTAACTCACCCCAACCCTAACTATAACCGTAACCCTAAACCTAACCCTAACCACCCCAACCATAGCCCTAACCCACCCAACCCTAACCATAACCCACCCTAACCCAAACCCACCCTAACCCAACCCTAACCCACCCTAACCCAACCCTAACCCTTACCAACCGTAACCCTAACCTGGCTAACCACTAAAAATAACGAACAAAATATAGCGGAAATTCAGAATAGTGGACCTTTGGAATAGTGGACCCTCGGAATAGCGGGCCGACACCTACTCCCACAACCCTCGGAACAACCAGGGGTCCAGATGTAGGCTCGTTCAAATGATTTATGTGAAAAACCAACACCAACATGAAGATTATGACAAGCTTCTGCAATTATCGCATGTCATCCTTCTTGATAGGTGTTTGAGAGGAGAAGTGCAATTCCGTTTCCAGCTTCTGGGGCAGTAGGCTACACCATGCAACACCGCTCACCAACTTCTAGCAAAATCCTCAAAAATCAAATGACTCTCCGCATTTGGGATGAAAAAGTTTTAACAGATCTAATGTCAGCTTTTTGCCTCTCTTTTCTATGGAATATGGTCATGAAGCTTGCTTGGACAAGAGAGAGCTCCAAACAATTATTTGACACTGTTCAACTAGTCAGAACTTAACATTTGCAACGTTGTTGTGCAGAATGCTGCCATAACCGCTTTCAAGAGACACCTGGTCTCTTTGAACCCACGTTGATGTGATTTAATGCAAAGACCACCTTGGTTACGAAGCTCAAATGTTCTGAAAAGAATATAGCATCAAACGGAATTGAATGCAAAATGTTGAAATTTGGAAATCCACTGGAATCATAATGTGACATTGGGACAAGCCGAAGATCTTGACTCATCGACATATGATCATTGCCAGCAAGCGACTGGCAGATGAGGCTTAGGCTTTCTTCTCGACACCACCACGCTTTGGCAGTTGCATTCAATTTATATCAAATTGAAAGACAAAGCCAGGCAGATTAAAATAATAAATTAGGCCCACAGCGCAGAATAGGGTATTGCCTTCATCCAGATATTCAACTCTTCTGTGACAAGAGTCGAGAATCGAAGACAATACCTTTGTCAAGCCATTCCGGAGCCATAAAAGTCTCTCTAGAGGAACATATCCGTAAAGACTTGTTTTAATGGCGATCTTATTACCTAGGAACTTACTAAACAGTTAACACTAGGCCTAAATAGTTATTTGCTTTTGGTCTTGTTTCAAAACACTTTTGGGTCATAAATGCAATATACTACATTATGACGAAATTTTTGAAGAAGCAAATTATCGTTCAAACTTGAGTCACCCCTAGATATTCTTCAAATGACACCAAAATTGGTTCAAATACTATCTGAAGTGAATGGAACAAGAACACATTTGACCCAAATTAATTTTCCACATTTTGTCTTTTTGGACCACTCTAATACATATATATATATATATAACTATAATATATATATATACAAATATAATTGTACAAGCTGCAACCTGCAGAGGTTATTTGTCAAAAAACGGCTTACGTGCAATTGCTACCTAATTCACTGTGCAAACACTTATAAATACTGTGTATGTGTGTGCGAGAGTGTAGTAGCTGATTATAAGTTCAGAGGCATCAAGGCGCAGTAGAATGACTAATGGCTAATATGTTATGCAGTGGCTAAAGTCTTTTCAAAGGCCAATGTGCTGTGTGGTGACTAATGCACTGTGCAGTGAATACTGAACAACGGCCAATATACTACACAGCAGATGAATTATTATACTCAAAAGTGGCTGACTTGAACTGCAACAACCAGGTCCTGACTGTCATTTGTTAACCGCGTTAAGTTTTAACTCTCCAGAACTTTGAGAGTTCTTCAGTCGTACGTTGAAGTAGTTATTTGCTTCAAATGTTAACTTCCTGTTTGAAAGATTTTCCACACGTGTACAGTCAGCTGGCTGATCTAAATGTTCACCTGTGCTCAATCAATGGTTACTTAAAATAAAAATATAGTTGAGTCATTTACGTGGTCCTGGTTAATGCGTAATTCTACTTAAAGCAGAGTGACGGTTTTTCTGAGCATATCATGTAGATGAATGTGTCATGCAAGAACAGCTATGTAACATTGTATATATTGGCATTTCGGTATTAATTATAGCTCTTTACATTTGATGTCCTAGAGCAGAGAACCTGCCTATGAGCAGAGAACCTGCCTATGAGCAGAGAACCTGCCTAAAGGAACAGAGAACCTTCCAAAGAGCAAAGAACCTGCCTATAGGAGCAGAGAACCTGCCTAAGAGCACAGAGAACCTGTTTATAGGAGCAGAGAACCTGCCTATGAGCAGAGAACCTGCCTAGGAGCAGAGAACTGCCTATAGGAGCTGAGAACCTGCCTATAGGAGCAGGGGACCTATTATAATAGTTTATAATAATAGTTTATGCCCCTCTGCTTGCAATGATCTCATTGCTAATCGATAAATTTTTCGCAATGAACTTGACACCACTTAGCGTATTGTTGATATATAGTGCTCCTTGGAGATAGACCTACTTTAAACAATGCTGTCTCGAGAAGCGGAACCAGCGCTTTATTTTACTCTTAGTACATTTTGTCATCCAGTTCTTAACTGTGCAATTTGTCAGGTTTTGTTTTATCTGGCAAGTCATGCCTGTATCTGACTTTCTAGATCTTGACCCCGCCTATCACCTTTGTTCCGATTGAACACCTGTGATTAAAGTGATTCTTTGTGACTTCCTTTCTGTGGGTGCTATAGAAGTTCCGAGTTTATGATTACTCTTGTGTAGCGGTTTAGTTTACACACCAGTATTGTGTGCATAATATGTATGTATGACATTGTATGTATGTATGTATGTATGTATGTATGTATGACATTGTATGTATGTATGTGCATGTATGTATGTGCATGTATGTATGTGCATGTATGTATGTGTATGTATGTATGTTTGTATGTATGTGCACTTGTTATAGCGCCCCTTCAAGCTCTCTCACTACTCAGAGGCGCTCCCGACTGCAGAGCGGACACTGCATCGAAGTTTCATGCCGAAACGCTGAGCAATTGCGAGTGAAGGACTTGCCCAGGGTCCCTACGCAGCAACTTGAGGTGGATTCGAACCTCGAACCTTCCGGCTTCAAGTGGTGTAGTGGTGGCGTCAAGGCAACGATGCCACCACTACACCATCGCGCCCCACAAATGTATGTATGTATGTATGTATGTATGTATGTATGTACATGTATGTATATGTGTGTATGTTTGTATGTATGCCTTTATGTATGTGTGTGTGTGTATGTTTGTATATGGACATTTCTAGAGTGCCCTACAATAGCCTCCCAAAGGTGCTTAACATAGAGCTACCAGACAGTATTATATGCATTTGAATATCTTGCATGCATTCTTTTTGTTCAGAATTTAACCGAGCGTTCTGGAATAAGCATCGGAAATATCGGTTTAGGAGTGAAATCGAATCGATTTGTGCTCAGCAGCGAAGCCACGAAATCGCTGGAGATGAGCGCCCAAGATGCCAAGACGAAATCCGAATGGCTGTCAGGTTGGTTTGTTTATAAATCTTGTTGCAAGACATTTGTAACAACAGACTTAATAAAGGATTGAAATGAAAACCGGTATGTACTGTTCAAACTTGTCTGGAGTCTGGAGTAGGACATCCATATAGACATGAGCACTGCAATAGGGCCTTCTACTCTGGAATGGCCTCCCTTCAGCGCTGGGCTTAATACGTTTGGCCAATCAAAGTTTGTTTCATAAATCTCTCAAATATTTTTCCTTTTGTCCTGACTGATCTGGAGAGCTCCGGAGTAGATTTTCTTGAAGGAGTGCTATGGGTGTTAAGACCATGGAATGAGTTAATAGATCAAATGCCTGGAATACAGAGCGGAGAGGCATAAGCAATCTACTGTCCTAATAGCGGCTGTAGTTGCAAAATGTGTAAAGCAACCAAGAAGCAAAGTTACTGGAACCTGATTATTCACAGGCACTTAATAAAACGTTCGATAGGGTGGAGAGGTAATGCGGGCGGACAGTTAAGGTGTCATAACCGTCCGTGGTTGTCTTGTATTTAGCGAGCCGCAGTTTTTGGAAGGGTGCAGTTGTGCAGAACTGATCAAACATAGTGCTAACTGCTCTTATCAAGCGCCAACTGGTTATCAATTGAGCAGAACTACTTCAGATTCAAAAGGTCATAGGAATGTCATTTGATGCTTCTGTCATCGAACCATGCAACCTAGTGTCCTAAATTCTAGATAGAAGGTTCCCTGTTGTTTTTCATAGGCTTTCATAGTCGCAACCCGTAATCTCATAATTCTAAAATATCGCACAAAAGCCAAGCGCAGAGCACCAGCTTATTCATGAGCGCAGTGTCGAGTCAGAAGGGTTGTCCAAAGAGTAGACCGAAGGAGGTCGTAGTCCGGTAAGGGGGTCGTGGACCGACTTTGTTGTGTTCGCACTGCAACCAAAAGCCCTTAAAAGTCCAGAAACCCAGTTAACACTTTAGCCACAAGAGTTAATTAAAAGTAACTGGGAGACCAAAGTAGCTCACTGTTAAGGTGTTCAAGGAACAATTTTAATGGACACCAGTAGTAGATGACAATTTAACCTTATTCTACTCAATACATGTATTACGTCATCTTCACATCTCGCATATTCCTTTATCTTTTCTTTTTATCTCTGCCCACTAAGCTGTAAACATTGAATCTTTTTTTCTAAGGCGCAGATTGTCAACCACCAGGAAAAGATGCAATCAGTTAGAGATCTATGTGATTGAAAGCCAAGGAGAAATAGCAAGGTTTGAGCCACATTTTGAAGGAAGGAAGTGAGTTTGAGCTACGAAGCGAGAGGAGAAGTCATTTCCATTCCCTGAAAGCAGAGTCATGAAATGCATGCGAGCCAAAAACTGTTCTGCATTGGGGCTCAGATGAAGGACCCATACTTGATGATCGCAGGCAACAAGGAGGACTGTAAGGAGTTAGTAGTTAGAGAAAGTAGGAAGGTGTGTCAGTATCTTTGTATTTATTAGATATCCCTGCATGTAAATGCCCACCAAATTCTTTACAATTAGACACGAGTGTTATTGGTTGTTGATTTTGCCTTTTGACATCAGCTTTACAGTCTGCCCTCGACTGGACTTGTAAAGCATCAAGCCCAAGACAGTTGGCGCTCAAGATGCGGAAACAAGAGCGTGCAGAGAAGCGGAAGCGACTCGAGAAGGAGGCGGAACAAAGACAGCTGAAGGAAATGGAAATTATGAAGGCACTAATGGAGCTTGGTGAAGAGAAAAAGGTAATACTGGAATTCTATGCTGCAGTGTCTGCTTTGACTTTGTGATGCTGAGGTACAAGTAAATCTTTCATTATGTTCTCTAATTCAGCCGTTCCCTATCGATAAGTCCCTATGTTAAAACTGTTTTATAGAAATGAAATACGGAAATCAATTTAATATCGATCGGACTTAAAACAATTAACAAAAACGTATGAATTGTAAATAAGTAAAAACAAAATGCAAAATTCAGAGAGGGTATTTATTAATTGGGGAATGTGCATAAAGGCAACGTTTACAGGGACAACACTTACTATAGTACCATCCGGGAAGCCTGCAGAACAGCTTAAATTCAGAAATTTTAACTTTTTAAACTAAGTTTGCATGAATTTTCTTTTAAACTTATGGGATAAAGTCAGGTTTTTTGAACAGTTGGAACATTAACAAAATTGTTCTTGTACTACAACAAATGCAGAAGGTAAAATTTTCAGCATTGTGTGTTTTAAATTGGTTACGTTTAGAGAAAGTAATTTTTGATTCAAGAAATGATAAATAATTAATTCACCAGTAATTCAGAATGTAGTTGCTGTAGTTGCTTGATAATGTTTACTCATTACTGCAAGGAGAAATTGTGGAATGAATTTCGAGAAAACTAACATTGGTGTGCTCATTTACATGAAAAGAAATGTTAAGAATTAACAATATATATATAATTATATATATATATAAACAAACTGATGTTAAACAAATGATATTAGAACATTACATATATATGCACTATATAATATATATTTATTTGTATATACAAATATAGAATTGTATCATAAATGAATGTTATCCATAGGCTCGGCTGGATGTCGAGGAGCGAATACGTCTGGACGAACTGAGGCTTGTGGAGGAGCATAGGAAGATGGAAGAGACAAGGAAACTACTGGAGGAGGAGAAACTGGTGACTAATTGCATCTTCAGTCTTATTTTAATCCATATATACTTTTGATTGATTGATCCATTTTGAATATATGTAATGCAGTTCTCAATCAGTTGCTGCCTTGAAGCAGGGCTGCACACGAGGGTTTACGCTGTTTATCACCTAAAAAACTTGTTGGCATAGTGTACTTATTTCCATAAAGGAGGGTATGGGTGGGTATACAGCGTGTACTTACCTCTAAAAGAGTAAAGATGAAAAGTGTCATACGCGCTTACATAATAAATTACTGATAAAATTATGAAATTAGTGAGTCTTATTACGTGGTGGACTTGCTACAAGGGCAAAATCATCAGCAAATCATTTGATGGCTAAAACATTTCATCAGGAAATTTGACCACATAAAAACGTTTTTTAAAGTCAATTTTTTCTACCGTAGCGTGTACTCACCTCAAATTTTACCGGTACAACCCTGCTTTGAAGTGCATTGATTCCAAAGCAGAAAGTTGTTCGTTAATAAGAACATGGTGGACTGATTGGTTGAAGCACTCAACATGTTATGACAGTTATGCAATGCAGATGGTATGAATTAAAACAACCCTGAGTATGTTTTCTGTGTAGAGATATTGCACAAGTCCGTCATTCAAATTGCTCGAATTCATTAGATCAGCAATGCTTAAGAAATGCCTAATGATAATAATGAAATAGTAACAATATGCTGGCCAGAGAGGACTAATGCACCATTGTTTGTTTGTTTACTCTGTGGGGCTTTACATATTTTATTGTTCTTCTGTAGGCTCGTGAGAAGGCAGAGCACGCGTGGCTGGAAGAGACTCAGCTACGAGAACAGGAACAGCAACGACTTCGGGAAATGGAGCAGTTGCATCGAGAACTAGAGGCGCTTCTCGAAGCGGAACGCCAAGCCAAGCACGACGAAGAGATTGTCCGATTAATGCAGGCCAAGTATGCTAATTGTATCTGATCTTACAGGGAATATAGCAGCGTGACTATATTATTCCTGTCGATATCAACAATACAAAGTTCTAAGGGCAGATGCAACAGAAAGAGACTGGAGCCTTTCTGTAATGCGCTATATTGTAACAGAAATTTTTTATATGACGCAATTGTTGGATTTTAGATCTAGATTTTCATTCTCTGCTATATAGCCAGATCTCAGTTTAAAAAGAACTTGATGTGATACATTACTTGGCATGATTCTTTGCAGAATATTACAGGAAGAGTTTGAACACCGAGAGCAGCTGGAAAAGATGCGGGCAGACCTGGAGAGGTTACTGGAGGAGGCGCAGCAACGAAACATTGGGCTGGAGGAAATCCAGATGAAACAGGAAGCATTTATCCAAGAGGAACAGCAGAAGCTGGCAGCTCTGGAGAAGGCAAAGGAACGACAGGAGCAAGAGCATTTGGTAAGATTCTTATCATTAAGCTCAGGGATGCCACTCTGGATTTTGAAAAAAGGTCAGCTCCCGTGTGAAATAAGCTAGATCCTGACAAAAAACCTAAAAACCTAGACAAGACCCAAAAAACTAGATCTAGTTGGAGAAAGTTGAGTGGCATTCCTGATTAAGCTACTGTTTACTTCGTCTTCCAAGTTTATGTCAGATCTGACAGAAATTATCCTGTGATAACAATTGCACCCACATATATATGACTCTGATTGCCTGATTAATTATTTTAGCACTTAAAATGTATGTACCGTGTGGAATATATTCCCTCCTAAGATCAAACATCGGTATGCACTTGTACCGGGACCACGTGACTTTGATTTGCCAACTAAGGACAACAGGAATTTCATCCAAAGGGTTTTAAACAAGCACTGCTTTGTAGAAGCATCTGTAACAATTCCACAAACTCAATTCCTTTTTCTTTTCATGTTCGTAACTGTATAGTGTATATTACTGTTACTGATTGCTGTCTGTCAACCAGATTATTGAATAAACGAAAATTACTTAAAATTACTTACCATGCTTATACTAATGATTAGATATTTAAAGCCAGGGTTTATACAGATTTGTGCTATGATATAAGATGTGTGAAGATTGTTATTTTATTGCTTGCAGTTGTGCACATGGTTTACACTTCCTACTCTTTTCGACCATTGCTGCACGTTATAAAGTGTTTACCTATAACTATTGTAATAGTGTTTTAGTTAAATTTAGTTAATTGCTGTTGTATTTGCTGACTTATGGTGAAATATTCTATGAAAACCGGCCACCCTGAATATGTAGCAGACTGCAGCATCAACTGCAGTTGCGTTGGCAACTAGCGGGACCTACTGTGGGTCCTTTCAAGTTTACCTTTTGTGCCCAATGATGACCCATTTTAGTGACTTGTGAAACTGAGTTCTTGATTTGTTAAAAGAATAGATTGTTTTATTTTTATTTTACGCGATCCATTGTTTTCTTCCCTTTCATGGCAATAGAGTGATCACAGGAAAGCATCACTATTGTTAACTTTTGCTTCAGGCTGCCGTCACGAAGCTTCAGAAGGCCGAACAACTCAAAGCACAGATGGAGGAGGAGCTGAAAAGGAAAGAAATCGAACAGCAGAAATTTGTCTCCAGTACGACGGCCAGAAGCCCCCTTACACTTCAGACAGCAACACACAGGGGCATGGGCGCATTTGTCGGCGCCGACTACACAAAAAGGCATGACTTGACACCAGTTACACCCAACTCACCCGCGTTTAATGTCGTCAAGGTATGCCGAACGCCACTGTCACCCCCAGTTTTCGAGGACTTAGTGCGAAGCTCTGAGCGAAACAAGGATGACTTGCCTCGAATACCTCCTCCCGTTCCCGCAAAAAACCGAAACCGAAGTAACTTGCGATCGCTGGGGGATAGTGAGCAGGAAACTCCAACACAGGAATGCCCCCTTGTGCAGTCGCCCAAACAAGATGAGGAACAAGAGCGCCAAAAGGCTGAGATAACCAAACCTCCTCCCGTTCCCACAAAAAAACAAAACCGAAGTAACTTACGATCTCTGGGGGATAGTGAGCAGGAAACTCCAACACAGGAATGCCCCCTTGCGTTGTCGCCAAAACAAAACGAGGAACAAGAGCACAAAAAGGCTGAGATAACCATACCTCCTCCCGTTCCCGCAAAAAAACGAAACCGAAGCAACTTGCGATCGTTGGGGGATAGTGAGCAGGAAACTCCAACACAGGAATGCCCCCTTGTGTTGTCGCCCAAACAAGATGACGAACAAGAACGCCAGAAGGCCGAGATAACCAGTGGCATCGAGGTTCGACTTGCAGACGCTTGCGTCAATGGAAACGACGTATGATAGAAAACTGATGCAGTTTGAAATTATATATGTGATAATGAGTTAAAATATTAATATTAAATTTTGACTGGTAATTACGAATATTTAAATGAGAATAGTCTGGCTTTTAGAAAGGAAAACCCTTGTCTTTCACTGAGAATATTCTAATGTTTGTGTTGAAAAACTATTTCTTGCTTTTTCACCATCTTTCCTTGATTTGCATTATATGAACAGCATAGGTGGAGTTACCAAAGTCCATATTTACGAAAATCAGTTTCACAGCACAGATGAAAATAAATGAAGTCAAGAGAACTCAGAAATTCTGCAACGTATTTAAATCTCTTGCCTGCTGTTGAGATAAACTAATGTACATCTATTTGCACTTGAAAACTCCTATTTTTGTAGTTTCAGTATTTGTCACGCATAATTTTTTATTGCTTTTATAAGCTTTCGTAATGTTAAGTTTTGATACGATTGCTTGCTTTAGTCAGGCCATCTGATGAGCTTAAGTGTAGTTGAACATTTATATTAAAACGCCACGCGCTGCTAATTGAAAGGCGCTCCGACTGAAGTCCGTGCTAACACAAACACATTCAACAGACTTCATGTGTTTCTGAAACAGATGAAGAAAAATGATGAAGAATGGTTCTATATTTATTTTATATCATTTCAAACTGAGTTTTTGCGTGTTTTATGTTGTGTAAATCTTGTGGAATTTTGTTTCATCGTGTTTTTATTAAAAAGCAGGTAAACATGTAAAATATTTTCTTCAACTTAAAATGACTGAATTATAAAAAAGTTTAAATTCATTTTATTTTGTGGTAATCGTTAGAGATACAGGGTATTTCCACTACAGTGACTAGGGTAGATAAAATTCTGTCTGGGGCAGGTTGGTTACATTCTATGTGCATTTTTTGGCAACACTGCAGTAGGTACTGGCTGGAACAGAAGATCTTCAGAGCCAAGTTTGAAACCTCACTTTACCAAGGGTGTCAGGAAATAATTTGGAGGTTTTCATTGGACAGTATGGTCAGTGTTAAATCTGTGGGGAAATTTATTTGGGTGTTTGAACCCGCAAATCCGTGTTTGAACCTGCAAACCCCTAAATACATCCATGACTCCATACCATTCTCTTGATAATAATTCAAAACTCAACATCCTCAAGGAATTTGTATTTCATTTATAATTCAACAGTAACTCTTTATGAAATTGGCTGTTAATTCCATTCACATAACTAAATGTAATTCATGCGTAAAATTGTAAAATGTTTTAAACAGGTGGACAATTTAGTAACAAGTATTTTTATGCATCCATCACTGACTACAATATAAAAATATATTTGATTCTAAAACTCCCGTTAGACTAATCTAAAACGTAGCATCAAGAACCATCCATTCACTCGTTCTTCTTATCTTCTGCTCTTCGATTTGTCAAAATTCAAATAAGAACTCTAAAGTTTCCCTGTAACTTCAGAATCACAAGAATACACATAACCTTATATACAGACAATAACATATTAAAACAAACTATAAAACTGACAGGTTAATAATAATAACATATTAAAACAAACTATAAACTGACAGGTTAATAACATTATTATTATGACGAATAAAATGTTAAAGATTCGAGAAGCCACTTTATCAAATCAACGAGCCACAACAATAAAATTAAATTCACACAATAGATATGCCAGCTCATTTTGATGCCTGAAGATTTAAGGGTCATTTTGACTGAAGAGAATGACATCAGTCACAAAATAAAATGATTAATTAATTACTCTTATTGTGTAGTTTTTAAAAAACACTTGCCAAACACAATTTTGATTAATGAGCAATAAATGAAATCCAGCAAACAAATTTTCTCTTGTATAAGCACTCTAGTCCCCTGTATCAAATTTGTCAATCCCATAAAACTCCCTGGGATTGAACCCAAAAGACACTGGTGAGAGGCAGTTACACATGACTGTCATGCAAAAATTCTATATATGATTATATATTGGTTAGTTTGAACCATTATTGTTATTTTTCCATTCTCATTTATGTCCACTATATAATGACTATTTGATGGCCCTAAAATAGCAAGTGAACAAAGTAACAGTCTCAAACCTGTAATACCTGCATTACATTCTAACCAATTGTTTGTATATTGTTTGTATGTGCACTTGTTATAGCGCCCCTTCAAGCTCTCTACTCAGAGGCGCTCCCAACTACAGAGCGGACACTGAATCGGAGTTTCACGCCGAAGCGCTGAGTGAAGGACTTGCCCATGGTCCCTACGCGGCGACTTGAGGTCGATTCGAACGTGCAACCGTTCGGCTGCAAGGCGACAAACATACCCACTACACTACCGTGCCCCACAATTGGCCACAGTGTCACATAACCATCTACAAAGTGTCACTAATAACCTAACCCACTAGAGAAGCACAGAATTGTCATCGGATGGTAGACCAGTAAAAAACCTATTTGAACACTAACTCACTTAACAGGGCTTCTAACACAATACGATTGTTATATCGTCTGACGAAGGTGATCATCAATCGAGGGCATCAATGAGTTCGCGGCAGCTCGTGACAAACCAGCGAGATCCAGATTTGACTTTATCTCGTACTTGATTCGCACCAAAACCGATAAATGCATCCTAAAACAACAAAACGTTCAAGAGAAAGTCACATTGCTGTGCTTAACCAATGCAATTGATAGAATCTGTAAATTCACCAAATCCATACAAAACATTTTATAACATAATTATAAGCCAGCAGTAGATTGCTGAATGGTAATATGCTGGCAAATATATCAAACAGACACGAGTTCGATACCTGCCCCATAAGGTTAAATCAGTCTTCAACTCCCTAAGAAGTACGACTGATAGGGGACCGACCTTGCAGACTGCTCTACAGTTAAATTCAACTCCTTTTAAAACTTGTTATCATCTGTTTATACCATGTCATGAAATTTTACTGCATACTTGTCAGTTTTAATTACTGTAGTAAACGAATATTATAATATCTCCAAGCAACAATTACAGTAATTACATCAGTTAACGTCAACACCTTTGAAGTCTTTAGTAATGCATTTGATATCATTTAGAGAACTTTCTTTTACCAGTGCTCATCAAGTTTCAAAATCTGAGAACAGAGCAGCATTATTCTTACGGCTGGTGGGCATGCTTCAAGATCGGTCGCCCCGTCTCCGATATGAACCAGACGCTTATATCCGTACTTCTTCTTGAGGTAGAGTATAACTCTTGCTTTCCCATCACCCTCACATGTTGGCTTTGACCTGTCGAAGCCAGCAAAGTCTCCTGAAAAATGAACCAACAGTTATATTTAACACTTGAAAAGCCAGAAGCAGTACAGACGAATGTTTATCATGCAAGTCTACCAACAAGTATGGTTCAAAAGTATTGGCAACCTTGACCTAAATCATTCAGATTTGCCTGTTCTTTGAACCATGAACTCTGCATGCATATACCAACAATAACATTGTTTACCATTATGGTATACCAACAATAGCATTGTTTACCATTATGGTTCACCCTTGTAGTCCTCTTAGTTGGTTGACCTATATTCTGAAAATGTGGTCCTAACAAGGAACTTATGAGTTAGTTTTGCTAAAATGCTCTATATTTAATTTAGTAATTTGTATGCTTATATCTAAACAATTGAGGCCTAAGCAGTTGCATACTGGAAATCAGGCCCCACCTCATTGCTTTTGCAGGGCTCCGTTTGTACTTAACGATTGCTTGTTAGAAATGTAATGTTGATATGAGTTCAAGTATAATAAACATAAGTACTTCAACTTTTAAAGAGCATTTGAAAACAGTTCTCTTTCATCGTGACAGACGTCATAGGTGTGCCTCAGGGGCATCTTGGAGGAACACTATATAAGCATTCTGAATGAATGCATGAAAGCAAAGTAATTCTCAAGGACTTTTCTACCTATCTGAAGTCTTGCCTTTATGATGCAATGCAAAGGTGAACTTCTGAAGTTGCTCAGTATCACACAAAAGCTGCAATGCAGTCCGCTACAACCAAGTTTAATCAGTTCTAGTTTCAGGTCAGAATCTGAGGTCCAACAAAAAAGACGGCATTGTATTATGGTAGAAATCCTTGGTTAAGGAGGTCATGAGATGGTGCAAGAGCAGAACCAGGATAGGGTAGCCTGAAAAGTTTTGTTTTCAGTCTTACCTAGGAAAAGCTAGAGTGCATGTTTGACATTAATACCAACTCTGAGACTGTCAGAGGACACTATAGGTTAAAACCCAGACGCAAACATAAAAGAAACACCAATAAATACAGACAAAAGATACAATAAATCGATACAGAAGACGAGATGATTAGAGTAATCTTTAAAAGAAGTCAACTAATACGAACCATTGTAATAGAACAGGAGTTCATTTGCAAAGATTCTGTCGTGAGGTATTAACAGTTCATCGGAAATTACTTCGATGATGCAACGAAAACCACCGGACACCAAAAAGATATCCTTCTGTTGCTTTTGAAGCTTCTGAATGAGTTCTCTGTAGGAAAAAGAAATTGTACATTTAAACTTTTCGAATAAAGTACCTGACTTAGTCACCCAGAAATGATACGCCTGGTTTTACAATGCTGTCTCGAGGTCCATAAAAAGCTGCATTATAACAAGCATGCAATACACAGCTGAATTTGGGATACCACGCTAAAAGAATTGGATGCACAACAGATAATAAAAATAAATAACAATAACTCTTGAATCCTAGCAAAGTTCTCAATCCCTGACAATATTGGGTTATAATTGAGTTATTGCCTTCCTGGATGGCAATCAACTTACTTAGACTTAGACTTAGTTCCTCCTGTTCCGATCGGAACATTGGTCGACAAGTCCTCGCCACTTCGCACGGTCGCCAGCCACCTCCTCCGCCTCGTCCCAGCCCAACCCCATCCTCTCCAGATCTCCATTGAATGTGTGTCTCCAGGTGTTTCTTGGTCTGCCTCTTCTTCGCTTTCCACCCTCTGGCACCCACTTTATCGCCGTCCTCGCAATCCTCTCCTTTGGTAGTCTAAGAATGTGCCCAGCCAACCTTCCTCTTCTTTCCGTGATGATACACTCCAGGTCAACACTGCACTAAATTTCTAGCAGAAATATCAGCTTATGTTGATGTTAATACGAGCATCATCCAGGGCAAAGGACCTACTAACTTCGTCTCCGCTATCTCTAATCTTAAACCTGTCCACCCCTCTAACCGTCTCCTCAAGTTTGCAGATGACTGCTACCTCACAATACCTTCAACCAAAATTGCATCTATACCTCTAGAGCTGGAGCATGAGTCATGTTGGGCTGCGTAATATAGTTTCACCAAACTGAGACTATAATATTATTTGTATAGTATAATTGTGTAAACACAAATAGATACAGCCCTTGTTTCCTTTATAATTATAAACTTCAAATCTCTTTTAATCATAAAACCGTTTTTCTTTCTTTCCGACATTAAATGCAGAAATTAATAATCATGGATTTTGCCAAAAAACATTTTCCAGTTGATCTAGAAAGCAGCAAGTGGTCCCTAGTCTTGGCCAAGGTCACATATGATCATGGATTAATCTCATTAACACGGAAGTGGTAACCAATTTTGAACCAATGGTGGTTTTACAGAAGACCCGAGATAAGATTATATCAGATTAGATTAAGCTGCTCACTTCATTCCGGGTGTGAGACGAGGCGGATGAGTTTCAATAAATTTCGAGATATGTCGGTGAGATGGTTTGATGATGTCTAGTCTTGCTTTTAGCGAATCCTTGTACGACAACGAACCCTGCATTGCTCCCACCGTTCTACAGCGCAAAACCACAAAAAACACAATCATGCAATTTAATCAAGAGCATGATGAAACGAAAATACCAAACAATCGAAACAGACAGAAAATTATCTGTATCTATCTGCAAGGTGACATCAGCCTTTTACAGATATGACGTTTGAATCCTGGAGTTTGTATTTTTTAGATGCGATGTACGCCATTTTGATTCACACAGAATTCTTTCTCCATTACAAATCACAATGGAATATCAGTAAAATGCTATTTTGGGAGCTACAGCAAACACCCAGTTCTTTGATTATCAAATTTTGCTTGTTAAAAACGTTTTCCTCAATAAGATTTCCACCTCTGGGACCATTTGGTCATGCAGGGAATAGGGAGCATACTAAAAGGCAAGAGGGTGAGTTAAGAGCACGGCTCAGGTTCGTCAAGGCAGTATTAAAGATGTGAGAAATCAGTGGTTACTTTACCTGCTCATGCTTCTATTTCACCTGTCTGTGACAAATTCCTCAAAGGGCAACATAAACAAAATAAAACTTAGATGCAGAGAATCCGCAACATAACTGACACTCACATCCTTGAGACTTCTTCTCCTTTGCCTAAGAAGTTTGCCAGCTCATCAATTCCCTCGTCCATGACAACTGTAGAATCCACGTCAAAGCAAACACAATCGGCATTCTTCCAAATCTGCTTAACTTCTTCTGTTGATACCATTTTGGTTTATATTGTTCGTCTCAACAGAACTAAATAAAGAGAACAGTGCATTGCTGTCACGTTAAATCTTAAATATCATTATTAAGTAAAGTGGCAGACTGCTGAAGCATTCCCGTTTCACCTCTGCATTTGGAATTAAAATCTTGGTGCAGATGAAACTGCGATCAATTATTATCAAGCTTTGTCTTGATACCAATTCCTGGAGATTAAATAGATATATGATAGCAACTTTTAAGCAATTACCCAACTTACCTCAACATGTAAATAATAAATGCAGCTATTATGGCAACAAAGAAAGCAAACACCCAATTTAAGACATCAAAAATACCTATATATTCATTGACTTAAGTTCACATGATGAATTTTCTTTTGTCATAAGCAGATAAATTTTTAACATAAAATCATCACTGACTTAGTACTTATGATTTATGACATTAACAATTAAAATATCTGCATCCCAAGTTTGTAACTAACATGTCTGTGTGCAATCCCAGCAGATTGTACTTCACAGTTTTACAAGTTGAGAACATTAACTAATAAATTTACTTTTTTACGATTTTCTACAATGTGTACAAATCATTCTCAGTGGAAAAATACCTGTCAGTATTTAGTATTAAGAGTCTACATTAGCTTCTTACTGGCACGGTGGAACTCCAACTGATAGATCACACGCAGACCTTCTTCCAACCTCTCTCTGTAATAGGCCTTACTTGAAACCGCTTGAAGGTCAGTCAGTCTGGGCTGTGACTGAGATAGATAACTTATGTATGTAACTTTCTGAAGTGGGATCAAAGTCAGACTTTTGTAAAGCTATGGCAATGATAAGTCTTCGAAATTAAGTACAAAATTATGATTTCCAAGAAAGTTTTTGGCGTTAGCGCGACTCTGAACTACGGCCCTGAAATCGCTCTGCCCACATGCTCAAGGGGTCACAAGCTCAGCGACAGGCCTACACCCATTGACACGTGTACCAGTACACTTATTTAAAAAAAACACCACACAATAACATTCAAGTTAACAAATTTCTTAAATTTCAAAATTTACCTTCTGGTGTTCCTATAAAAATCTTTGCGTTATTAATTGTTAAAAATTTAAGCAACGTTTTCCCTTTTATGTCATATTCAACAAAGGCATTTTCCACTCCACCTAAAACCGCCAATAGTCCGACATTGAACAGCTGTAAAGAAACTGTGTCACAAATTGTAATTCTGACCAATAGAAACGATCTTGCAAGAGAGACTCGACCAATCACGTAATAGACATTGAACTACGAAGAGATCTGACCTTCTTGCAAGATCGTAACTTGAATCACCTCTGCAAGATCGTAACTTGAAACACCTCTGCTTATTAGGCCTATTTCTGTCGAGCTTCATTATTTTGCAAAAGAACGCATATCCAGCACAGTCACTTTTGTTATCCAATGAAAAACTCTATCCAATTCATTCACTTTGAATTACACATGTCAACATTTCGATGGCGGCCTTGTACTAGCCTAATCGTGGCAAGTCCTTTAGGCCCATAGTCTACAAGAAATAAACTAGAAACAAATAAACAGACTCGATCTGGCTTGAAACGCTCTAGGTAGGCTATCTTGCCTAACTTATATAATTATAGCAGGCGGTGCTATTATTAAACAATTCCTCGAATACCTTAGAGTCAAACAATAATTAGGACTACTGCTGCGAAACGTATAGGCCTATCAACGTTAAAAGTGATTTAAGTGTAGTAGGCCTGTGTGACAAGGATAGAAGAGGTGGACTAGTGGAGCAGTGAGCATAGTGTATAGTAGGTCAGGACAAGGTTCAACGGCAAGGCTAGGCCAGAACGCAAGGATCGATTTTCTTATCTCGGTTTGATCTATGCACCACCTCAACTAAGTGTCATTGTTTCATGCTGAAGGGGAAAATAACATTTAATTACTTGCAATTCAGCGTAATTTTATTATCTACGGCTGTCAATCTTAATTACGAACTTCTGCAGATTCCTTCCGCTATTTAGTGTCTAGCGCTCACCGTTGTCTTTTTTACAGAAAGAAAAGCTGGTTTTTCTGATTAGGCCTCAAAAGAGATTTGAAGTTTACGATTATGAAGCAAGCAACCTTTACATCTTTATGTTTGCATAGTTATAGGTTACCAGGCATGTAATTATAATATCGTAATCGTAATCCATAAATTTTTAAAACTCTAATCGAAAGCCAATTAAGGTCCGCAGGGCACCAGCCTGTTCACGAGCTCTGTGTCTATAGTCGGAAGAATACGTTCAACCACGTTGTCAAAATAGAGTAGCCCGAAGGAGATCGATGTAGTCTTAATTAGCCCGGTCATGATCCATTCATTCGAGAATTTATATAGCGCCCCTCTTGGAAGCCCACGCAGAAGCGCGGTCGATCGTGATGATGAGCCTGGTTTGACGTGACCTGATTAGCCTAACCATCATGATTAATTGCAATGATTGGCAGGTTAATGATCCTGATAATGATTTTGCTCGATCAATACGGTAATGTATGCGGGTCACCGTGCATCCCTAACTTACCGGGTTTATGTCGGCGTATACGTGTTAGCGGCTACCTCGATCCTGAACAAGCGCTGAAGCAACCTTGCATGCACAGGGTGATGCTGATGATGATTAAATAATGTTCCTTTCATTAGATCAGAGCTAGTGTCCAGAAGTCTCAAAACATGCAAACTCAATTTATATCAAATACTAAGCGATAAATTTAGATAAGCTATGAATAAATAAAGATTTAAATTAATGTTTTAATTCGGTTGTTACAAATTTTTGTTATAAGTACTAAATATTATCTAAATTAGGTAAAATCATGTCCTACGTTAACTGAACGAGGCTATTTATCTTAAGGTTTGACATATTTACGAAATACAGTGTTTTAGTTTAGAATTTTGGTAAATAATCGGGAAAATGTTTCGCAGACTTTTGTTTTATGGACGCGGGTTGGTGTTATACTTTGTTTTCTTATCGTATTTAACGGATTCTGGTGCAATGATCGGTTACCATGCCAGGTACTTAATACGCAGGCCTTCCACGGGCATATGTGTCCGCGTATGTGCGTCCGCTATTAGGACCGGGATGTTATTTGTGCATTGCTTTAAAACGTGAATGATTAAAGATGAACTTGAACGAGCAATGTCTTCAGACTTTTAAGGCTGATTCTTTTTTATTACTCTGACTACTGCTGCCAAGCCCCGTGGTTATGTCGTGTAACCACAGGCTGAAGGTGGACCACGTCACTCGTTTAAACCTCGTGTTATGTCACGATCATAACATTTAATTATTATCATGCAGTTGTATACGTTTGATTTTTATGCTTAGGCTGTTGCTCAGCAGAGCCAGTTAGTTTTCATGATTGGAGGAAGATCCAGAGTATTTGAAAAGCTTCTATTAAATTTCCGTCTTTTGTTACTGCAATGACAGTACTGCATTGCTCAGAATCCTTTTTGCTTTGTCAAATACAATTTGGCGCAACAGCCTTTTGCACCAAAGCCAACGAACATACTTGAGCTTAGTAGTTTTGAGCCTTAGTAGTTTTGAGCCAGCCAATTTCAGCAGGTCGCATCAGCGTCATGGGAGTTATTCAGCAGGCTGAGGAAGTTAAATGCAGAGAAGGTATTAAAATTCTGAGGAATTCTTGGCAGGTCATGAAGCAGGTTAGGAGTAATATATAGTAATATGGTGTATGACGTATGGTAGCGCTGCCACTGTTCAGACTGACTTCTTTGCATTTTTATGTATCCATGGATCTGTGCATTTATGCATTATTTTCATGACTTTCAGAATCTTAGTAAATGAACTTTTTCAACAATGTAAATGTCTATGTTTATCTGTGTATATATATATTTCAGAGCTGAAGACTGAACTCTGAAGACTGGTTGATTTCTAACAATTTGGTTCATCTAATCCAGCGCGATGTCACAGTGCGAGGGTGACAAGGCAGGCGACCCCGATGACAAGTGTCTTACGCTAGAGGACATATCAGCAGCGGGAGTCTCTAATGCTGCAGAAGGTTCGAAGCTGAAGGATTTTCTTCTGATGCGCAAGGACCTACTTCCCGTTTGCCACGACTCGTCTGATTTCACAGAGGACAACGCTAGCCTGGAAGCGAATTACGGTGACGAGAGTTCCTGTTGCGTCAGCGACGTCAGCAGTCTGTCTTTCCAAAACGCTGTACTTGACGACCCTGAATACAATTCCGGATACCCACTGCAGACCGCTGGAGAACGTTCTTCCGTCGGAAGCGACTGGGTCGGAAATGACCTGCAGGATGCGAGCGAACTTTCGGAGACCGTCAGTGAGCTGCCTGATGAGCCGCCGGATATCTGCGACGAAGGGGCAGAGAAAGGCGAATTAGAAGAATCGACGAAGGACCTGGTTTGCGATGATCGAGATCAAACGAATGATTCTGGTTGTGATGAAAATGTTCGAAACGATCCTAGACGTCACGAGAGTTCTGATGTGACAGGAGATGCAGATAAAATTGCATGTCAAGATGTCATGACTGTACCTGAAGAGGCTGGCGAAGAAGAACATGGCGGTCAGGAATTTAGGCTACACGAGTGCAGAACTTCACCGAGAAAAACCGAAGAAGGCGAGGAAGTAACGACGAAAGACAATTCCGGAGACAAAAGAAGAAGAAGCTCAGAGCAGATCTCGTCTGCGAAAAGTCAGCAGCTGTTAAAGAGCTCGCCTGGACTGGCACGAAGGATGCTGGCCGGCGATGGAAAGACCTCCTCAAGCGCCAGACAGTCGAGCGAAAGTCCGCATGGTCACCGGCGGAGCGATGCATTGGTGGACAGCGAGAATTCATCGAACGATGGAGCAACATTTGGAGCAGATGATCAAGGAAAACGGTCTGAAGATCAAGAGAACGGATCGAAGATTGACGTTTCAGACGAGATCAGGTCGGAGGATCGTGATGAGCAACTGAAAGAGCAGGAGAAGCGAGACAAAATTGCGCACATAGATGCCCTGTACAAGCGTCAGATCGAGGCATTGATGCAGAATCAGGTGGAAGACGAGTTGGTCGATTCGTCGGGATCGGTTCCTGCGAAGCCGACTAACATCGAGAACGAATACAACTACGTCAAGTACGCACGCGTCCAGGACCAAGAGCTGTATTTCGGCATGCAGGTGGCACAGGACAACGACCAGCATGAAGTTGGAAAGCGACTATCTTCCGTGTCAGACCATAGCTTGGATGGTAAACAGTCCGCCCCGGAGATGTCGTCCGTGACTGGAAAGCACCTGTCGAAAGAGGTGGTAGAACCGGAGGAACTGAAGTCTCCAGCTTTTGTCAGTGCAGCGGAGATCGACGTTGGAGACAAGTCGCTTTCCTGCCACATGCCTTCGGTCGAAGACGGTCTTTCGAGCGGCCATGCCAGCGACTGCGAAGAGACCGCATCGTCTCGTCATGATCCGAGCCCAGCGGAGGTCCTCAAGTCCCGTCATAGGGCCGATGTTCTTTCGAGACCCGACTCTCTCCCATCCACGCTGGTCCCTGAAAAGGACGAGGACGTCCCGGCCGTTCTTCCCGATGACTCGTCGAAGCCACGTCACAGGGATGTGGAGCAGGCCATACAGGACATCAAATCGGCAATTGAGAAAAGCAAAAAGGTGAAACTCATCTCACCAACTGCCGCAAGTGATGACCAGACAAAGCAGGTCAGCGAGAACGTTCGGGAACCCGTCTGGATCACTAGGTAAGTGCTGCAGAAGCCATTGTTTTTTGGGTCAGTAGGTACTAGGTAGTTTCAGTTTAGCGTCACTGTGTAAAAGCAAAGATCGTTAGCGATGCCCTCCTCCTTTATCCAGGCTTGGGACTGGCACTGGTAAGAGTGCAAGCAGTGGGAGAGTTTTTTGGGTCAGGTTATTAATACATGTATGTAAGCAGGACCTGCATCAGAGGTGCGAATCAAATGGGAGTGTGTACTCTGAAAGTTCAGAACAGTTCAACGCATTTACAAATGGAGAATGATAATTCCTTGTGTTTTGGGTCTTCTTCTTCTTCCTGGTTTTTCTTCCTCAGCAGGTTCATGCATCCAATTTCACCATTTATCGCAGTGCTTTACTCTTTTCTTTATCAACCAATCCAGTAACATCCTTTTGTCTTCCTTTTGTCATCTTTCCTTGTATTATTCTTTCCTCAATCATTTCATCAGAAGAAGTCTCCTCTCAATATGTGGCCCAGTCATTTTTTAGGTCAGCTTCCAATTGTTCCTCAAATGGATCTCTTTCATCCACCTTCTTTGGATAATTATTGATACTAAACAGATATTGGTCCACATTGTTGAATGTCTTGTGCATTAGATAACCAGTGCTTTTGAGATAGCACAATTTCATTGTCAATATGTCACTGTTTGAGTAAACACTACAGTAATTTATATTGAGAAAGAGCTAACCCTAATGTGACAAAACTCTCCCAAAAAATTGAGACTTCAGAATTTCTCTTGCCCGCTCTTAAAACTTTAATAACAGCAGACACTAGTATTAGTGTGGTTCACAGATACATGGTAAAAAATAAAGTTCAAGCTAAAAACCAGGGCGCCCTCCCAGTTTGTTAGACTTATCAATAGTATTATTGAGACAAAATTTCAGCTTCCTATTCCAACTGGAAGGCGGTGCTCAACGACTGTCTTACTTTGCATGGGCCAATGAAAAGACGTTAATTGTAGAAATAAACGTGTTGAGCATACATTCCAATACAATTGTGCTTTATTTCAAGATAGATGATACATTACTGTAACATGACAATAAGTGTGACACTTAAACAATTGGTGAGCTTGAAATATAAAATTTCAGTAGGTTTTAAATATGGAAAATGTCAAAAAATGTCAAAAACATCGTTAAATCCACGAATGTCTATTGTTCTCGTTTTATGACTCCAAACATACGATGACGTCTACCCTGTAGAAGGCTTTGCAAGCACAGTGTCAACAGCATATTTCTTTGTTGATTGAGTGGGGACAGCTTTTCTATTTGCCTCAACCACTTGGAGAAAATACTGCTTTCTTCTTCATCAGTGTCATATGAGTCAGTTTAATTCCTCGAACAACTTCACACTTCACTCAGCCATGTCGTTTACCACTCTCAATTGCTGACTTCAGCCTCTACCCTGCTGATAATCATCATCGTCAGGCTATTGCACTGGTGTAAGTATAACAAGGACTCACCACATTTCTGGCGTGGCAGTAGTGTCAGTGTTCACTGGGTTGCAAACTCGCCCAGGCAATCCCCCTCCTTCTGTTTCGCAGCACTATACCGTCAACATCCTTTCACTAGGATTTGCAGTCATTCCGTAAAAAGTCTTCACCTTATCTGAACCATATCAGGCAGATGGCAGCATAACAGTGTCAGACATTCAGCCTCATCTGAAAGGCACTAAGTATTGATAATTTTCTAGAACATTCTTGGCAGCAACGTTGAGCTCCTACAAATAATAGTCACCTGAATCAAAAGTCCTATATCAATCAAAATTGACAGATCGTGTCCTGGAGTTTCAGCAGCAAGAGGATGCCTTTGAGTGAAGGAGGGCACCCAATCACCCAAAAGGGTGAATCTGAGTTTTTCTTTTCCCTTAGATTGAATACTTCACGTTGATTGCTAAATCGTACAATTATTTTGATGATATGCAGTAACCTGGCCATTCAACGTGCATGGTAAATTGGGCTCTCCAGTTTCTTAGTGAGGGCTGACTTCCAAGGACAACCATTGACACCTCAATGACTTCTTGGTAGTCGTCTCTGAAATTGACTTTAATTTCAGCAGTCTACTTGATGAAACTGATCGCTCGCTCATGGGAGGCTTCAGTAGCGGATACGACTTCCAGTACTCGGATGTTGTCACGTGTCACACCATCCTACACACCTTTAAATCTCATTAAGATTGGATTCTATCTATTTTGGATTAGATGGACAACAACACAAGATGAAGATTTTGGCTAAAATCAACTCCATCACAATGACGACAGCAGGCCAACCCCAGGAACATTTTACATATCCTGTTTTCCCGAAAAACCGTACACTTCCCTAAAACGTCCGGTGTTGTGTCCAAGGTCAAGTCTTAGCCATTATCAGCGAGTCTCAATAACTTTAGAAGATGATGAATGACCTTGGATTTAAATTATATCCTGTCATAGAGGGACATTTGGGCATACCAAAGAGTTTAGCGACACCATCACCTGAAACTAGTACTCACAGGCGGTCAACATTTCCAGTGTACTGCAAGTGGTTAATTTGGTACAAATTCAGATCCTACAGCCTTAGCATGCTCCATCTTGGCTTCTTAATTAATCACTCAATATGAATGGTTTTCCGTGAAAATGGCATGACAAAAGGATCGCACATAAGCGCTGCAGTAATTGTGACCAACAATCTCAATGCTTCATGATCAGATCACCTGGAGTGTTATTGCTATCAAAATGCACTTGCCACTTGATGGCTAAACAGCTGTTAAGTAGCTAGCACTGACTGTAATAAGTATGATAGTGCAACAGAATCTATTTCAAGATCATCTACATGACAAGGGTTGAGGTCTTTGATCAAGCTAAAAGGCATCATGATTTCTTGCTAATACAACTACATGGTAATATTTCGATGTCGTTGAGCACCGCCTTCCAGTTGGACTGGGAAGCTGAAATTTGGTCTCAATAATACTATTGACAGGTCTAACAAACTGAGAGGGCGCCTTGGTACCTAGCTTGAATTTTATTTTTTTGGACCACCCTAACTAGTATGGCCAGAATGATAATTAATGGTAAATACGAGGTGTCTGGTGTCAAACACAAATGTTATTACCTCTTCCAGACAATTTAATCTCAAAACCTCAAAAGTATTTAGTATTTCCAACCTATAGTATAATTTTCCAAAAAAGTATTTTGCACATCGCTGGTCCTTGTGTGCGGCACTGATATGATTTGTTATCGCTATAGACGACAGCTGAACAAGAGTGTAATGACCTTCCATCAGTTTAGACCCATTCATTTCAGGGTCCGAGGCTGCTGGCTTGTCACACCTGGTCAGACGATTAAACTGGTCGAGTACCACATATGTTCTTTAGCTGCGGCTAGTGACACCTGGTGGCTATTATCTGTCATTACTAGAAATTGCTACACTCTGCTATGTGGATGGAAAAGGAAGAAGAGCAGTGCTTTGCGCTTAGGATGGTGCCGCCTGGCTGGAAATGTGCAATATTTTTTTGCCTTATTAGAATGCACTGAACCATACGAAGTTGATAAAAGTGCACAATCCACATAGATGCTAACCCCAAGCGACTTAGAGTCTTTATTCATTCATTCATTAGATGCATTTATATAGCGCCTCTTCAGGGGGGCTACTCAGAGGCGCTCCCAACCTCAGCGCGGCCAAATAAAGCTGTCTTAAGATGAGAGAGGAAAGCCTGAGAAGGATTTTTAGCCTTGACGTACTGGGGTAATTGAATATTTCTTTTTGGTTTGGTGTCGGCTCGGATCAAACAGGACATGAATATGTTTTTATACAGGGCAGTAAACATTCTACAACACCTGACTGTGTATTTCACCATTCCATACCCTATCAAATCACCAAATATCTGTATACCTTAATAAACCCACCTTCCTGTGCAATAGCTCAGCGTGCCATATATCATACCGGTAGATCTGGAATTATGTTCTGAATCCTTGATATATATCTAGGCCATAAGGATTGTGAAACTGAAAAATAGGTTCAGTTGTGTTGCCATTTTCTTCTCAGTTCTTTTGACAGGCTTTTAACCCTTTAAGGATGATAGTGTGTACTAAAATGTTTGGAGGACCAGTGCAGCTCATTGGCAAAGTTTTAAAAGCATTATATATATGTGAGTTTTGTGATATACGCAGGACACATGCAGAGGCATGAATGCATGCATATTTCATACATACCGCATATCTGTATATGCATATAATGGCTATATTATGTGCGTATTTGGTATGCACAGTCATTTACACACAGGGTGCAAATAATCGTACACGCAGGTCGCAGGTACACACAGGCTTTCTATTATGTATGTTACGGTAAAAAAACTATTCCTTTACCTTGCGTATGTCTATGGCCACTGTTCGTATCGTTTTGCAGCATTCACTTTGGTCCAAGGTATGGCTTTGAATGTTGGATGTTATTTTAAATCAGAAATATTGTTCGATGTATATATGATCGTTTTTGCTTTTGGTTTTCTTTCAATGTTTACACCGCAAGTGTTTTGAATTTAGCAAATTTTTCGTGATCCGGTCCAAAGCTTTAGATGTTAAGTTGTCAATAACTGGGTCAATCTAAATATCTGGAACTGCACTTTGATTAACTTGGTATGGTGGAGTGCATTCTACTATAGGCACGAGAAAAATATCTGCTATATAAATGGTCATATACATACATGCATACGGTACATGCATACAATCATCAGGATTTAATTCGACGAGTAACTGAGCCGTTCTTTTGTTTGCTGTTTGCTCCTATGAAACAGGAAATGAATATGTTTTTACAACGTGTAGTAAAAATTCTACAACACCTGACTGCATTGCACCGTTCCATACCGTATCAAACGCCACCGCATACCTTTACCTCTCTCATTATCTCTGTGTTACTTTATGCATAAGTTCGCACCTTAGCCATAGGTTATCTGTTCCATCTACTTCTGATGCGCATTGCATCCTGGGTTTGCGATTTGTTATAACTTCAGCATATGAGGGTGACCTTGGGAAGGAAGGTGGCCAGCCCTCTTTTCCTAGTTGCCTGTCTTCCCACCAATGCTCATTTTTGCTGAGTCAGCTAGGAGGAGCAAGTGGAGCAGAAATGTTGTAACAAATTTAACTCCAGATGGGGATTTGAACTCCCAACCTCTTAGATGACAGTCCTGCGCTCTAACCACGAGACTATCCTGCACCAATAAGTAATATTAAGTATCCTATGTTTAATATCGGATGTTTAATATGTAAATATTTCTTTCGTACAGTTGTCATGATGCATCTATGTTATCATAGCACTTCAAACAATGCCATTGTCATCAAACATGCTTGCATGTATTCCAGAGTCATTACTCGTATTCTGATGTATTGACTTTTGGTTTGCGTTGTGCTTAGCGTGGTGTATTGTCTTTATAATGGTGCTACACTGATCTAAGGAAATTGACCGATAAATCACTGTCTAAGGTTTCAAGAGAGTATATATGCTCCAGGGACACGATTACCAGAGATTATGTATAAATCTTCGTCATCTTATTGACCAGCTGTACTTCTCTTCAAAGAACAGACCAACACTGCAGATAGATAACATATAAAATATGATGGCAGAACATCATGTGGTCTTACACGAAGGGAACTAAGTGACCAAGGATGTCAGTGGATATAATTTATTTATATACATCACTGCCAAATGTCTGGCGTCAGGAACTACTGATGATGATGATGATGATGATGACGATGACGACGATGATGATGATGAAGTCTGAGATATAAATTTGTGGATAATGAAATTTTAAAAATGTCAGATCTATATAAGTAAGGTTGACTGAATCTGTCTATTAGGGAGGAGACCTGTTTGCCTTGAAAAGATAAGGCATATAAGCTGCTTTCGTATATGTGAAGCTGCCAAGGTGATTTTCAATACAAGCTGTCAAGGCATTGACGTTTAATACAGACGCGAAAAAAATTAGCCAGAGTTGTTGGGTTGCAAAATGTGGAATGATATATTCAGTGTGGCCAGCATATTTGACATTCATCTAAGGATCTTGATCCCTGTATATAGTGTTTGCATGTTCTCGTGAGAGTAGTGGCCAGTGAACAGCAGAAGTCTAATGTGGCCAATGCAAATTATGCAATGCATCAGTTATGGCCTCAAACCAGATTAAAAGTTGGTAGCCATTTAAGTTAGTAAGGAAGTAAGTAAGTATGTAAGTAGATGGCCCCTTATGGATCCTTGTTTTATTTTCATGAGCAAGATAGTCTGGATACAATGAATAATGTTCAACGATATTCTGGTTACATTGTATAAGAATGATACTCTGGCTATAATGAATAACAATGATATTCTGGCTATTATACATAACTATGATAATCTGGCTACTATGAAATGAATGGCAGTGATAATCTGGCTACAATGAATAACAAATGATAATGTGGCTCCAATGAATAACAATGATATTCTGACTCCAATGAATAGCAGTGATATTCTGACTCCAATGAATAGCAATGATATTCTGACTCCAATGAATAGCAGTGATATTCTGACTCCAATGAATAGCAATGATATTCTGACTACAATGAATAGTGCTCAGTGATATTCTGGCTCCAATGAATAACAATGATATTCTGACTCCAATGAATAGCAGTGATATTCTGACTCCTATGAATAGCAATGATATTCTGACTCCAATGAATAGCAATGATATTCTGACTACAATGAATAGTGCTCAGTGATATTCTGGCTCCAATGAATATCAGTGATATTCTGACTCCAATGAATAGCAATGATATTCTGGCTCCAATGAATAGCAGTGATATTCTGGCTACAATGAATAACAATGATATTCTGGCATCATGCTATATACGTAACCTCTGCAAATATTTGTTTTAATTACTTTATGAGCATACATTGCAGTACTGGACAACTTATGTCTTCTTACTTAGTGTCTGCACTTTCTACTCACCGCTCTTAAAGGTGTAGCGAATGCGTTGGTTAAGCTTCTTATTCTGATTGCAGTCAAAGAGTGGAGTATCGAACGCATTTCCAACGCACTCTTGATATACTTCGGTGATGAAAGGGTTAGGAGCTTACAGCCAGTATTGTCTGGTTTTTGGCAATGTAAGGGTTATGAGCCGTGAAAGCTTTTCTGTGCATCGGCTTGAAAGCATTGGTGGTCATGGCAGTGATAGCTGTAGCAGAGTCCCGAAGGCATCTTTGTTTGGCAGACGGTGGATTGATCCATCATCCATCCAGTCTGAGGCAACGATTCATTGAATCGTATTGGAGTTGCCACCTGCATTGTGCTGGTGGTGATGATTATGGTTCGCATTGAGACCAGCACAATCACTACCCACTGTGTGTGTGCGTGCACTGTCCAATACATGTGCATTATGTAATTATCTATAGTACCTCTTTAAAAAAGCTCTCAATAGTCCAGATTCATTCCAAATAATAATAATAATAGCATTGATGATTATGATAAAAATATTTATAATAATGTTACGTATTATATGTTTGTATGTGCTCTTGTTATAGCGCCCCTTCTAGATTCTACTCAGAAGCGCTCCCGACTACAGCGTGGACACTGAATCGGAGTTTCACGCTGAAGCGCTGAGCAATTGTGAGTGAAGGGCTTGCCTACACATGAGTGAAGGGCTTGCCTACACGGTCCCTACACGGTGGCTTGAGGTGCATTCGAACCTGGAACCCTCTGACTCCAATTCACCAACTGTTTTTTCTTCCAAATTTTCTTCCTAATAATAGTTGATAATAACACATTTGGTGACAATAAAAGACATAATTATAATAATGTGATGAATTATATGTGGTTTTCGATAGCATAATAAAATATACATTTAAATTTATAAAACAGAAATAAAATTTATACTGAATTTATATATAGCCCATTATAAGCCCATATATAGCTCCTTAGGACATCTGAGGCCAAACAATGAGGTGCTGAGTTAGCAAATTCGGTACCAGTCGTTTTTTGGCTTTTCGGGTTCAATGGGTTAAGAAATATAGACTGCAAATGTACAATTTTTATCATATCTGTATTATTGTATATATCCGCATTTTGGTAGCAGAAATGTGGGATTGTGGGTGCTTTGCCTGGGTCATACGAGTACTTGGAAAATTTCTTTAGATTCATTGTTTTTGTGTTTAAGGGAGTTTACAGTGTTTGTTTTGATGGATTTATGGATCTGCTTTTTTGGAACATAGGCTTTTATAAATATTTGTGAAATGTTTAGCATGTTAGGTTGCACCAAATCTTAATTCTTTTTGACATTGATATCTTGACTGTATTCAGTGTATTGTCTTGAATTTGATTGTATTTTATTAAAATAGTTTGGTTCATAATTAATTTGATTTTGTATCACTTTAATGAAACTCAAACTTGTACAATTTTTATAAAACAAAGCATCTCTCTAAAATTTCAAATGTGTGAGTTAATTATTGAATGCATGCATCATTTTTAATGAAAGTTACAATTTTTATTCTTTTTGTTTTTTGAATCGTGTATGTTATTCAAATCATTTCTGAGACACTAAATCAGCGGTTCCTAGCCCATGGTCCGCCAGGCCTAAAAAATGGCTTTCATATCTCAAAGAATTAACAAAAACATATGAAAAAATTAAATTGACAATTTGGACAATATGGAACACAGAATTATTTTCTATTACAAATTATTTTATTTTGACGACTATAATTAGCATAAAACATTCTATTTTGAACCAATTATAACAATTTTATATGCGTTTAGTTAATGAAATGTCCTTGAATTAAGAAAAAGTGGCCCTCGTGCTCTCCAACTTAGAAAAAATGGCCCTTAAGTCGCAAAAGGTTGGGAACCACTGCACTAAATTGATTACATGCAAATAAGTTTTATTGTTTTTAATTCACTTTCAGTACATTATAGATAGAAGATGCTTAGTATGGACTCGCTTTCGTGCGTTTAATTTATGCGCCATTTTGTTGTAATGACCTCCAGAGCTATTTTATAAACAAGTCATTTTTTAATAGTTGATTTGCCATTGGAAACCGCAGTGTAGCACTGGATACTGACCTTGTTGGAATTATCCATTTTACATGCATGCAGCATAGTTTACATGCTGTGCCATGCAAAGCGTGTCCCTCCCCCCATGTTGACTTACCCACCTGGTATTTGTTGTGGTTTAATGGATCAGATTGGGTGTAGAGCAGGGCGTGAAGATGTGGCTGTATCCAATCTCTTCTCTAAGATGTTATTCTCGATTTACCAGATTGCAATGCCTTTGAACTGCTTGTAAAATGCATTGTATATATAATCCGAGAATTCTGGGATTGGAATGAGACTGCATTCCATTGATCAAGTAACATCTAGGCTAGGGTGCTGAATGCTGATGCTTAAAAAGTTTGTACTTGTAGCAGAGCAGTAAGGCAGCAGAAGATTCATGATTTACAATATTTTGTTCTTGTGATTTACAATAGTTTTTCTTGTAAGTTTAAAGCAACTGCCAGCTAGCTGTCTAAGCTGCTTGGATATATTTATGGCAATGACTGTCTTATGTTTTTATTGATTTATTTGTTAGTTTATTTTATACCGAACTGCACAGTATAATTTTTTTTAGTATCCCTTAATCCCTCTACTACATTGCAATACAATCCTGAAGGCACTCTTACCATAACTTTTATTTGTCCCATTGAGCAAACAAGCAAATCAGTTCATATGAAACGTACACGGTCAAGTCTAAATGAAGGCTAATGTTGAACAACGGGAAAGAAACTTCTAAAAGGATCAAGGTCCCGCTGCTTTGCAGGGTCACCCTTTCATCCAGTAATGTACAGCCGCTGGTTTATTCAATTATGCACGGTAGCAATATAAATCAGCCTGGCTATTGGCTAAGTAGCACACACAAATCAATCAATTATCTGAGCTGTCAAGTAGATCTACCTTTAAATAGGCAAATGTTGGACAAACCTCCTATATCAACAGGGACCCTGCTCCAGGTGTTGTGGCTAGCACATTTAATCCCATACTTGAAGTGTTAGTTCCGGAATATATATATATAATTATATATATACAGGGTATACATAATTACATATATATATATATTATTTATATATAAGTCTGTGGTTGTTAAAGGAGCATGTATGGCATGCTGTAGGGGATATATTCCAGATATAAATGCGAAATAATAATTGAATCTCTAGAGGTGTGACACTGTCATACTGGTTTATGGTTTGATGGCCGCTCCATTGGAGAGTCATGTCTGAAAACAGTTGACATTAATGTAGCCAGGAAGGCTTGCAGACTGAACATTTTGGTAATAAAATACAGTTGCCGTTAGTAAGACATTGACTCACTGATGTGGCTTTTATAAAAGTAAACAGACGAAATTGCCACATGGTAGGTAGGTTTAGTGTACATACTATGACGCCAGACACTTGATCAATATGAACATTCTAGTCACACTTGTGTCTGATGTTAACAATTTTATGATGTGGTGTTCTGGTAGTGCTTACAGGTGATTCAATGAGTCTATATTTACCCCCAACCCTACCCCACCCAAAGCATTATGCTAGTTGCATGTACTGTCTTTATCCTGCTGAATAGCCAACGTGTTATATATTATTCTCATAAGTCCAAAATCATCCACTGATCAAGTAACCCTTAATAGTTGATTTTTATGTAAATTACCATGGATGTAAGATAGTGACATTTTCATTTTGGTTTTAGGATCAGTGATTTGAAACCTTTGAGACCCTCTCATGGCATAGTGTCCAAGAGCTAATATGTGCTACAGTACATTACTAGGAAACAATTGTAATTGTGTTCATAAAAATGTTTTCAACTGAATCTTATCACGATGTTTAAATTTGAAACTGCATTAAAAGATTTTGTGAATGTCGTAATTCAGTATTTAGCAGGATATCAATCTTACCAGCGGCCAACGTTAGCTTTATGTAATAAATTGTCTGTGGCAGAATTGATTGTGAACCTGTAAATGGTTTCAAAATACCTAATGTGTACACTTGTAAGAGGAAACTTATAAGTCTCTTTAGCGAAGTTTTGGGGGAGGGATGGGTATGAAGTGTTGGTAGCTTTATTTTACTATCCTCAGTCCTCTCCCTTGCCTTCTCATCATCCCATTAACGGTGTACAGTCAATGTGCTCATTATTGCCATGCGATGAAGGTGTAGCAGAATCTCTGAACAAATTTCTGTTTTGGGGGATTTGAACCCATGACCTCTCGATGGAGAGTCCAGAGCGTAAGACCATCATGTTTTTTATGCAGGTGAGGTATGCAGGTAAAACAAAGGCACCCAAAAATTGTGTGATCATTGTGCTTTAGGCTGTGAATTTCCTTCACTGCATTGCACACTCATATATAAAGGATTTGAAAGTTCTATTGATTCATTATTGAGCCAAACGGTCTGTTAGAAATGCTGCTGCATAGTACTTCCTGTTCGAACATATCTTTTGGCCAGTTTTCTCTCTGTTGGAATTGTTCTCCTGTCTGTCAGATATATCTTTTGTAGACTTGCTTTTGTTGTTATTCTGTGGCAGGAAAGAACATGCAAAAGATGTACCACGTCAGCTTCCGAAGAACCTGAACGAATCAACGTCGAGCGCTTCTTCGGCCATGAACCTTAAGGGTGAGCAGCACACGGAGGAGCTGGACCATTTGCAATTTTTACGACTTAATAAATGGTTGCAATATGGTATATACATATCTTTAAAAAATCAAAATCAGGTTGACAAGCCACGACACGGTTACAAAATGAGGTGAAAAAGTAGTTTTAAAAATAAGAAAAAATAGTACGGTGGATTAATTCGTTCATTGTTCAAGGGTTATTATTTATTTATTTATTTTAATTTATTAATTTTTTTTCTATTTTTGGTAAGCTCTTGTAAAGTACAATAGGTATGAAGTTCTTATCATCATTAGTTGGCAATTCAAAGTTATGAGTTCTCGGGCGAAAACCACAGCAACGCTTAATAACAGGCGTAAACGGAAACAAGCTCCGCAGGACATGGCATGCGTTGCTGCTGACAGACGCCAGCAGTCTGTCATCAGCTTCACGAACCATGGCCAAGACGTCGGGCGTGTTGCGTGTAATAAAAACCAGTCGTGTTTCACTTTTGGTGTACTTGCACATATGGAAAAAATTAATTGAATGTCCTTTGCTTATCGATTGAAAGCGAGCCAAATTTTGTCTTGCACAATAGTTTAAAAAAAAGAAAAATATACTTATTCTTGTGTCGCAAATTTCCAAGGAGTTAAGATCATTTTCTTAATTTCTGAGTATTTATGTGTACTGGCATATGAATAATATACTTATTCATATTGTATCTACTAAAGTTCTTCTAAAATGCCTTTTCAGCCTAATGAGAAATGCTCCCGGTGTGCAAGCCTCATGAAAAAGAAAAGTCTTAAGACAACTTGTGATGACAGTAATTATGCCCACTTAGCAGTGTATTGTGAATTGCATGGAGAAAGTCTTTTTCAAGTGAAGGACCAAACGAAGTGAACCAAACGATGTTGGGCATTAATAGTGCAAAATCAAGGACCAAGAGAGTCATGCTGTTCCAATGAATGAAGACAGTGACCAGAGAGTTGAAGGTAGTGATGTATATATTCATATTGCTATGCAAACGGAATATTATGGTGTTTTGGTGCAATTTCACAGCAAGTTGTACCAGAAGGAGGAGATTTTCAGTAAAACTCATTTAAAGTTTATGCATACAGCTTTTGCTTTGCAAACTATATGTATAAATAACAATGCTCCCATTGTAAACCATTATACATCTTTGTTTTAGAATTGTTTGCTGATCACAGTGGTATGAATTGCTCCAGTTTTGAAAGTATTAATTTTCAGATTGATGTGATGCTGCGTTGTGAACTTGTTTTGCCATCCAATCACTGGAAAATTAGAAAGAATTCTTGCAGCGAATTCTATTTCCATGAGATATTTTGTTAGATTGTTCGACTAAGATTGAAAACCCAATTTCGATATTTTGACGGTTGACCACGTTCAAAGGTTTCTATCTCACTAAATACGCTGCAAATACCCTGGGGGAACATATATTTTAATGCAGCTGTCAAGTTTCTTTTTACAGAATCAACCTCTCTATGATTAGTTACCGAGTACCTCTCTCGTGAAGCGCTATATAAATTTGTAATTAGAAGAGCTGTAATTAATCAGAGGCATATGGATGTATGCGTATATACGCACGCAACACGACAGGTTTTTATTATTTTTGGACCACAACGTATCGCTGTAATTAATCGTCTACTTTGAGTGTCTTTTTTCCAATATTCTTGATTCGGAGGCATATTAATGACAACCAATGTCGTACGTTGGCTGTTAATCATCACTTTGCCTTGTTGCTGAAGCACACCTGTGCAAGACGGCGTTTGGCACTGGCACTGGCTCTCACCTTAAGCGCTTACTTGTCTCTTGTGCCAATCAAAGTGCTGTAGATAAGTTTAAGTCGCTGATAAGCTAGAGTGCTAGGCAAGTAAGAATTCTTTATTAACACTTGACAGGTGAGACGGTTTGCCATGGACTCGACTCGACCTTCACAGACTCGTGACCTTGATTTTCCGTGACCTTGATTTTCCATGACCCTGCCATATATGACCTGGGTGTGTTATTGCGGTTTTTAGTGGCTGAAACCGACGAAGATGAAGATGAGGAGCAAGCAAAATCTCGTGATTATGCGGCCGGTGCGAAAGCACGTGCACCGACAACAAAAGGTAACTACGGCAACGTCATGTGTTTTTGCATCGAATGGTTTGTTGCTGATTAATGACACTGTTTCCATGGCAACGATTATTGGCGTTGCCCTCCTCATTTCTCAAGGCTTGGCACTGGCACTACCAAGGAACAAACAGTGGAGGGGTTTGTTATCGTGCAGAATCGTGAATGATGTGAGTTTTTTCTTTTGGCCTCAGATTCCATTATGAAAATCACTGCAGAGTTGTTTCAACTTGAGACTCTGTACCCCTCCACAGCAGAGCCGTTTTAAGGCATAGGCACGCGAGGCACGTGCCTAGGGCCCCGCGCAGCAGGGGGGCCCTACGGCGACCCAAAATCCTACATTGCATAACAAATTAGCAACATGTTCTACGAACTTTAACGTGTGCTAAGCTTAAATTTATTTTACACTTGTAATACAAAGATTGCTGTGCTCTAGGTATGCCAGCAGTATAGGCCTAGGTCCTTCTATCAATATTAATAGACCTAAACGTAACAAAATGACACACATGCACATAGAAGGCATGAATAGAGTACCGGTACTCTATATCTGAGACTGAGAGTTTGAGGCGGAAATCGGGTTGCGTTCAGTGTTTAATATAAGCATCTCCCAGTGTGGAAGGAACTTCACCCAGAAATAACTACCCAAAACATTTGACCAAATTATGAGTTTGAATTGCTGCTTACATTATTGTATAATACACGAACTCTATAGTAGGCCTAATATACCGTGATATTATTTACTGTTATATGAATAAAATGATATTATGACGATAAAATCTATTAATAGGCTATAATAATATGATACAATAATATTACAATGAGTATAATTTACTCTTAACATTTGTACGAGTACTATTTTTGTACGATTAATTTTCGCCTTTTTAGTGCTACCTTTCAAATTTAAAACTGTCGAAATTTCAAAATGCTTTGGTACTTGAACACTTAGTAAAACAGCATCATTGCTACATGGCTTCCAGATTTTTGCGGTTCTTCCTTGATTTGTGTAACATTTGTGGCAATTCCGAAAACTGTAGGCTTATCCTGGTCAACAATGCAAACCCTTTTTGAGCAACGCGCCGGAATAAGCCAATTCTAATGCAAGAAAGTAGGTCTTATATAATAATTATACATCTGTCTGCAGTTATTCGTTAGGTTATACTGTAATGGTCCAGAAGCAGCAAAACTGAGTTGCTGAACTTGATACGTCAAGAAATTATTACTGTAATAATAATTATATTTACTGAAACTTTCAACCACTCTTGTAATCAGCACTGAAATAATGATCTGTAGGCTAATTTGCTTAAATCCAAGCTTACAATGCTGCATGTATCGTTACAATGTGGAAGCTGAATAAGGAATTCTTATAATTGCAAGAACAATCATTGAAATCTTAGACTAGGATACTCATGTCAGCACTGTAAATGCTGAGCAATTATGTTAAGATGGCAGCTTAAAATGCAATGTGAAAATTCAACAATTTCTGACTGCATGAAGGGACACTTTCCTTTCCCATAACCCGTCCCTCTCGGCGCTACACGTCTCAGCAATCGACCGACAATTACTTGTTCTCCGTCCCCAGAAACCTTGATTTAGCTAGAGTAGATTAGACTCGTGGATAGATCTATGTTTGGGATTAGGGTTTGTGCCTAGGGCCCCAAAACTCCTTAAAACGGCCCTGCTCCACAGAGTTTAATGAAAAGACGTTTGTTAGAGCAAGGTCTTAAACATGGATGTTGAGGCCATTGGCATGAAAGCTTTTTTTAAGCTGATGATTTTCTTTTTTAGCAATTCATTTTCTCCTATTTTAATATTTTAGAACTCTGTTTGCAAGCTGCTGATTTTGATGAATTTTGTCAATGATGGTGAAACTGCTAAGGAAAATGAATCTAAATTAAAAATGGAAATAAAATAAAATAATTAGCTACAATTAAAATTAGCATATGCTAGATTCTACAGCTGGTTGTCATTGCATTTGTCTTGAAGATTCTGTACCAGTTGATGTAACAAAGGTTGCAAGGACACTGACATGCACATTAGACCCTGGCAGTCTTATGGTCAAGCAGACAGACACACAAGATTAGTAAGTTGGAAAGAAGACATACAAGTAAATAGGAAAGCAGACTTGCAGGCAGACAGACAAACGAAATGACTGGCAGACAGACATACCAGCAGGCAGGCAGACTTAAAAGCAGACAGGCAGGCGGTGTAAACATGTCGACTATGTAATTATGATATGGTTTCCTTCAGAAGCTCGAAATCGGAAATGAACCGAGATGAGAATTTCAGACTGTTAATTATGTACACAACCATAGTGAAAGACCAGGAAAGACAAATAGACAGACGAAAGACAGGCAATGATAGACGTAGACTGACACGCAGACAAACCAAAGCCACAGAGACATGCAAACAGAAAGACTATAAACAATAAGCAGAGGGAGGGCAGAGGACATAGGTGAAAGCAGAGAGACAAAGACTAGCAGGCACACAAGCAAGGATACAGTTGATCTGCCTGCCTGCTGGTTTGTCTGTTTGAATGCATTTAAGCATAGGAAAGAACAACCGAACCAATAAAAAGTGCACTTCCGCTTTTGAACAATGATAGATTCTTTTAAGGAGTCTGTCGATCATTAATGGAAATTTTGCAAAAGCGGATGAAACAGACGTAGAAAATGAAAAGAAGGCAAACAAGGGGAAACATGAAGTACACTTTAGTAATCAGATTGAGTGCCTGCTAAGAATACATTCTGTCTGGAAATAGTAGAAAAAATATAAGAAATGGACCTATTAACCTATAAACGTCATCAATATATTACTGATCAATAGATAAGTACCGGTATTGTCCGTTGAATAAATTGCATGTTCGTTGTTAATTGTCTATCTTATTTCTCTGGGATACGAATGAATATCTTTCAAATCTAGTATGTATTTCTTTTTGTTTAATTACTGGAATTCAAGTATATGGGATTGTTACAAGCTGTCAATTCTTCTGTGAAAGCTTCCAATCGGATCATTTGGTTTTCACTGAAATTGTGCATGAATGATTGAATGTGAATCACAGAGTCATGTAGTCAGGCTACTTGATCGGCGTCTAAAGTACCTCTGAAGAAGTGCTGCAGTAAATTGCAAATTAATGACAAGCAGGCATGCTCTCAAGCATACACACAGGGCACAGGCATACTCACACATGCGCACACATCCTCACACCATTGATTGCTCTTGTCCAGGTAACGTAATAGCATACATTAAGGTAATTGCTTCCTTATTATCGCGGTATGCACCTGACCTGTGTTAGATAAGTAAGTAAAAGTTATTGCTCACAGTGCTTCAATACACCTGTGTGGAAGTATACCTGTATTTTGTGTGTGTGTGTGTGCGCGCGCGGGTGTGCATGCGGGTGTGCATGCGGGTGTGCATGCGGGTGTGTGCGGGTGTGTGTGCAGGTGTGGGTGTGTGGGTTTGTTTGAGTGTGCGTACATACATATATGGACACATGTATTTTATTGTATTGTATTGTATTACATTACATTACATTACTAACTCCTTACATTCCTCCTCGTTGCTTGCGTTCATCGGGTACAAGTCTTTTATCTGAACCTCGATGCAAAACAGTTATGGGCTTGCGTGCATTCCATGCTTCTGCACCCAGGGAATGGAATCGGCTTCCGCTCTCTCTTCGAAGCTCAATTTCACTTCCTTCCTTCAAAAAGCGGCTAAAAACTTACTACTTCTCCTTGGCTTTCAAGCACATGGATCTCTAACTGCATCTTCCTCTGGCGGCTGACTATCCACGCCTCAGATTCACATTTCGGTGTGACCTTGCGTGCGTTACAAATTTATATTTATTATTATTATTATGTATAAAAGCATTTATAAAGCGCCTCTACTAGGGTGAACCGTTCGGAGGCGCTCCCAGTGTACAAGGCCACGAGAGAAGAAATAGGTTTTGAGAAAGGTGTATAGACATCGAACGGCATTGCCTCCAAAATTCAGATATTTCTGCATACAAGTCTCTCTCAGCTGCAGTCCAATGACTCTCGATTTCACCGTCAGTGTCTGTCTGCTTTGCAAATTCTAAATGAGACCTCGGCCCCGAAAAGAGACGACTTGTTGCTTGATAGATCGGCCGTAAAATGGATATAATTTACCAAAAACCACGATTATTTATGTTTACTTTGAATTATTGCAACTGCTCTTTTGGCTCATAGTATTATTTGCAGTATTACACTGCACGGTGTATTTGGCCAAAATATGTGATCAGTGCATCAGGTAGAGGCAATTTGAATTTTTATATGTTTTCCGTCGTATAATTTCGATATTTTCATTTTAAAATGGCATAAATTTTGTACCAATTAATCAGTTAGTTTATTGATCCAAAGAAACAAAGCAAACTTGAATTCACAATAATAAAGCACAATGCATAAATAAATATAATCCTTGTGGTACATTGCTGTTATTATACTTATAAGGGAGCAGAATGCTCATCCAAAGGAATAATTCTGCTAGATGACCTATTAAATTAAACAGATTAACTTTACAAATGTAAGCAGTAAAAGATAAACTAACTATTATGTATACCTACATAAACATAGAACTGATCGTCGATTGATGTGAGTCCAGTACGATAATAGAAGTTTCCAGATTATATCTAAATAATACCAAGATTAAATAGATGGTAGTATATATATTAGATTGGGAAGTATTCAGTTGCGGGTTGGGGTCGGTCTATATAGCTAGTTGTGAAGCTTGTTTCATCCTCTATTCACTTTGGTCATTTGAGGCAGCATATGGTCATCAATCGATCAATCATGGCAAGATATGCCGGTGCTGTAGCCCTCCCATTGTGGTTGCATTCTGACTTGATCTGTTAAACGTCCGTCTGGTTGAGAATGATGAGTGGATGGTTTGCTTCTTAACTGCATGGTTCGCTCTGATTTTTGCCTGGTAGTTAATCGCATTTTCCTCTCACTTTTCATCTTTCTTAACTGTCTTGTGCATGTTCATTGCGAATTCTTTGCTTGACTGGCGATTGGAACGCTTAAAGGTCTGGAAAGATTGAAATTGGGATGGAAATTCCAATTTTTTTACTAAAAGAATTTTAAGACAAATTAAAATTTATTTTTTGACAGTTGAATTATATTTTGTGACAGTTAAATCTATAGGAATTTTGTCTAAATTGGCTGATGTTATTGGTATGAACATACTATTTGATTAACTTAATAAGAAAATTTAATTTGATTATGAATATTCAAGAAAATTCTGTTCTCATTTTAAGAAATATTGAGATTGAAATTTTTGATTGTAAATATAAAAGTTATTTCAGTTAATTGTATGAAATACTGTCATTTGACAAATCGAAATGACAGGAAAATTTCCGTTGAGCCTCTTTCTTTTATGAAGAAAATGAGCTACAGTATATCATTTACGTTTTATAAATATCATTGAAATTGAAGCACAAGTCATTCATTATCGGGATTTAAATCTTTTGAGAGGAAAAATGACCATTCAAGAATGCCGTCAATGCAGGGTTTGAAAATGTGGAAACATCACCAGTCATGTTGATGTGTGCATGGATGTGTTATTGTAAGGTTGTTTTTCCAGATGGTCTTTCTTCCCTAGGGACACTGAGCATGACTCGCAGACATAACAAACAATACATGTCCATTCCTTCCGGTGACACTTCGTCCATTGAAAACGAAAGAGATGACGACGATGACGCCCGAGGGTCATCAACCGCTTCCGGCTCTCGGAGCGGAATTAAAAAAGCTTTGAATCGCATCGAGACCGCCGCAGCACAGAATCACTCAACCGTGAAAACGGGAAATGGATGTGCCACAGCGGTGAGACAAGAACCGCTCGACCAGATCCGCTCCACTCAGGCGAAGATGGATTTGAGCGGCGATGGGAAGGCAGTTGCTTCCTCACAGGTGGCTGGAACAGATCTTGGAATTACGACGTCGAAACAGGTGGATGAGAATGCGTCGAAACATGGCGAATGCACCTGCATGGAAAAATCCGACGAAGACACGGAAAAACCAGCAAGTCGCCCGGTCGAGGGAGGTAATCGATCTGATTGAATATCATCTGCCAGTTAGATCGCTATTTGTTACCTCCAAGTGCTTCAACCTCACTTATATAAGCACTACAACCCAAGTTATATAACCACTACAACACAAGTTATATAACCACTGGTACACTACAACCCAAGTTACATAACTACTACAACCCCTGTTATGTATCCACTACAACTCAAGTTATATTACTACAACCTCTGTTATATATCCACTACAACTCAAGTTATATAACCCATGCTACAACCCAAGGTATATAGCCACAGTGCATGTTAAGTTGTTCACTGTTGAGTATTATAGCCATACAATATTATATCAGCCAAATATTTTAACTCAGTATTATTATAAGCAGTAAATAAAATATTCACTGCTTTTAATGTTTGTTACCACCCAAAAATTAAGACACCTAAGTTATAATATAGGCATGCCATGTTCTGAATGGACAATAATGTGCCCCTGTATTTTGTGACCATCAAATATAACCACGATAATCTTAAACTGGTTTCGGTGATCTATGAGTAACAGAAGATGTTTACCGGTATGACGGGGATTGACGGCATCATTAACACAATTGCATGCAAGAAATGCTATCATCTGATGATTTAAATCGTCACAGAATATATCTATTATAAAGCTATATAATATAATATTTCTAATATAATTTAATATAATTTATGAAGATATCATCATCAGCAGATGTAATCCCCATTTTATAATCACCAAGGGTCTTGACGACCAAATAGAAGTGATTACCAATCATTATGATCACCGCATATTTGGCGATAACAAATACTATGAACAAATACTATGGACATCAAACTTAGGATCACAAACATCAAATATCGTGACCATGGTCACAATGGCCACCAACTGTTTTAACAATTCAATGTTTTGCCATCTGTGTAATATCTGACAGTTTAAACAATGGAATGTTTGCAAGTGAAGAATTTCCTTTATATTGTTAAGATTAGTGCGCATTTTCATACTGTACTCTGCCTGAGATGTTGTTTTAGTTTCATTTTGCCTGCTTGCTGTTAACTGGTTAAGTATTAATCCGGAATGTTCAGCTTCTGCTGTGTATGAGTGTTTCTTGTTTTCAATTAATACTTCATAAATATATATTATATATCCTCATTTACATGTTATGCATATGTATGAATGTTTGTGTGTTTGTATGTATGTGTGCATCTGTGTATGTTTTTGCAATTTTCCTATTATCTTCTGTGCAATTTTGTCGAAAGACTCACAGTAGGTCGTTTTCTGAGTTACACTGTGTACGATTATAAATGTATTTCTATAATGGCACAGTAGATAAGTCAGTTTTTTCACTTGGGATATTTTTACTGCCAGGAGCATGTCTGGTCTTGTTTGCGTGCTAATTAAGTCTCTGTGGACAACGCTAGTCCAGTCGTTTTTTGTCTCTGATTACATTTTGATGCGAGCTGATCTTCAATCAGTCTTCGTATGACACGTTCTTCATTTGATATTCACTTTTGTGATTTATATAATGTCTGTTCAAGGGACTGTATGCCTAAATTTGCAATTAGATTTGAGGATGTTTTCACTATCACTGATCTACGATTTTGATAAAATATGTTCGTTTTCTGTTATTTACCACCATCTCATTACCATTTAGACTTGCTTGTTATTTTTGGTGTTATTGTTGTTGTTGTTATATTGTCTTGTTTATGTCATTATCATCACTGAGCAAAATATTTGAAAGGCTAGGTGTTTGATATACGACTTACTTACACCTGTGAAATATATCTCAACATCCGTATATGCACGTGTACCAATTTATGGCTATGACAGTCGATATATATATATCACAATCCCAATAAACTGGGTAATTCAATTCATCCAGTTAAGTACCAGTTGTAGTGTAAATAAATATTTGTAGCGTAATTACATTATACATCATGTATATGTAATATATATAAACATATATGTGTATGTATATTGTGTATGATACATTTGTATTGCCTTGTTCAGAATGCATTGTATTTTAACATGTCTGTGTTTTGCAAACCCTGGTACACAGCGGCCGTCAACACGCAACAGTCCTATCTATGTATGATTCTGATGTATTAGAGCTGCATGTTTTGTGCATTTGCAGAGTATAGCACAGACGAGGAAACAGACGAACTGTTGAACAAGCAGTACACTCGCCACGAGAAGGTTGACATTCCGGAACTTTCCTCTTCACCGGTCAACCGAAGCCAGGTTGGAAAGATCAGTTGACCTATTAAGCTACGTTGTCCCACGTATTACAGTGTGCGTGTTTGACCCATCAATGTAAAATTTGTTTGACCTGTCAGTGACAGTGCAATACATTGAACAATACATGTCTGCAGCTGTTGATTCCATTTCTGTCAACGACAATACACGAAATTGCAATGTGTGTTTTTTTATTATTTTCATCCTGGCTGCAGGTCCTATACTTAGTGTAAAAATAACCATTGTCCTCATATTCGGTAGTTTTGCACTATTTTCCTTAGCTGCGGTAAGCTGCTGTCATTATATATTGAGCGCCTCTGATTAGGTTGAGGTGTGAGTGCCACTCTATAAGTCCGTAAATAGAATAGAATTTTTCCACAATTCGATGCAACCGTGAGATTGTTCTTGTAGCACAATAGAGATGACATTTGTGCACACCCGTTACAATAGCCAAGAGGTACATTTTGAGGTTTGACAACAGTGTTAATGTAATATTTATTACTATGATTGTATGATATATGAAAAACTTAATTTATCCTGCTTTAATTTAGCAGACCTTAAATTTGCTTCTCCACTTTTCCTTATCTTTCCTTGCCTTAAAACGTGTGTGCTGTTATTTCAGAGTGAAAGAAGGCAGAATCGAGCTCGTGAAGGTAAGCAAGATCGATTACATTGCATTGTTTACATTTCATTCTTTACATTGCATTGTTTATATGTAATGGTAAATAGTGCTTTTTCGTCAAAAATGCTAACGCCGCATTTCTTGACTATTAATCTGTTTGCCTCTCACCCATCTGTCAGAAGTTCATATCCTGCTGTGAATCGATAATTTCATGAGCAGCAAAGGAATGTACACCTGCTGTCCGTCCTTTGTTGAATTGCCATTGTCGTGGTTGAGCTACAGTGAAAATATCCATCAAGCGAAGAACCTGAGTCGATGGATGGTCGTAATAAATTAAATACTGTGCCATCTAAAAAACCTTCACAGTAGTGCCGTTGAGGTCACAGGAGGGCCTCTCGGATCACAGGAGTGCCTCTGAGATCACAGGAGTGCCTCTGGGATCACAGGAGTGCCTTTGAGACGTTCTTAGAAGGTCCTATATAGAAATATCCAGGTATTATTTAGATTCATTTGTTGAAAATTAGTAAGTTGGCAAATTGCAACTTATTATATTACATTGGATTTTTTTTCAAACTACCGTCAGTAGAGAGTATAATGTGTGTATTAAATCAGTGAAGAACTAGCTCTCTGATATTATGAGAGATGTTGTATAAATTTGTCGTCTTTTCCTGGCATGCATACTCACGTAATGCATAGATATTAGATACATGTATAATTGTATATATATAATATATACTTGCATACGTGTATGCGAGTTTTGATTCGATTTAATTTCTTGTAGGGTTGATAATATGCGTCCTATGTGTATTTGCGTTGCGTTTGTTGTGTTCACATGCCAGTGGCAAATTGCAACTTATTATATTACATTGGATTTTTTTTCAAACTACCGTCAGTACAGCCATTTAATTCTTATCCAAGTCCTATAAGTCTGTAACCTCTAAGCTTACATACCGTAGTCAGTACGAATGCTTGAATCATGTCTTATGATTCTCACTACGAGAATGATTGTATAAAAGTGAACTAAATTACTTATTGTTTTGTAAATAGTAAATAGTAAAAAGCGATAATCGAATTTATGATTACCAGTATTGTTTTGCATCCATAATTTGCTGTCTTGTTAGGTTAGGGTTGTGTTTGTTCCTGAGCACTGTGAACTGGTCATTTTGAGTAGCCTCAAACTTTTCACATACTTCAGATTTGGTGGTCTTGCCAAACATTCTGCCCACAATTCTTTTTCAGACTGAGAACTGTCGTTTACCCTATATTTAGACCATTTATTGACTAACAAAAGGTGTTTGAGACTGGATTTAATCATGACGTGTTAGCCGTCTTTGAACCCAGTTCTCCAACCTTCTTCTGACAAATGATAGGAATAATCCTCTTGAAGAATAGGTTTAATAGCAGCATATGCAAAACCAATTATTCTGCTTAAAGGCAGATTTCATCACAGTTTTCAGTTGAGTAGAGGGAGCAGAAAAGAACACATTCATTAGCGATTACCAAAACATTCACATGTAGCTGCTCTGTATGCTCTAGTTTGAAGTTGTCTTGGACTGGTTTGAGAGCCCCATAGATGTGAATAATATGAGAATTGATTCATTCAGACCTTTACAATACATAAATGAGCACTGTGTCTCTTTGCTGGCCTGGTGGTTGAAACCTCAGGACTGACTGGTGTTGTTCTAACTTGTCCCACTATTACCACCATGCCCCCAGATTGATACAAAGTAAACTTTTATCCTCAAAGTTATATGGCCAGCTACGGTCCTTCCTGTGTTAAAATATTCTCTGCGTGTGAATGAGTTTTTGGCGTAAAACGACTTTCATGGTCAGTGTTTGTTATGACTGTACCTGTTGTTGTTTGCCTTGATGGTGCTGTGACAATCACCTCTTCTCATTGGGTGCAATAATTCACCACAAACCTTCGATGATGGTAAGTTGGTATCTGCTGCACGTGACCCGCTTCTAGAAAATGAGCTGTATGAATAATTGAATATGTTACCTGTGGTCCAAATCCTGGGATTGGTTTGGGAACGTGCATCTTGTTACTGTCCTGATCTGTTTTCAGAAACTGGAACTTTCTTTATGGACAGTTACTGCGTAGTAGTTTTTACGTTTATGTTGTCTGTGTGTTTGGTTTCATTCAATTTTATGTTGTTGTGGTTTTGGATGTTGGTTTGCATTATTTTGCTAGAACAATTGAGTTTCACAAAACGAAAAATATGATTTTTACCATTGCGGTTTTTGTATCGTTAGGGCATTTTTTTTAACAGTGGCGAAAGAAAAATCTTGGGGAGTTATTATGTGTATACAATTTTGCCTTTTCTGTGTAGTGGTAAGGGTATATTTTGTGGTGTACTGACTGATTGAGGTGAACTAGCTTCTGAGCAGTATTGGTATTTTTGAATGATTTTTATGACGACAATGACATAATTTTTTACTTATTTTTATTATGACAATGACAAAATTGCCTTGAAGTTTTTGTTGCCAATATCAGTTGAGTTGAAAGTTTTTTGGTTGTGGTAGATTTTACGTTTTGTAAAGGATGGATTAATATTAGTGCTATTTGGCTTCTTCTAAGGGTAGTATGGTAGTTCTTGTAGAGTGAAGATTGAGTTAATGCAGCTTTTTAATGGTTATGGAAAAGTTTTGGTTTTAAGGCTTGTGTTTTGGTTTTTATGAGCTACTTTCGACAGTTTTTGGTGACTTGGCAATGACAGAATTACTGTAAATTTTTGATAGTGGTAATGGTTGACATACCAAGGGCAGTTTTTGTTGAATGGTGCTTGTAGATGTAATCTGAAACAGGTTTTCCACAGGTTTTAGTCACTGTAGTAGTACTACCTCTTGTTGTTCTTTGGAGATGTTGTCAATTGGCATTTTGCTTTGCTTTCCCTGATTTTTTTCTGGGCGCTGGCTGTAGCTCATGGAGAGAGAGATACCTGATTTTGAAATATTTATTAGTGTTAATATTCATTTATTAATTTGTTATCATCTTGTAGTCTCTTTAATGACATTTATCTGCTCAATGATGTTAAGAATGACAATTTAAAAAGTTAAAGAGAAAATTTATGGGACGAAGTTTATAAAAAAATTACAGTTTAAAATTAATTGTCTAACACTAAATAATGACGTTTGCAAATAAATTAATTGACAGATAATTTCTGATAATTATTATCTGCTGTTTTCAATACTTGTTTAACAGGTAGACTGGTAGAGTTTTTTTTATAGCTAAATATGTATAATTTTGTAACAAATTGCAGTTTATTTAAATGAATAGGTCTACACATCGCTTCCAAGTAGGCTTCTGTTCGGAGGGGCTTTAGTCGTAAATTCTTGGAATGAATGAATGAATGATGGATTTCTGGTGTGTTGTAGTGGCGTTACGTGACCCAACAAACGAAACAGTTCTCATCGAGGGTGTCCTGTTTCGAGCGAACTATCTTGGTTCAACGCAGCTCATCTCCGAAGGCCAGCCTTCGAAAGGCATGAGGATGATGCAGGCTCAGGAGGCCGTCGGAAGAATTAAGGTCAGGGTCTTTGAGTCTGATTCATTCCTCAGTTATCTATTATCATTGACTTATGGCACCATTAGCGATATGTACATGGGGTCATTCAATTATCATATTTTCTAATGATAATAATAATTAATAATAATAATGATGATATTGGCAATTTTTGTTGTGTCATTGCGCAACCATGCTATTGCAAAGTCAAAGCAAGACCGCCTTCTAAATTACAATCTATTGGACAGAATCGATAAATTAATTAATCAATCAATCATTAGGTCCTATTGTGTGAGGCCACAGAGAATCGACGATATAACCTGGTAGAAAAGGTAAGCGTTGCAATAATGAAATTCTGTCCCCTTAATGATCAATGCAAGATATAAGCATAACTTCAGAGAATTTGGCCGTGCTGGTGGAATGTCAAGTTTCATTGACACGACTGACTTTGGCTATTCAGTTGACTTTGACTGAGCTTAAAGATTAGGACATTACATTAAAAAAACCTGACATATGTGGCAATTTCTGGGTCAGATATTTTAGCATCCAAGAGAGCTCACCGATTTCATATGTGACAATTGTGCATATTAAAGTGATAAAGTCTCCTGATTGGGTTAGATTGGGATGTGCTCGAAATACAAATTGTTTTTGTGTTGCACCGGTACATGGCTATTTATAAAGCGTTTCTTTAAGAAAAAAGCCTTTTAGAAGCACTTCCACTGCGGTCGATCCCGAGAGAAAAGGCATTTGATTTGAGACGAGAGAAAGATGAGGAGAGACTATCCGAGAGAAAGACGTAGCGAACCGATGATGGAAATGCATTCCATAGACAGGGACCTATGCAGCCAAGCGATCCGGATTGAGCCATGGTAGTCCTGACGTGGAAAACAAGGATTATCTAAGTGTACACAGTGAAGAAAGCATGAGATCACAATGATACTTCGGAGCAAGACCCAATTGAGACTAATTGATTGCAGGGATTGTATGTCATTTCTCAGGATATTAGCGACTATGTAAGTATATTATATCTAACCTGCTGACAGAAATGCACTCTACATACTACTTTAGGTAACAGTTAGGATGTATGGGGGTTGTTCATTGATCTTTGTTATTTATTATTATCTGATTAGTTTTCATTAGGTAGTAAACTTGTATATTTGCAGGAGCACTGCAGTTGTGATGCATTTAAAAAAGGCATCTCAATGCTTTGAACTTAAGTATTTCATTTACATCTCTCTGTTTGGCATAGATTGCCTGTAATATTATGAATTTGGATGTATACGGTTACACTTTTGCCCCTAGACAATAGGTGTGTTTGTGTGAATCATTCCTGAGACAATGACTCAAAGAGTGGAGTAATTCTTTGTAGTACAGTTGTTTATTAACGAAGATTGATACCGCATCATTATATGTATAACTTAAATTAAGAGTGTTAAACCAGGTCTTTGAATAAAAAGTTTTGATTTCATGGGTCAGTTCCGAATTTCAGTTTTTTTTCCACAAATGTATCTTATGACAAAGCTGCCAAAAGATCTGTTACTGTTATTTTGATGAAATCCAACCTGTGATGTTTGACTCATGAAACAATATGTTATAGAATGTTGCTCAGTATCAAGAAGTGTTTCATTTCAGTGTAGGTTGGTATCAGATTATGGTCATGTAAGAGCTTTGTACGGACTAGCCCAGATTTTGGTTTATTGCGTTGTCCGCCAGCAGACTGACCGCTTTGCTACATGGACTTCTTTTTTGCTTTTGTGACCTATGCTTATGGTTGTAGAAGAGATTGGCGGTAAGTCTGCTATGCATCTGCTTTCTGTGTATATGTTTGTGCCATGTTTGAGCAAAGAGTTCACAACCTATGAAGCTTTTTAGTTCTTCTCACGTGAAACTACCTAGACAGAGCTGTATACGTCATTGGGCACTGAGGTTGTTGCATCTTTTAAAAAGTAGAAAGTATCTGAGCAGATCTTGCACTTGGTAGCAAGTTTGCAGTGTGAAGGATAAGCACATCCAATTGGGAAACCAACATTCTACCTTTTTATCACTACAGCCTGTAGATCTCACTATTGATTTGCATCTTGTAACTTCAGATTCTTGGTTCATTCATAGTCTAATGATCATTAGGCTGCAGAAAAGGTCGAGATTATATAACTCGCCTTCGATATGCTTAAGGAAGGCACTATGTGTTTGTTAAATTACGTAGTTTTGAAAAGTTCTTTTGCGAAAAACTCCTCAGAAGCATTTTCCCAAAGTCTCTTTTGGTTGATGTACAAATGGGGCAACAGATGCCTTTTATATTATGCTGGATTTCTGGTAGTATTTGGTAGAACAAGTGGAGTCTAGACAGTTTAAGTATCGTCTTTGGCTGGCAATTAAAATGTGTTCTGGAGTCGCCAGGCAGTAATAAATAAGGACATCTGTAGCACTTGTAAGCCCGATCTACTGTACAAGGCATCAGCCATCAACACAACTCTCCTTTGGATCCATTCCTATCTCTCTTCTTGTTCTTTCTCTGCTAAATCACTGTACCCCTTGTCACAATCATCTCATCCATGGAATGCCACAAGCATTTGTTCCTGGGCTTCTTCTTTTCATCCTCTACAGAGTCTGCACTACTCCCTAGATGGTGAATTTCTCTTCCAGCTAAAGTTCATTCTGCAAAGTCTGTTCTTGCCTTCAGATTTCCACCAAAACTTGCTTTGAAGTAGTAGTCCGAGTAGTAATAAATAAGGGCATCTGTAGCACTTGTAAACCCGATCTACTATACAAGGCATCAGCCATCAACACAGCTCTCCTTTGGATCCATTCCTATCTCTCTTCTTGTTCTTTCTCTGCTAAATCATCATTTTGTATTGTTGCAACCATCAGCCAGTGCTTTGAGCATTTTGACATCATCGCTTTGTAGTTCTTAGATTATATTGTATAGGTTTTCTTTATGACAATGATGAGTGTTAAGTACTTCTTCCTTGATGTCCAAAAGTGATCTGCATATCAGGGAAGTTTGGACCAGTGCCCGTGTACTTCCGAATGCTTAACCAGTTTCGCACCATGTCACTAAGTAAAAAATTGCCTGGTGATGATAAATGATAGCTTCTCAAGACTCATATGAAATTTTTGTCTTGTCTGTTACTCTCCTATTGTTGTGATTTTTTGGCCAATTCACTAATTGATACCTGAAGTCTGTCTCCATCTTCGTCTATCACCATCTCTTTCGTTTTGGATTGCGTTATGTGCTCACTCTGCTTACATCAGGTTTTGCTTTTCATTCCCGATGTTGTGTCTTGTCGTGTGCGCTTGCACTCTGTCTGTGTGCCTGTAAGACGCATCTGAACTTAATTTCAAGAAGAAGAAGAATCTACTTATTTTCTGCACCCAAGTTTTTCTTAATTTTTTTGCTCACGGACTTGTTTGTGTGTGTTTTTGTATCTTTCCACGCTTCTTTCCATCTAGTTTTTTAATGTCTCTTTTCAAGCACCCAGTGATTTCTCTGTTGTCATTTTATTCAACTTTTTAATAATTTTTCCGATTCCTGCTTGTGTCAGGTCAGGTGTCATTTGAAGCGCACTTCATTTGTCTGTTGTGATTTTGATGCTTTTGCAATTTCTCTAAATAGTGATTTACAATCTGAGCATTAGGGTGGCCCTTAGCATACAGTCAAAAAATAAAAATCGCAAAATTTTGTCTGGCACCCTTTCAATCCATGCCAATTATAGAAATAACATTATGTTGAAAAGGATTTTGGAATTGCAAAACATTTAGGGGTGCCCCTCGAGTGCCGAAATTTATTCTTTAATACAAATTTGATCAATTGAATCATACAATTTCAACCAAACTATATTCAACACACTGTCACTCAGAATTTTACAGATATGACTAAAATACACTCTAGTGATGCAATAATGCCAATGAAACAAGTGTTTGCTGTTCAATTATTTGAATTATAATTCAGTTATTGTTCACTGTTCAGCTGGTCACAGAAGTAAATGATCAGTACAGGACATAAAATGCAGGAATCGCTGCTTTCTACTAATTTGACACGAGATTTCTTTTCGGACAGTCAGGGAACTGTCATCGATGTTCACTGACAACCTGCAGGAGAAATTGAAGCTGATCTTCATCTTTTGTTAGCTTTTTATTTAAGTCCTGGATGAGTGACACACCTGAGATCAGAACCGGAAGACGGTCAGCATGTTCGCGTGATGTCAAATCTTCCAGAAACTTGTCGTCCCAATGAACGGTTAAAGGAACTAAGGCGGAAAATTCGGATTGAAGGCTGTTTGATTTGGTGGTTCTGTTGCTCGCCCTGGCTCGTTGAATGGAATTTCGGTTGATATTCAAAGTCTTGACGTCACAGACAAGGCTGGAAGCCACTTCGCTAAGAACGAATATTGATTCTGGCTCGTTTGGACGCAGTTGCTTCATTTTTACAAGTGTTAGTGCCGCAGGTTTTGTTTCCTTTACATCCAACATCAGACCCACCACTTTCATAACTTGATTCTTCATCACTTGAACAGGAATCGGTATCCAGTACTAACTGGCTTGTAAACGCCGCGAGCTCTTCCTGTGTCCTCTATATTTGTGCATCTGTTCCACTTCCTTCCGTTCCTGTGCACGCTGTCTTCGACGCATATACACCATGTCAGCTGCACCAACTGAACCTGGACGTCCCTTCTGCCTTTGAGAGAGTAGAAAGTCTCTGTCTTCAGAAATGGAGATCATTGTGAGAGCGTCTGCATGGGCAATATCAAACAGGTCATCTATAGTCTCTCAATAAATTTCTCCTCCTTAATCTTGTGAGCTGTAGCTGTTTGGTGTCTATGCTTTTGAAGTCCTTTCCGTTCCACGAACACCGACTCCAACTTGTCAATACAATGCTTTTTACCTCTTACAGGTATACCAGCTCGGTTCCAAAATAGAGTGGCTATTTCTATAGCCTGTTGACTGGAATAACGGACTGTCTGCTTGCCAACTTTGAGTAGATGCATGAAGTACCAAAAGTTTGACGATACGATGGCAACTTTGCTCCAAGAATTTCAGGCTCATAAGAGCCAATTAGATAGATACTTGCTTTCCCTCGCGTTTGCATAATAAATTATGAATAATTATTTGTAGTATTTCGTATTTACTATGTCTGACAATGTAGACCTGTGTTTCCAATAGTAGACTAAAATCCAATGTCTTTCCTTGTATTAAACAACTCTTCATAAAATATTGCCACCTTTTTTCAACCAGACAACAAACGATAATCAAACATATATTTGAAATTGTACAGTGACTAAAATTTTAGAGCTCACATAATTTTAATAATTAAGTAAGTACTAAGTATTAAATGTTGATGCATTGCAAACATTAGTAGGCCGACAGAATGTATTAAAGCACTGAAAATTTCAGTTTGCGATTCCAATTATAATTTGGAAGTTTACTCGTACATTATTGAAACTTGAGAGCTCGGGGGGCACCCCTAGACATTGCCCTATTGCAAAGATTTTTTGCACAAATTATTTTCTTCATAATTGAAATAGATTGGAGGGGTGCCAGTAGATTATTTTTAACTTTCATTTTTAAGGGCCACCCTACTGAGCATGTTGGCTAAAGTTGAGCAGATGAGAAATTAAATGACTGAAAGTAGATTTTTGTGCATAACTATGGTTGCCTTCGATATTTGGGAGTGCTAAAGATTAGAGCTTTGTTTTCTCGTCTATTACTGTATTTCCAATGGTTTTAATCTTGTTATTATTGTATGAAATGTTTTGTTGTCATCTTTGTATGCAGGGTTTGTATGTTAGTGTATCATTTTGCTTTCACAGTTGATGATCATGTCGATATGATCTCTGGCTCAGATTTTTCCTGTATCTGTTCATTTGTTTGTATGTGCACTTGTTATAGCGCCCCTTCAAGCTCTCTTCTCAGAGGTGCTTCCGACTACAGAGCGGACACTGCATCGGTGTTTCACGCCGAAACGCTGAGCAATTGCAAGTGAAGGACTTGCCCAAGGTCCCTACACGGCGACTTGAGGTGGATTAATGGCTCCAAGGCGATGAACATACCCATTACCCACTACACCACCGCACCCCACAAAAAGTTTAATACTGTGAACATCCTTGTACAAGCCAATTTTATGTATTACGGCACCAGAGAACTTGACAACGCTTATTTTCATCTGACTTTGTCACTTTTATCTTCTTGATTTGTATCTAAGAAACTTTGTACATTTGTGCTGTTGACCATTCATTTTTTCTCACAATTTCGATAGCAAATGTCTTCCTTTGCTGATCATTGAGACTCTACTTTTGGAGTATGATTTGTAATGCATCTGAGCAATTATTTGAAACCTAAGAGAACATTCAAATGTTTTTATTGTCGTGGTTTTATTTAATTATATAGGGCTGTAGACGGGAAAAGTCGAGGATGGTGACAAAATTTAATGTCTTCAAATATTGCAATATAAACTGCTCTTACTGACATTATCACCCTCATAGTGACTACATTTATAACAGTTTTGACGCTTTTCATAACAGGTACTAAATTGATCAAATTTTTTTGACCAATCAAGGGTAATTTTTGGAGATTAATCAATGAGTGTTTAATCAGTTCCAGCCCTAATTTTTATACCCTATTAATAAGTGATGCCATTAATAATAATAATAATATTAATTATTTTTATTATTATTACAACAATTTATATGTATGTAGTTTATTTCTACAGTATTACCGAGGAGTTTCTTACAGTTATGTATCTGTCTGTTTATGATGTTGGTTAGGTTCTTTTGATGTCTAGAGTTATTGTGTATGTATGTATATGGGCATTTATATAGCGCCTTACAATTACCTGACAAAGGTGTGTGAGCCAATAACACCTGACATTTTCAGCGATACAGATGTGGTGTGGCTCTGCATTTAGCACCAACCAATTTATTTGTTGCGTGTTATGAAATGGCACTACAGAACTATGCTTGATTAGATCGTCAGTCTTCTACCTGGTCAATATTTCCAGTAAGCTGAAATAATTTGAAAAAATCAAATTAGAATTTTGATGAGACTTTCTTGCTTTTAATCAATGTCGAGAGTTCATGTATGTTTAGTTAAATTAGGTGAACTGTGTTGTCGTTTTATAGGCTCCTGATGGTGAGACGCAACCAAGCACCGAAGTCGATCTCTTTGTCTCAGTTGAGAAGATCATGGTCCTAAACACAGATCTCCAGGTCAGTACACATGCACGCACGCACACACACAAGCACACACATTAATGCTTGCTTATACTTTCATGTCTCCATTTAATATTGACCGTAAGCATATGTTAGGAAATTATGTTTGTTCTCGTATAGGTTTTTGTAATTATGAATATATGTGTATGATACTGTGTATGTATAGAAGATACAAATGGTGGAGCGCCTCTGAGGAGTTCTCTTTAAGGGGCGCTATGTAAGTGTACGATTACAATTTCAATTACAATTACAATAGATGATAATACGTAAGAGTTTCTATTAATAATGAGTATACATGTGTTATTAGAAATACTATTATATTCATGATGTAGATTGTAAATGTATAATTGTTATCATTACAGACTATAATGCATGATTTAGTATTGCACAGGCTTATTGATATATAATGATAATAAATAGTATGTTTATTCTAAGAACATACTCGCTTACTTGGATGATTATGATGTGGAAATTTATATATAGTACAGGGTAACGGCCTCTGTTGTCATAGACCCTGGTCAAATCGAATCCATATACAGTCTTTATATAAATGAGAAATTATGTAAAGGTTCTATATAAATATCCTCCTCCTCGCATAAATACCTCTGTGACGGTGTGTAAGCCTCTTTCTGCAAGATCTTCACGCCCTCTTCGTTCTGCTGACCGCTTTGATCTATTTATACCCAGATCACGAAACTCATTAACCCAACATCGGGTTTTTGCTATTGTTGGTCCTTTTATTTGGAATCACCTTCCTTCTGGAATTCGTGGCAGGATTCATGTAGGAAATTCACCTGCATCTTTTCACTGCTTGAAAACTTTTCTCTTTTCATGGGTCTGTCACGCTGAGAGTGCTTCTGAATAGCTCTGCTGTGAGAAGCGCTTTACAAATGCTTGATTAGATTAGGTTAGATTAGAATTCGATTAGATTAGAAGACACAAACGGTGGTAGTGAAACTTAGTTAAGAATGAAGTGACGTGATGTTTTCCAGGAGATCATGATGGACCATGCTCTGCGAACCATATCATACATTGCCGACATCGGTGACATTCTCGTCATCATGGCACGGCGCGGACCCATCATGAACCAGAGTTCAGATGCGTCGATAAGACGTCGCAGCCAGACGAAGATATGTTGCCACGTCTTTGAGTCTGATGAGGTGAGAAGAATCTGCTCTCACTATTAACTCTTTTGAATGGGATTGTGCTCACTGGATCGTTGCTCTCGCTAGGACTGCTTCACCCAATATTGCACCTTTGCTCTCTTATGAGTCCTACCTTCCACTTGCCATTTAATTACATTCGTCTCTTTATGCTTTGAGATTTTGGCCACTTGAAGACCTTTTATTCCATCTAGGTGCTGAGCACTCTGACTGGTTTATACCAGTGATTCCCAACCTTTTTTGACTTTAGGGCCACTTTTTCCAAGTTGGAGGACACAAGGGCCACTTTTTCTTAGTTGAATGACATTAGGGGGCCACGAGGCTAAAATTTAATTAACTAAATGAATATAAAATTTTTATAATTGAATCAAAATGAAAGTTTGATTTTATTTATAGGCGTCAAAACCAAATAATTTGTAATAGAAGGTAGTTAGGTGTTCCTGTTCAAATTGTAAATTTTTTCATATATTTTTTAAAAATTATTTGAGAGAAGAGGGCCATTTTTTAGGCCTTGCGGGCCACTTTTGGCCTGCGGGCCACGGGTTTGGAACCTTTGTTTATTCTGTAAGAGGTGCTTTGCAAATTTAAAAGCGATACAATGCAGTGTTGGCCATATTCCAAACTGTGGTCATGTCTCATATAATACGCGTGATGTCTTGAAATGGCTTCCATTTTCACAGCGGATTCCTACAGGGTTTGTGCATTGGTTAGGCGGTGCATTGAGAGACTGGCTCCACTGTATCTGCAAGAACTTTGTTGTTCCCCCCTTGAGTGTCCAGTGTTGATCCATCCTTCGATCGGTGAACCAAGCTGAGCTTCTGGTTCCCCGCTCGCTGACTGCTATCTGACAGCATCGTTCATTCTCATTTGCTGGTCCTTCAACCTGGAATGACCTCCCTGTTACACTGCAGCATCGAACATACCCCTATACCACTATACCTCACAATGTATATGAACTTTGACATACTTGATTAACTAACCTGTGGAAAGCTCAATTGGAATCGATTTTTAGATCATGGTGCGTGATTGACCTAATTTTGTTAAATCTTAAATCACTTGATTGGCTTTTACGTTGATTGATTGTTGATTGATTTTAGGCTCAGTTGATTGCTCAGTCTATTGGCCAGGCCTTTCAAGTGTCTTACATGGAGTTTCTGAAAGCGAATGGCATTGATAATCCTAGTCATATCCGCGAATTAGATTACCAGGAGGTGCTCAACCAGCAGGAAATATTCGGGGAGGAGCTTTATCTATTCTCCAATCGTGAAATGCAAAAAGAGGTCAGTACCACGAAATTCCAAACTGGGTCAATTGCAGATGATGAATTATGTGATGTAAATAGAATTATGGTGAACATTTTATGCTGTCTCGATAATGTTCAGTACTGAATGAATCTGCAGCCAATTATTGATAATTAAATGGAAGTTATAGATCTGTCGGTGCTATAGGGTGGGTCGCAAGCTCACCGCGGAACCCTCCTCCTTTATCCTGGCTTGGGACAGGCACAGGTTTCCTTGACAGTCATCCTGTGGCAGAGTTTTACTTGCTTGCTTGCTTAAATGTGAATGTATTATTAGGACATTATGCATGTGCTTTCAGGTCATTGTCCCAAAGGTCAAAGGTGAGCCGCTGGGAGTTGTTATAGTGGAGTCTGGGTGGGGCAGCATGGTTCCGACCGTTGTCCTTGCCAACATGTCCCCCACTGGGGCGGCAGCTCGATGTGGTCAGCTGAACATTGGCGATCAGATCATGTCGATCAACGGAATCAGTCTTGTGGGACTTCCGCTGTCCACCTGCCAGAACTACATCAAGGTCAGTCAACCATGACCATAATGGATATGATGTTATCGAATGAAGCATCCATAAAAGCCTATTCATATAATACTACGTACACAGATAATCCTATTTTTGTACCATCCGTTTGCTCCCTTGTTGCAACTCCTACAGTTTGTGGACCTCCCCTACGCGTGCATACAGATGAGCTTCTCTCCCCAGGTCTTACAAAATTAATTAATTAACTAATGTCGTGTATAAAACATTTACTTGACCATAGGCTACTATTTATTTTTGTTGAACATCATTATTTCTCCAAAATTTTTTAACTGTTATTAAGGCTGTCAGAAATGTAGAAAATGTGGCCCGGGTACCCAAGCTCATTTTCAGCGGGGCCCGTGAGTCCGTCATTCATTGGGAAATAACTGGAATGACCCGTGTGTCACTAAGTAAACAATCTTGCAATGGAAAGTTGAAAGCTATGTTGTGCAGAAGATCATTATTTCATTAAACATTTGTACACTAAGCTATGATTATTATTATTGACTCTTTACATAGTGCACCTTCAAGGTAATCTATTCAGAAGTGCTCCCAGTTCAATAACGGCTAATTAAGTCGGTTTTTAAGTGAGAAAGGAACAATGTAGTGGTGTGACCTCTAGGTTCTTTTACCAGCCACTGAAAAAGAGTGCCGCTGCATTATAATTATACTAGATGTGTTACCCGGCGTTGCCCGGGAAATTTAGGGTTTTAAACACTACTCCACTGTGGTACTCATCGTAGACCGCTAGATTTCGGGTTTTCGCCAACCCTCCACCCCACCCCGCTTCCCCAAAAGGTCAAAGGTGACCCGCCGCTGCGGGGCGCTGCGGAAATTATTACTCGGCGGGTATGACGTAATGGGCTGTAGACTCCTTACTGAAGCGTTATTATTGATGAAATATGTCTTAAAACGCGAATAACTCTGCTTTTAAATTGATTTAAAAGCTGAAAATAGTTGCGCTGACCTTATAATTTTGGTAAGGCGCTACGGAAATTATTACTGGGTTTGTATGACGTCATTCGGGCTGTAGACTCTTGACTAAAGCTCGATACTACTAACGCGTGAGCGATTAAAACGCTTCTGTCTTAAAACGCTAATAACTCGAGTTCTAAAGTGAAATTTAGGGTTTTAAACACTACTCCACTCTGGTACCCATCGTTGACTGCTAAATTTCGGGTTTTCGCCAACCCTCCACCCCACCTCGCTTCCCCAAAAATCCAAACTTGACCCACCGTTGCGTGGCGCTACGAAAATTATTACTGGGCGGGTATGACGTCATGCGGAGCAGACTCCAATAAATCGCTGGCGTGATCAAATTATTGATCAATTACTGATGAAATCTGTCTTAAAACGCTAATAACTTTTGTTTTAAACGGAATTAAAACCTGAAAATAGTCAATATGACCTTATAATTTGGGTAAGAATCGATATCAATAATTGTTTTAAACCGACGCTGTTTCATTTCCGAGCCTATTCTGCAGGTCAGAGTAAAAGCGTACATACAAATAAACAAACATAAGGAAAGTGTTTCTGCCTTATAATATAGATGAAGTCATTGAACTCTACGAAGTAAGTTGTATCTAGTTATAAGAGACCTGATTCAAAGCCGTCATTGGTTTACGCGCCCCCTGAACAGCGGTTGCAGGCTATTGTCTGATGCAAGGATCTCATTATGATCACCCTTATTATATAGGAGACTATGTGTCACTAGTCTTGTGATAGCAGACAATGGAACAGGTACAAGTGCCAACATCCATCAGAGCCATCCAATGACTTATCCTTCACTGCGACTGACGATTGCTGGCTTCAACACTCGCAGCTGCGCACGAGACATTGTATTAGTTGTGTTGCATTGTATTATTTACTTTATTTTATTTATTGCAACTCATTTTTGCTGTTTTCTTTCTTCAGGTCGCCAGACATCAGTCAGTCGTTAAGTTGGCCGTTGTGTCTTGTCCGCCGGTCGTTGAAGTTCTCATCAAACGCCCGGATATCAAGTATCAGCTCGGTTTCAGTGTTCAGAACGGAGTGGTCAGTTCAGTTTCTGTGCATATCCTCAGCATTCAACACCTATTAAGGGTGACCTGACATCTAAGTAACGCGACAAAATGTCACGGAGAAAATGTCATAATGATAGAAGAATGTCACCTGTTAAAATGTCACATGGGACAAAATGTCTTATGTATGAAAGAGTAAATAAGTAAATAAGTGCATATTTTAATAATTGATGATCTCAGAATCGACTGAAATGTAATTGTAACAAAACGTTTTCGATGTTAAAAACCTGAAAGAAAGCAAAATCTGATTACTTATTGTATTTAAACATTTATACTTAACTACTTAGTAGTACTGCGATGCTGAAAAAAACTGATTTCAAGTGATTGTAGTGTTTGTACACTATCGAAACAACGTACAACATTGATATCAAGAACTCTTGCAACATGTCTTTTTGTGGTAAAAACCATATATGTTGATTTTGAGGTTATCAATTATCAAAATGAACACTTATTTACTTGTTTATACTTATGACGTTTAGTTCGTGACATTTTGCCAGGTAACATTTTGCCATTATGATATTTTAGCATGGAACCCTAGGAAGATACATTTTATCTTTTCTGTTTTGGCTTCAGGTCCGTCTTCACTGTTTTGCGGCATTCCTCATGTCTTGCTGATTTGCATTCCTTGCCAGTTGCCACTGCTTTACAAAATGGAACGAAGAACCAATTCCTTTTTGAAGTTTACAATTGCTTTTCTTCTTTCAAGAATCTTGTCAAAACTCACAATTTCTGAGATTTTAAATTGTTGGTTTACTTGCTGCAGTAACACGGGTGGTCAGTAATTGTGTCTTCTATAAGTGTTTCTGTGTAACTTTGTGTCTGTTATTTCGAAATAACAATAGTAATTTGTAGCTTTAAATGTAATTGGTAGATTTGTTGCCATTTCTGGTTGGAATTCTCGAGCATTCTACGGTATGTTCATTGTAGATTTGCAGCCTTCTTCGTGGTGGAATTGCCGAGCGGGGCGGAATTCGTGTTGGCCATCGTATTATAGAAATCAACGGCCAGAGTGTGGTCGCTATTTCACACGACAAGATAGTTCACATGTTAGCCACTTCAATTGGAGAAGTAAGATTTAATTTTAGTTGTCACTAGCAAATTAACTCTCATTTGCAGCCGAAATGAGCAGACTTATTGTTGCAACAAGACAGACTAGCGGCTAATCATTAATCATTGATTGCTTTGACGAATAAAAGAACGAGCTGACAAGCTAATCATTTTAACTCTTCATTACTAGTCCTCATAAAGCATTGTGAATACTTATCAGTGTTCAGATCGATTATTTTTTTGCGAAAATCTTTTCCATGCTGTACTATGGCAATGTTGGATTACTGGAATAAACTGCCTACCAAAAACCGGCGACGCAAACTTTTCCCCGGCCTCTCTTCACCACTTTTCCAGAAGAATACCTTGAGAACAGTTCTTTTCGATTGTGTTTTCATTCTGTTTGGTTTGAATTGCCTCTGTCTTGAAGTGGTGCAACTATGTATTGCATCTATAAATTTATATAGCACATTTATATAGCACATTTATATAGCACCTCTCGCAGTTCACACTGATCGCAGCGCTGTCTCTTTTGCCAACAGATCCAGATGAAGACTATGCCAACGTCAATATTCCGGCTACTCACTGGACAGGACGTGCCGCACTATATCTAAAGATACTTCAGCCAGCTGGTTCAGCATTTCTTCGGCGGCCAGAGAAGAATGGCGCCATCGAAAGACGGATTCTGTCGTCGGCGCTCGTTACTTTGCATCGTCAATATTCTTTCATTGTGCGTCGTCGGCTTTCAGACTTTACTCGAAAAAAATATCGCATAAAATGGCCTTACAGTTTCATAATCATCGACGGATCGGAGCTTTGGGGCCGCTCTTTTGTAGATAGATTGTTATCGATATAACTCTTTCTCCGTGCAATCGCTTGCTCTGGTCGTGTACTTCAGAGAAATTGTATATTTTTGCGTGTGTGCCCCTCGCTTCATCCCTATTTTCGCTCGTGTGTTTATGTTTGTATCTTAAAGCACTCTAGGAATTGTTGCTTCAGTGTGCGTTCTGCATCAGGGAGTTACATATTTTGTCCGTTGTGCAAAAGATGGCTTCACTGTAAGTGTTTTCTACTTGATGCAACAAATGGATGATCTGGATGCAATGCAGCCAAGCTTGCAGCTTTTTCTTTAGATGTACAATATTGAATTGGCCCCAAAATGGAAGGCTTAACCAGAATTGTCCTTTGAAGAAAATTTAGATTAAACGACTGATTGCAAAGCAAAGAAACAACAGAAAATAGAAAACTAAAGTAAAAATTGGATGGATGACGGAAAAAGTCGAGAAATCAGGAGCAAGTAAGAGGAAGTGGAAATGGGGAAAAAGAACTAAAAAGGCGCATTACTTCTACTAGCATTATGACTAGTTACGAAAAAGGTCACCAGATATTTTTGCTTTCGGTGAATTTAAATTACAAAATTGACTTCAAATGTGAGAGGACTAAAAATTCTTTAATTTTTTTAAAAATCGAATGATAAAATTCTAATTGGTTGTAAATTTTTAAAAAAATATTCGGTTATTGCAAACCTTCTCGTTTTCCTCGGCTCCTGGATCAGACAATCAGCCGTGAATGTTCGTGTTATTATAATGTCACTGCAGGGCTGTGTCTGTTCAAGGTCTTGTACTAGTATGTGATTGTACCATTCGTGGTTAATGCTCATGTAATGTGATTTGACTGATCGAATGCTTGACGGTGAAATGTGATTGATCGAGAACATTTTGCACTTTACTCTCGTGTTGTCATGATCCATTGCCATTACTGTCGCTTACTACTTCCAGGAGAAATTGAACACTACGATCATGCTTGATTTACTCAGTTGTTTTGCGTATTATGATGATGTTCGCAGTACCTTAGCAGATCCATTGTCTGCCTGTATGTGAAGATATGACTAAATCAAGGCTGTAGCTAGGGGGTGTTTTGGGTGTTTTAACACCCCCCCGATATGTAAAAAGTAGAAAATAATAGAATGCATTTAATAGCACATGATGTAAAAACCATGAAATAAAACCACGAAACACCTCCCCCAAAATGTGAAAAAATAGAATGAAATGATTTCGGTCAGATGGCTAAAAAAAGGTCATTTTTTTCGGATGGGAAACTGAAGAAACACCCCCGAAATCAAATCCTGGCTACGGCCTTGGATTAAATTTAAGGACACGGTCAATCAAACGAGCATTGCGTGTATTGTATGGATTGCATGGAAGTCTGGTTCTGAATGACTTCCGACAAAACTTACATATTGCACTGCGTGAGATGTGGAACAACCACATATACCGTGTGTTGCAGAGCAAAGAGAAATGCAGCCAAGAAAGGATGACAACGAAGCCCTAAGTACTTCTATACTGAAGTGCTAAGTACCTTAGACAGAGCACAGCTGGCCAGGCTGTTACCTCCTATTAAGGATCTTACGTGTAGCTAGTCCCGCTAGTTAGATATAATTATTATAACCAAACTTTTTCTGCTCTTCCTAATTAGCTTAGCTGCAGCATTTATGTTGGATGGAGTACGATTAATTCAAGTGTCATGTTCAGCAAAATGGCATTATCGTAAGCCACACAGGTGCATACGAATATAATGTGTACTTGTGTAGGGTTAGAAATAGCAGTAGCAGAGCAGGTAGCGTGACATGCAGACGTGCAAGTGCGGATGAAAGAAGCATGTTCAACGCAATGTGTGTACATGCCGACAGAAGCAAAGTCCAGTCAATGTTGCACACTGGAAAAAGAAGTCATCTGGAAAACGAAGACTTTTCCATGCAGTGGGTCCAGCATTGGAAAGGGAACACTGGTCAATCTGATTGAAGACTGTTGGACATGCGGTTGATTTGCTGACCATGGGATATACTTATACAAGTGTAGCAAGTCTTATACAACTTTCAGTATGTTGACTAGTTTAGCTCTATGCAAAACCTCTGTTATGTAAGAATGAGGTTTTTTTCAAGAGATTGGTACTAAACTTTATCTGTATGATAATGCCAATTGTTATGTCAGTTGGCAGTTGCTATTGTCGTATGATGCTTAACATGTTAGAGTTTTTCAGAACAAAAGTGCTGCTGCTACAAACCTTTACACTGAAAACTTTGATGAATGAATGCTTTGTGCGAATCCATTGTCTACAGTATTTTAGGCGTGAATTGTGTGTTGCTGCGTGCACGTTATTTGTGTTCTGTAATATTCGAGACGAAAGGAGCATGATTGTGTTGTGTGCTGTGCCACTACCTAATTCCTTTCACATGAATGTGGATTGTCAAACTTGAATTGCGTGTTCGTTTAATTCAAAATGTCCGGAAGTATCCTTAGATTCCATAGTCCATACGTAGTAAATTCATATGAAGCGCCTCTGATTAGGTTGTACTGTGAGAGGCGCTTTTTAAATCCCTAAATAGAATAGAATATGAATATTCTCTTATAATAATTAATATGTCGAAACTCGTTCTTCATGCGTTACCGGTTTCATTTAAACGTTGTCAGTAACAGCGTTTGAGTATTTATCTTGGTATTGTACTTTAGAATGAGCCTCACATATTGCTTTAGAAGTTTGCTACTTCAACCAAAAGGTAATTAATTAAGAGCAAAAGTTACCGAATTGAAACGATAGAACCGCGTTAATAATGCTTTTCCGTATATACCGAACGATTCCATTTCATGATAAGATTATGGGAAGATTATGGGAATCATTTATTTGCATGTTCACGTCTTGCATCTCACAGTCTTGTAACGTTTCCTGAAGTATATATATATATAGTCTCATACTCCATTTACTCTAATTTAGATGTTTTTCTCTGTCTTTGACTGTGTAACTATGATGCTGCGAAATTATTTTTAAAACTTCAGAAGTTACAGTGTGTGTGGTTAGTCTGTCTATGTGCACGTATAATGCAGAAATAATTCAATTCGATTGTTGTTACAAGTGTTTTGTGGTGCTGGTGTATTATTCGCTTACAGTCGAGCTAGGAGCTAGGAAGGTTGTTTCGTTTCGTAAATGATCGAGAACTGACGACGATTATAATAGTGACTGCGCTCATTTGGTTTTGTATTGCAAACCAGTGTTTCGTAAGATAAAAATATCAGTATGCTAATAGGAACTGGTTGCGTTTTTTAATTATTGTGTAGAAATGTGAAATTGAAGCCATTATATGTGACGCTTACTCCATATCAGAACAACGAGGCCTATTTATAATAGCCTACTGTGAGGCAGTCTTGTTGTCAGGACCTGAAAGACCAAGACCTTTGGTGCCAAGATCAAGACCTTTGGTGCCATGACCATGACCTTTGATTCCAAGACCAAGACCTTTGGTGCCAAGACCTGTTGTACCAAGACCTGTGGTGCCAAGATAAGACCTTTGGTGCCAAGACCAAGACAAGGATCTTAGTCTCAAGACCAAGACTTTCGACCCCAAGACTTGAAGACTTTCAAAAATCACAATCATGCCCAGACCTCTCTTCCTATTTTAATTAAAGCATGTCAGATGCTTCTTTGTTATTGAAGCAAAGCAACTCTAAATGCAAACTGCAGAGAATTCTGAATTCATACTTACAATTAAGTCCTTCTTATGAAATGCTATTTCAACTACATGTTGCATTTTATAAAAACCAATTCACTCAGAATTTTATGACCAAAACGTGCCATGTAATGCCCTCAAAACATTTCTACCTGTAAAAAGTACGACTGGGAGGACGGAAAAACGGACGGATGGATGGATGAACGGACCGGACCGACAGTCACTGGCAGGGCCGGATTAAGGCATGCTCAACATGTTCGGCCGAACAGGGGCCCCACACATGCGGAGGAAAATATTTTAGGAAAAAATTATATATTCTGCCTGAATTTCGACCAAACGACTAAAAAAGTCATCCAAAAAGTCGTCAGCTGTTTTGTTTTGGCAGAGGGAAAATCGGTATATCCTAATGAAATTTCGACCAAACAACTAAAAAAGATCATCAGATTTTTTTTGGGCTGAAGATCCCCAACAAAATTTCCGAACAGGGTTCCCACATTTCTTAATCTGGCCATGGTCACTGGCACACACACGGCCACACACCAGCTTTCCAAGGACTGCTATGGATGTATTTTGTAAGTCTTTTTTAAATCATCCTATGGTTAATCCCTCTTGAAACAAGTCTCGTCATAGTTGAATTGCAGACATTCAGTACAGTGTGATTGTTGCTGTTGCTGGTGGTTTCTTCTGATAAAGAATTGTATCCATCTGATGCAGAGCTGCCAGTTGGTGTCTGAGAATGCAAGATCGAGTGACTAAAGAGCCTACGACCTTGAAAACCTTGTCATTAATCACTATTCATATATGCGTGCATAATTTCCTCCAGTAGCCTAATGCTGAATGTTAAAATTTAATACCCAAACAGTAACAGTTTCAATGGGCAAAACGTTTGGTTCTGACTCCTGAAATGAAAATAAGATAATTAATTTATTAATTAATTTATTATTTAATAATTAATTTATTATCGTCTGTAGAGAATCCTGTCTTTTATTGACCTAGTTGGTATCTATGCAGTATGCACGAGTCTAAAATTGTGCGATGTGGGCTTCGAGTTATATTGGCTCTGAAATGTGGAGGAACGAACTAAACAGGACATGCGAGTCCCTGTCGATTAGCCTACTGCTCTCACTAGTCGTCTCTCACTCAACTGTCGAGTCTTGGTCGTGAAAGCACTGAAAGGTAAAGACCTTGAAGAACGTTTATCGTTGTCTCCAAATTTCTAAAACGCCGCTCAAAAACCAAGCGCAGGGCACCCGCTTATTCACGAGCTTTTTCAAGCCTTTCAACCTCAATAGAAAAATCCACTGGTCTCAGGACCAAGGCCAAGCTCTTTAAAAGCGAATTCGAGTGCATTCGAGACCAAGACGTCGGTCTCGATGACAAAATTAAGACTGCTATGAAACCTGTCACAATTTGTAATTTAACTTATAGGCCTACGAATTAGCTAACGGATGTTATTTGATATTATGAGCTCTAGAACCTATGAACAAATATAGCCTATTTCTGTCAAAATCGGTAGGCCTATCTACAGGCTGTGTAAAGAATGAAACATAGGCCTATAGGACACCAACTCAAAAGAAGACATGATTAATCGATCTGAAATTTTTAAACTGTAGCCCTATAGGCCCAGAGCAGAGGTGGACAGCACACGACCTTAGGCCTTGTCGGGTTCATGACGGACCTTTGAACCAACCCTTGAAAAGTCATGTCTTTTATCATAGCATTCTAATGGATACATTTGTCCGTATGTATATATATATATATATATATATATATATATATATATATATATATATATATATATATATATATATATAATTCAACAAATAATATGTCGTCACAATTAATAAAAGAGGTACAATGGTCCATGTAACTAAGGTATCATCCTTACCGCAAGTCAACAACATGTCTATGAACAGAGATAATGACGTAACAATGGTGTAGCCTACTTTGTCGAACAAACAGAAGTCATCACAATGCGGAATAGCCCATGCATTATCCCAACAACACGTCGTCATAAACGTAACAATAGAGTTGTGGACCAAGGAGATGTCGTCATAGCAGCATAACAAAAGGCAGTGACGCAACAAAGAGAAGTCGTCACAATTCGGGATCCATGATGGTGCAGATTAAATGCTTAATTACGCCTATAAATTAACCTACATGTAGCATCGTTCATCATTCATTACGTCGTTCATTACGTGAATTTTAATCCATAGGCACAATTTGATTAGTGACGTAATAATAGAACAGAGAGATGTCGTCACAGTGAAGTGACCATATATCGCAAAAGCTAACAGCAAAATGAATGTAGGCCTATGTACATAATTATAAGCTTACGTCATATAATATATATATATATATACATATTATGTATATATTTTTATATTTACGTGTTATATATAAATATATTATATATATTTATATAACACGTAAATTAAATTTCGGTTCAATTTATTCGGTAACCAAGTTGCAAGGAAGTAACCGAGTCTATATATAGAGACAAGGACTTTTGCATTTTATTTTTATTATATGAGGTTACTATGGCAATGTATCGTAGACTATAGATATGAAATCACAATGCAATTAGTATTGTTAGAGGTTCCTATGGCAATTTATAGCCTTTGTGAAACCAGAATGCTATTAGACTCATTGCAAGCGGTTACTATGGAAATTGTAGACTCTGTGAAATCATAAAACAAGTATTTTATTGTCAAGGGCGTAACTTTTCCCCAGAAAGTGGTGGTGACTATTATTTTGTCTGCTCACTAAATTTTCCTTCCCTTCTCTGTATACCCTCGCCTTCCGCTATGATGAACTCTCCCTCCCAAATCGAATTGAGTTTACTTTGTCCGCCACTTTCGGTCACTCGCAAAGTCGCACTCGAACAGTAGGCCTAAGCTACAATGCTGCTACAGTAGGCTAATGTTTTAATTTTTCCGTTATGAATTTGATAATAATTATGAACTTTTACAGAAACTCGATTTCATAATGTCAAGTCCAACCTACAACAAAATAGACTACACGTCGTCCAATTAAAGCACCAAACTTAAAGAAGGGTCAGGAGTCAGGACCGTAAATCTGTTTGGAACTGTCAGTGTGGGGCGGGAAAATTTACCACCCCCGCTCGAGGTGGAGGCTCTTGGACATAATTATGCTTCCTTTAAGAAGTCGTCTGTATGACCTATATAGAGCCTATAATTATGTAGTGTATACTGAGGTCGGTTACTGCAGGTTGGTGACAACAAATTTTCCGCCTCGGGATATCTCAGGATATAGCCTGAGTCTGTCTCAAGCCAAGATAAAAGGAGGGTGGTTCCGCGGTGGGCTTGCGCAATTAGCCCCCCCCCCGGGTTAAAAAAAACTATGCAGCAGGCACTGGCTGTGAGCACAGTGCTGTAGCGTATACATACAGATCTGAGACGTGGCCCATGACGGTAACAAACAGGAAAAGACTGGAGGCAGCACACCATAGGTGGCTGAGAAGGATTCTATAATGTATCGTGGCTGGACAAGATAACAAGCAAAGTCATAAGAGACAAGACGGGACAAGAAGGTACGGAAAACATCATTAGAAAAAGAATACTGAGGTGGATGTGGCACGTTGTTCGCGTGGACGAGAATCGAAGAGCCAAATCGGTGATGTCCTGGAATGCAGGAAGTAGAAACAAGAGGGGACGACCACGAAATAACGTTTTATAGGGCACCATAAAAGGTAAATTAATTGAGCTGTCTGCAGGGAGATGTCATATGGAAGGGAGGATGAAGAACTGGCAATGGGCGGGGCGAGTGGAGGAAGTGCTTTGCCCGATGTGCAGACCTGCACGGGAAGGACTAAGTGACTAAGTAAGCACTGCGCAGCGTATAGGTACAGACTGCAAGGAGCAACAACAATAAAAGACTTCTGCCAGTAGTGCTAAAGATGCAACAATTGCCATTCGCCAATAGGCCTAATCAAATGATCGAAGTTACGGCCAATGATAAACTGGAAAATTCAGTCAAATCGTGCGCAGTATAACCTATAGATGCAGTCATATCAAGCAGTCTATAAACTTTGATGCGATGTTTCTTTCTATAATTCTCCGTTATCTCAATTTCTCTATCTATTTCCTACTCTGCCTCTTGATTTTAAGAATGAATATAGCCTAGGGGAAGACAGCCAAATGCTTCCATGCCAAAAAATTATTTTTTGCAGAACCAAAAAGTGGTGGTGAATTTCACCACCACTTTTAAAAGTGGTGGTGACTGGACACCACCGTCACAATAGAAAGTTACGCCTATGTTTATTGTAATTATAATAATTATGCAATTATTATAAAAGGTCACTGTGTCTATTTGTAGCCTCTATGTCTACTCAAGTTAAGGGTTTACGATTTCACGCTAGCTACATATTATAGGCTATGCGTGAAATAAATAACCGTAGGCCTATACAGTGGCTAAAGTGGTTTGTGTGAGCAGTGGGAAAGCTGGATGAGAGCAGTGGGAACGCTGATGAAGAATTTTTATTGAAATGCATGTGTTCCATCATGATGAGCAGTGGGAACGCAAGCCAAGAATTTCGAGACCGATGGGAACGCCGTTCCCACACGTTCCCACCCACTTTAAACCCTGACCATATAGGTCTGCAGTATTCCTTTCGATAACGTATAACGCGTATACGTCTACGTCATTCCGAATCGTTATCAAAATCTCTCTGTCTCTCTCTCTCTCTCTGTCTCTGTCTTTCTTTCTCTCTGGCCCTGTCTCCGTCTCCATCTCTCTATCTATCTCTCTGTGTCTCTTTGTCTCTCTGTGTCTCTCTGTGTCTCTGTGTCTTTGTATCTCTCTGTCACTCTCTTTGTCACTATGTTTCTGTCTCTGTCTCTTTCTGTATCTATATCTCTCTCTATGCGTATCTCTGTCTGTCTGTCTTTCTGTTTGTCTGTCTCTCTGTCTGTCTCTCTCCCTCTCCCTCTCCTTCTCCATCTCCCTCTCCCCCCTCTCTCTCTCTCTCTCTTGCGCACGCACACACGCACAGATAAATCAGTCCAACGGTGTTTTTCGTTGATGTGCAATCGACTTAAGTTAACAATCAGCTGGCCTATAATATTATATTGTCATGCTTTTATATTTAACACGTTGGCCGCGGTTTACGTGTAAACACGTAATTGATTTTCTATTAGCAGGCGCGGTGAGCGTGTTAACACGTAATCTAGTTTAAGCATTATAAAGACATCTTCAGCGCCCTGTTAACAAATGTAGCCGCGTGTAGATTACTGCTAAGGTTTCTATAGCCATCTAGTGAATAATCATGCCTAAATTTTTATTACAGCTGCTGCTATACCTGGTGTTTAGAGCACGTGACACAGGCTTCTGCCTTCTTGTCTGCGTTAGCGAGAAAGTGTGATAATGGCGACTCGTAAGAGGTTTAGTACCGAAGAAATTTTGAGGATGATAGATATGTCAGAAGACGAGAATTTTGATGACAATGACAGTGATAGGGACAGTGACATTGTAGGCCTAGCTGATGTCGTAGATAGTGATGGAGATAGCGATGCTACAGAGGCATACGATCTCCCTACGGTTGACGAGGCAGGCATAGGCAGATCGGATGACCCAGATTCCGATGTCGAGTCCTTTGTTGCTGCTGCTTCTGCTACGGAACAAACTAATGCCTCGGCATCGACATCTGCATTTACACCTCGTGTTTGGCAAGTTGTTGATGGCAACTACACGCCAAATGTAGAGTTTCAATATCATCACACTGCGGGACTGAACAGTTCTATAAATCTCACTGCTGAGTCGAGTCCGATAGAATTTTTCAAGTTATTCTTGACGGACGATGTGTTGATGTTGATGGTGAATGAGTCCAACCGATTTGCGGACCAGTTTCTTCAAAAGACCGCCTTGAAACGAAAAGCAAGGGCCCATAACTGGGAACCCACAACAGCATCAGAAATGGGTCGGTTTTTGGGACTCATCTTTCTCATGGGGTATGTGCACAAGGCAAAGATTGAGGATTATTGGAGCACGGACCCGAATATTGCCACTCCTATATTCAATCAAACTATGCCTCGAGATAGATTCGAAATCTTACTGAAATTTTGGCATTATTCTAACAATGAAGAGTCGCCAGAGAACGATCGGCTCTTCAAGCTGCGCCATATTTGCGATCTCCTAGTTGCACGCTTCCAAGCTGTCTACACCATGGAACGTGACGTATCTATTGACGAGTCAATGGTACTGTGGCGTGGACGACTCACATTCAGACAGTTCATTCCCGGGAAGAGACACAAATATGGCGTGAAGCTATATTTGTTGTGTGAGCCGAGTGGCTACATATACAACATGCTTGTATACTGTGGCAAGATGGATGCGATATCAGGATTTGGCCATGCAGAGACTGTTGTTCTGAAGTTGATGGACGGTATACTGGACAGAGGACATGTCCTGTATACTGATAACTTCTACACGAGTGTTCCACTTGCGCAACAGCTTCTGGACAGGAAGACCTACCTCTGTGGAACGCTGCGTAAAAATCGGAAGCATTTGCCGGAAAAAGTGGTCTCAGCGAAGTTGAAAAAGAACGATGTCGTTGCTCTGAGAAGCCGAGAAATCATGGTTTCGAAGTGGAAGGATAAGAGAGACGTTATGATGTTGTCCACTATTCATGCAGGCAGAATTTTTGAGGGTGGCAAACGGAACAGACGTGGAGAACTTATCAAGAAACCGGACTGCGTGCTCGATTACAACGTTCGAATGTGCGGTGTAGATCGGCTGGACCAGCTGCTTTCCTACTACTCGCCACTGCGGAAGACCCTCAAGTGGTACAGGAAGGTTGTCCTACAGACGATCGACATGGCCATGAGCAATGCCTTCTTGATGTACAAGAGAAGTGGAGGGAATCGTCGGCAGATATGGTTTCGCTCTTCAGTCGTAAGCTCTCTAATGAATACGCAAGATCGACCGGCCGCGGCTTCCGTTGTGCTAAGAGGATTGCATCATAATAAGGCGTCGGACCTGTCACGGCTCTCAGGGCAGCACTATATGGACGTACTTCCTCCCACTGAACGCAAACAGGCACCATGTACCAGATGCGTCGTTTGCCATAAGCGTGGAATACGCAAAGAAACGCGGTACATTTGCAGCACATGCGTTTCTAAGCCTGCGCTTTGCGTTGTTCCCTGTTTCAAGGATTACCATTTCGATGCACAGTTTTAGGCCTACTGTAAAGTAAAGTATGACAGAGAAGTTCAGAAGTAACTGTTTATTTGCCTTGTTGTTATTTACATTTCATATTTACTAACATCAATAATAAATGCTATTTGTCTTTGTAATCCAGTCTTATCAGAATTTCCGATAATTGCGTTGCTGGTTGCCGTGCGCACAGGGCCGCCGCGCCCCGGGGAAAATAATTGCCGCGGTCAATGTGTTAAGTGGATTCAGGTCTAGATAAGACAGTTTTAAATTTGGTTGACGGGTCTAAGTGATTATAGGCCTAACTGTTCTTTGTCAGAATCCATTTCATTGGCGTTTTGAATGCGAGTTACGTAGGCCTACTTTAAGATTTTCTGTATAGTTAACGGAAAGTGGTGGCCTGAATATTGATTGCGATTGACTCAATTGCATCTACAGCATAATAGTATCCAGTGTATCTGGCTTCCGGTAAATCACGAAGACCAACAATTTTGTGCAATTTTCAAATGGATCTGCTGTGTAAATCGCTGCTTTCTCGCTCAAACCCAAACCGGAAGTCGTCATCAGCACGCACCATCGAGAGGATTTATGCATAGCCTAGTATATTGTATATATTTAGGATATTTTTGTATATTTTGGTGATGCCTGTAGCTGCAGGGTTTGCATTTATGTGCATCATTCATTCATTCACTCACTCACTCATTCACTCATTCATTCATTCATCCATTCACTCATTCACTCATTCATTCATCCGACCATCCACCGGATTCCACCCACTCAGTCAATCAGAAATCAAATAATTAAGAAAGCAAGTCTATCTTGCCGTCTGTGTGTCTGTCTGTGTGTCTGTCTGTCTGTGTGTCTGTCTGTCTGTTCTTGTGCTTTGTCTGTCTCACTATAATATGACACTATCTTTCTGCCTCTTGTCAAGTCTCCGTCTGTGTGTCTATCGATTTGTCCATTTTTCTGTCTTTTTATATATTCTTTATTGAAACAATCCGGTTTGATAGACCGCAACCTGTTACAGTGTGCAGAGTAACAGAATATACTGTTATACAATCGAAACAATTCACAGTTAAGAACGCAAATTACAGAAGACAAATCTTACCTAAACTATCAGAACAGACAGCCCGCAATACGTCGGTCTGTCTGTCTGTTTGTCTGTCTTTCTGTGACAGTCTGTCTCTGTATGTCCAGCCATGCGTATACGTCCATTTGTCAGCATGCATTACGATTAGGCAAATACGTTTGTCTGCATGGTCCATGCATACATTGCATATAGACCTGTGCGTATACGGACTTATATTGCTTTGATGCTGTCATAAATCTCGTTGCCCTCGAGAGCCCTCTTATATACATGTAATATCGCATATATATATGCAATATTGTATATATATATATATATATATATATATATACATACTATATATATTATTACACTATAGGCTACATGATGAATTTAGCAACAATATACATTTACACACACATATAGGTTACATAATAGAATAGCCTACATAATAAGCAGAGCATACATATAGTGCACATATGCTATAATGCGTATGATCTATATATTCATATATATATATTCATGTATATAATTATATATATATATATATATTGTTGCTAGCTGCATTGGTATCCAGCCACATTGGCATCAAGTATCTACTTGGCGTTGTCGTCTTCCGTCATGTAGGGCCTACCTCCCCGATGTAGAACGGATACAGACATGTATTATACGCGACCATATGAACGTGTATAGTGGCATATCGCCTCTCGAACGCAGCCTGCTTCGTCTTAAGCGAAACGCAATCCACTGACCGATTTGAAAAGTATTCCGTTTCCAATGTCGTGCTATATATATATATATACGACGCTGAATGCTGCATTCCAGTGGGCCTGCGAACACGCATTTAACTTATGGCAGTTAGAAGAGCACTCACATGCTAAGCTTATTGCTCGCCAGTATTGTAAATAATGTAGGAGAAAATTAATTGTCGTTGATAAGAAACATTTTTATTTAGTGCATCAATTTGCATTCTGTTCTATAGCATCGCGTGATTGCTTGTGTGTGCACTTGTTGTAGCGTCCCTTCAAGCTCACTACTCAGAGGCGCTCCCGATTACAGCGCGGACACTGAATCGGAGTTTCACGCCGAAGCGCTGAGCAATTGAGAACGAAGGACTTGCCCAAGGTCCCTACGCGGCGACTTGAGGGGGATTCGAACCTGCAACCCTCCGGCTGCAAGGCAACAAACATATACTCACTACACCACCGCTCTCACAACTGTGATTGATCGTAAGGCGTGCCTGTTCAATGGGTCCGAACTCAGAAGAGGTGGTATGTTTGCTTCTCTACGTATAGACGCGGTACACATACGGATAAGAAAATAGGCACGCTGCACTTGTAGTGGGAATAACTGATTGCCTGATTTGTCTTAAATCTATTCTATAAGTCTGAAAGTTTGTCCTTCTGTTTGTTTGTATGTAGCCTATGTGTGATTGTGTCCCTATAGAGGCTCTCAAACGGAACGCACTTTATCGTTACAGACAGTTGGACAAAACGCTGTCGTACAAATTCATATTTAGGTCAACGCAGCTATTTCCGAATCGCAATTCACTTTAAATCCCGAGACATATACATTTTAAATATCGCTATGGTAGTCAGTGGCGCAGACAAGGAGGTTTTGGGAGGTTAAAACCATCCATTGGCCTAGGGAAAAAGTTCTTAAAGGTTATTTATCCACTTAAAAAAGAAAAACAAAACAATTGCTTGTAGTAACAATTTTTAAAAAACTTTGTTCCCTTTGTTACTTTATTCCCTTTTATTTGCTGTAATATATAATACTGTTGGGTTGGTGTCAGAAAGGTCATCCGACCAGGCCATAAAACCCCAACCCCCATCATAAACTCATGGCTACGACACTGATGGTAGTTAACCCTGCAAAATTCAGACGCCATTTCACGGTTGCAGTATGAAAAGAGACAGTGTTTAATCTAGTTACCCTCCTCTGGGGGGAATTCAGGTTTCTGAGGGGTAAACAATTGGACACTCGTGAGGCGCGTAGCGAGCGCCGAGACCTGGAGGGGAGGGGATGGGGATGGAATGTGCCCCTCTCCATCAGAAATTTTTTGAATTTCCACATTGCAATGGCAGCATTTTTAGTTGTCATCTTAATAAATAGCTTAGCTTTTTCAGTGCTTACAAGAGTGCTTAAGACTTCAATAGATATACGCAATACTTCAAAAAATATTTTTCAGGGAGTTTCCACACTGTGATGGTTGAAGATGCCATTTTAACAAAAATAACTCCGTTATTTTAGTACTGATAAAACGTGTTTTGGAATTCCAATATATATATATATATATATATATATATTATATACATATATAATTATAAGTACAATAAAATATATCTGTGTGTATCGAGTTCAGCAGCTCAGTCTGCTGTAGCTGGGTTATTCTAATGAAAAACTGCACCTCCATTGGTCTGCATAGGCTAGGCCTACATAGGCGCCTTTAGATATTATGCAGGAGGGGCAAACACTATGGTAGCGGCTAGCAAGAGCATGGAAAATGCAAAGCAGGAAATTAAGAACGTGAGTATTTATCATTGAGTGTTCTTAACTTTGTGGATCAACAAAGTGCCTTATAGTGCGTAGAAATTTGTTTTAAACAATGTTGCCATTAAAAAAAATTGTTGGGTTTAGACGTCATATTAATCACGTGTTACAGAATACAGAGGCGGAGCAAAATTAGAATTCTAACTCACTTTATAAGGAGAGAGTGGCGCTTTCGAGCGGCGCTTTAGAAATTTCAAGTTTACGATTTCGATTACGATTACGAGCGAAGACGTGCAATTATAGCTTCTTAACAAAATGGGCATAATATAAAAGCCACAAGGAAAACACATCAGTCCGATTATACGGGCATAGCCAACGTTCGTTGCAATCCTTTTATGCATCCCTTTATGCAACATTGAATCGCATTGCGGCGCATCCTGGTATAAATTTATTAGATTTGTCAGCGGTGCCCGATTTTCTATGCGTGCGACGAAAGGGACAGGGCATTAAGCACACACGCACGCACGCACGCAACGCAACGCAACGCAACGCAAGTACGCAACGTTCTCGTGGGTCTTTTGTAACGGTTGTTCGAACGTTACTTATACAAATAGTCGTTGGACGACGGACGTGAGTGAGAGCGACGACGTCGAGAGCCGACGATCAGGCTGACGTCGATGGGGCGAAGACGGGCTTCTTCTGCCGCTACCGCTACCGCTGCCTCTGCCTCTGCCTCTGCTGCCACCGCGAAGGTACAAAGACCGAATCTGTACTTGAGAATAGGATATTGATCAAGACGTTGAAAGCATTCGTTCGCCGATCGATCGATCGATAGATAGATCGATACGGACGTCTGTATTCAATCGAAAATACGTCCGCAGCGTATTGGCCATCGTCGTCGTCATTGGCGTAGGCACGGCGCACGATCGTAGCGGGCGATAATAGGAGAGCCGACTGAAAGAAGGGAGCGCTGCTTCCGGAAGGCGCGCAGAATGGACGCCATTATTCGTCAGACGATACACGTCACGCTCCAGAAGTCGAACCGTTCGAACGATACGCTTCAGTCGTTCGTCGTCACCAACTTCACGGTACTGCTGCAGAACATCGCCGGTGGCGGTGGTGAGACGGGAATTGGTTCAAGGAAGCTGACGGGAAATGCGCTGGAGTATGTTTCGTCGTCTGGTGGGAAGCGTACCGGGGGCACGGCGGGCGATAATGCGGGCGCCGGGTACTACGTACTTGCCGTACTTCTCGTCTACAGTATGTCCGTCGTGGCGCTGTTGGCGTCGCACATCAAACGGAAGCACGTGAAGATACTTGAGGATAGAGAGATTCACAAGTACCTCAGAGAGTTCCAGGTAAGGCGTATACTTGTCTGTAATGTAAGCCTCTTCTTCAAGTTCTTCAAGTTTTTTAGCGCCCTTACTGAGATACTTCTCAACGATGCATAGTTTGCAGGTTCCCCATGCTATAATCGGTAGATCATTCTGCCTCACGCCAAGAAATAGTCCCGAATAGTAAGTGATGCCTGCTAACAGCGATTTCTTCTTCTTTAGGTTCTCTGCCCTTCGGCAGGTTCCAACCTCCAATGACGCCACTCTAACAGCGACAGCGTGACTAAAAAACGGTTATAGAAACGGATTGTTTGGCGGCTGCAGGCCGAACAGTTGACCACTATAGCGCAGTGCTTCTTTTAATGGAATTAGTAATGTTTGGAATGTCGGTTGTGATAATTCTGTAAAGTTTCTTTTAACACTTAACCTACAGAATGGAGAACCTCTTAGACCTATAAGCTTAGTTTCCTTTAGATATTTAATGTAATGGAGATGGCTGGCTATTTTCATTCATTCATTCATTCCGAAAATTTATATAGCGCCCTTCAAGAAGTCTACTCAGAGTCGCTACCAGTCCAGCCACGGGCCCACGGCTAAAAAGATAGGTCTTGAGCAACTGGTAGAAAGCGGGCAGATTATAATTATTCCGGTGTAGTAAGCGTAGTGCAAGCGGGAACCCATTCCATGTGGACGGGACAACAACCGAGAAGGCTCGACGCTGTCTGGTGGCAGCGCGGGTTCGAGGGACCAGCAGCTCCCCATTGGCCGAAGAGCGTAAGGCTCGACTGGAGGCTATTTTACACCAGCTAAATTATCACACCATCAGTACGTAATTATCGTCTTCTTGTCTCTCGGCTCTTTTCCATTTAGTTGCGGCGCAAACTATAGGCTTGTCAATTTAAGCATTTCGCTTCAAGGTCACGGAAGATATTCAACAGGGCAAAGAAATTAAATGTAAAGAAGACATTTTTGTCAGATCAACAGGCAGGTCAAGAGTAAAATAGGCAGTATACGTCAAATTACCTGCCGGTACCTCTACAATGGCTACTTGAATGGTAGCACCGCCATTAATTATTCTCCAAGACTGTCTTCAGTTCTCGGCAATCCTTGCGTCACTGCATGACTCGCCTTACCTGCGTGACTTCGGCTTAATTAGTCTACTGCGTGACTTGGCTTCAGGGCCGGGTTAAGGCATGTTCAACATGTTCGGCCGAACAGGGGCCCCCGCACTTTAGGGGGCCCACACATGCGGGGAAATAATTATAATTTTTTTATTATTAGCAGATTTCAACCGAACGACTAAAAAAAGTCATCAACTTTTTTGGAGGGGAATAATCGGCATATTCTATGAAATTTTCGACCAAACGACTAAAAAGTCATCAGAAATTTCGGCCGAAGATCCGCAACAAATTTCCCGAACAGGGCCACCACATTTCTTAATCCGGTGACACGAAACGGAGCTCTGAAAGCTATCCGGGGGGATGAATTAATCTATTCCCCCGGATGGAATTAACCGGTCTATACTATCCGGGGGGGGATAAACCATTATATCCCCTTTTTTGAAAAATGCGCATAATAAAAAAAGTTATGCTGTAATCAAAATTTGAAGTGACTAATTGTTTTAAGTGTCCTAGGCAATGCTCAGATAAAGGCAACTCGAATTTATTTAGTGACTCTGAGTGTTCTTAAGTGTTTTAAATGTTTTAAGTGCTCTAAAAACAGGGCAAAACAAATTATCTAGTAGGAATAAACATACCTGTTAGTGTCATTGTTCAAAACAAAGCAGATGAAAATTAATTTGGTAAAAAAAATGCAGAAGCGGTTTTTTTAGACTTTTTTAATTGGGGGGATACAATTAATACGGGGGATACTCTATTTCGTGACACCGGCTTACTTGCGTGACTTCGGCTAAATTAGTCCACTTCGTGACTTGGCTCACCAAACCACTGTATGATTCTGCTTAGTCAGCCAATTATTGTCTGAATCAGTATTTTTGTTACGTGCTCTGTCGCTTGGTTTGAGCGCGTTCGCCAAACCGCGTATAGTACAATCATGCGAGTGAAAGGCAAGCTATAGATGGAAAATCCGATTCAGATAGATTCATATGCATTATTGGTCATCAAAAGAAAAGTTCGTATTGCAATTTTTTTCACTAGTTCAGGGGTGTCAAGGGATTTTTCAAAAGAGGAACATCATTCCGATCGTCTTTGTCTGTCAAATAAAATGTCGGGCTTAAGAGAGGCTAATTTCTGCGGCTGTCATACACCATGCAGGGCACCTTGGACTGGTGCACAGCACCTTGATGGACCGGTGCACAGCACCGTAGTGGTTCGGTGCACAGCACCTTGGTGTATCGGTGCACAGCACCGTGGTGAATCGGTGCATAGCACAGTGTTGGATCGGTGCACAGCACCGTGGTGGTTCGGTGCACAGCACCTTGGTGTATCGGTGCACAGCACCGTGGTGGATCGGTGTACAGCACCTTGGTGAACCGGTGCACAGCAACGTGGTGGATCGGTGACAGCACCTTGGTGGATCGGTGCACAGCACCTTGGTGGACTGGTGCGCAGCACCCTGGTGGATCGGTGCAAAGCACCGTGGTGGATAGGTGCACAGCACCTTCATCAATCGGTGCACAGCACCTTGGTGGATTGGTGCACAGCACCGTGGTGGATCGGTGCACAGCACCTTGGTGAACCGGCGCACAGCACCTTGGTGGATCGGTGCACAGCACCTTGATGGATCGGTGCACAGCACCTTGGTGGATCGGTGCGCAGCACCCTGGTGGATCGGTGCACAGCACTGTGGTGGATAGGTGCACAGCACCCTCGTCAATCGGTACACAGCACCTTGGTGGATCGGTGCACAGCACCGTGGTGGATCGGTGCACAGCACCGTGGTGGATCGGTGCATAGCACCTTGGTGGACTGGTGCACAACACCTTGGCGAATCGGTGCACAGCACCTTGGTGAACCGGTGCACAGCACCTTGATGGATCGGTCCACAGCACCTTGATGGATCGGTGCACAGCACCGTGGTGAATCAGTGCAAAGCACTTTTGTGGATCGGTGCACAGCACCTTGGTAGATAGCACCTTGGTGGATCGGTGCACAGCACCTTGGTGGATCGGTGCACAGCACCTTTGTGGATCGGTGCATAACACCTTGGTGAACACAGCACCTTGAACCGGTTCAGAGCGCCTTTGTGAACTGGTGCACAGCACCCGAGCATGCACTGGCCTTAATGCGGCCTTGGGTATTACATGGGGTTTGTCCTTGTCAGAGACTGTACATCAACAAAGGGGAAAATTAACTGCATGAAAGGGCCTGCCAAGGCTGCCATACTGGATGCCCATGGGTCCCTCCGCCCTATATCCCGGATCTTTATGGCCCTCCAGTCGCAGTTGAAGCCATGACCTCATAATTTAGTCAGCGAATTGATTTTCCCACAACAGTTTCTGTTAGACCGGAACCCGGATGATGGTTGGTCACGACTGAACGACACGATGCTGCAATGCATGTATGTGGAAGGGAGATGGCAATCGAAATTATTCTTCTGTTCAAATTCGGAACACAGCAATGAGATGGAAAATATTGCCACTGGCTTGCCCCTGATGTATCATGAAGCTAAAGTCTTTAAGGACGTATGCATGCATATACAATTGCTAACTTTCCTCTGGGGATAACTTCTATTATAATATAGTTTGATTTATTACAGACTTTTCCTACCACCAACAAAAACAATTGCTTAAAAATATGATTGCTCCAAATCAGTGCTGAAACTTTCTGATGCTGGGTGCCAGCAAGTCTGTTTTATCCTACCATGCTGAGCTAATATAGGATCAACTGTTTGAGACGCTTTACACATTTTAAAATACGCCTACAATACAGTGGGGCGCGGTGGTGTAGTGGTGGCGTCGTTGCCTTGAAGCCGGAAGGTTCGAGGTTCGAATCCACCTCGCCGCGTAGGGACCTTGGACAAGTCCTTCACTCGCAATTGCTCAGCGCTTCGGCGTAAAACTCCGATTCAGTGTCCGCGCTGTAGTCGGGAGCGCCTCTGAGTAGCGGTTGAGAGCTGGAAGGGGCGCTATAACAAGTGCGCATACAAACAAACAAGCAGTAATTAAGACACAAATTTACGTCGTTTGAGAACGAACAAAAATTAATTAGAATTTCCTGCTCGAAATAATTTAAACGATCCACAGAATGTTATGACACGATCGTTTCGAACAGAAAATCAAAAAAAATTGCAAGAAAATGATGTTTGGCAAGAGACCTTTGAAAATTCAACTTAAATAGAACTATGATCCCTATATTATGCCTACTTCATGGTCAATTTATTCGTCAAAAAGAACAGCATACGGCCTACCGTCGTAGAATTTCACATTTGTTTTCTCATCGAAATCTTGGATGATTTCTGCTCCAATTAAGTAGACTAAGATTTATCGTCAAACTTTCGATAATAACTGCTCAATGCGTGTCTTCAAATGACACAGTTCTTCACTTCTTCTAATCAAATTTGATTTTTCTACTTCTTCTGATCGACGAATTTCAGTAATTTTCTTCCTAAAATGTCTCGCCTTATTTGTATTTTCGTTTCGTTTCCAAGCAACGAAACAGTCAGTTCGGATGACGTCATCGAAAACTTGCAAGATGACGTCTTTAGCAAATCTACGTAGGCTATCAGCTTTGTCGTTGATTCGCAAAGTAGGCTAAGCAAGTAATTTAATATACAATTTTTCTCAGTGTAGCTTAATGCATATTGTATCGTATCTAGACAATAAATTTATGAAGCGCCTCTCGCAGTCCACACGAATCAGAGGAGTTCTCAGTGTGAATACTCAGACTTCAGTGCTGTCCAACCTGCGGCCTGCGGGCCTCATGCGTCACGCGAGCTAATTTTAAGCAAAATGACTGTTTGCAATAATTATCTGAAAATGAAGATAAACAAAATCGCAGTCCAACCTGTATAGCCATAAATTCGTAAGATGGCTTACTCTTTGACAATGTGAACACAAAATCCAGTTCCGCATTCATTATGACTAGTCCATAGTAGTCTAAATTTTAATCCAACTTAAACAATTTACATTCGATTATGCTTGTTGGTTTTGAATCCGGCGTTGCGGCCCTCGGCGTAAAGACCAAGATGTTGGGTGTCAAAAAGGTTGGACAGCAGTTGGACTCAGAGAAAGGAAAGTAGTTTTGATGTACAGCGGACAGACATGCATGGGAAGAGCTCATGGTTATTTATTAGTGAAAGTGCAGGAAGAATGAAGGCAAAAGCTCGAGTTTTGCCCAAAGCAGTCCTTGCTCGCCTATTATTTTATCGCCCATAACAGGGCATTTTATCAGGGTATATATATATTATATATATATACATATAATATAATATATAAGCTTATATATATGAGATGGTGCCTCGTGCTTGGCTATCGAGTTGCGCTTTAGAAGTTTTGAGATCACGATTACGATTATATCGGATATAGGACTATAATTATAATTATTATTATAATTATATAGACCCATGAGATAGTAGACCTACTATTGTTGTGGCCAGCGCCGTAGACGTAGGTCCTATACTGCCGCGCCTATATGTTTACTGCCATACCGTACCTGTAGGATTGGACTATTTATCAAAATGTGCATCGCAAATGGCCAATAAAGAATTTTTTCTTGACTGTGGCCATAAGTTTGATTGCTTCTTGCAACACAATAACATTACGGTCGAAATAAAACATCCGTTAATTTAGGTCTGCAGCAAGAGAGGAGCGGGCCTTAGCCTAATAATTAAGGAACGACTATAGGCCTACATGTACAATAATGTACATCTACTCAATGGGTTCACCTCAAAGGGTCAGCGAGTACCCCCCCCCCCAATTTTTTAATGGGTGGGTGGCATCCGTGTATAATTCCCATGCCATTTATTTATGAATGTTTTCAGTATTTAATAGAGATACTCAACATGTAACAGGAAATTGTCCATATAGTTTAAACTTTAAGGCTATAATGCTTAAATATCAGTCGGCATTCAATTCTTTATAAATGAAGTGATGTTTATATAACTTCCGTATAGAAGCAGCTAACAAAGAATTAACTATGAGAATCGAGTTCCTAGCAACATCGTAGGTCAATGTAGGCATTCTAAAATGAGACTGTGGGGAAAATGATTGGCATGTCTTCCCCGTTGCCTGGCGAGATTTGAATACCTGACCTCTTGGTTAAAAGTGAAGCACGCTATCGCTATAACATAACAGAGCAGGGGCCTTCCATGGCGGACTTCCATTCGTAACAGATGTCGAGGATAGGTTGATGATTGATAACGACCTTCACAGATTTATAAGACAAAAATCGAAAGAATGTCCTGAGGATCAAGGAAATTTATGATCTCGTAATAAGAGCTTGTCATCAACATTTCGTTTTACGTGAAAAATCATTGAAATTTCGTTGCCTATAGCGTCTGAGAAGGTAGCATATGTGTGGCCCAATTTACAGAACGGAGCGATGTCACAAATCAATTACGTAGCGTTCCCATAACTAAGTGATTGAAATCTCCATTTTGTGACGTTATATGATTTTCTTCTTCTTCCTCCACCTCCTCCACCTCTTCTTCTTCCTCTCCTTCCTCTTAATCTTCTTCTTCCTCATCTTCCCCCTCTTCCTCCTCCTCTTCGTCTACCTCTACCTCTTCTTCTTCTTCTTCTTCTTCTTCTTCCTCCTCCTCCTCCTCCTCTTCTTCCTCTTCCTCCTCCTCCTCCTCCTCCTCCTCTTACTCCTCCTCCTCCTCCTCTTCTTCTTCTTCTTCTTCTCCTCCTCCTTCTTCTCCTTCTCCTTTTTCTTCTCCTTCGTCTTCAACTTCTTCTTCTTCCTCCACTTCTTCTTCTTCATTTTCTTCTTCTTCATTTTCTTCTTCTTCTTTCCCTTCTTCTTCCTCTTCTTCTTCATCATCTTCTTCCTCTTCCTCCTCCTCCTCTTCTTCTTCTTCTTCTTCTTCTTCTTTTTCTTCTTTTTCTTCTTCTTCTTCTTCTTTCTTCTCCTCCTTCTTCTCCTTCTCCTTTTTCTTCTCCTTCGTCTTCAACTTCTTCTTCTTCTTCTTATTCTTCCTCTTCTTCTTCTTCGTTTTCTTCATCTTCTCTCCCTTCTTCTTCATTTTCTTTTTCCTCCTCCTCTTCCTCTTCCTCTTCTTGTTTTTCTTCTTCATCATCCTCATCTTCTTCTCTTCGTCTTCTTCTTCTCCTCCTCCTTCTTCTCCTTCTCCTTCTCCTTCTCCTTCGTCTTCAACTCCTTCTCCTTCGTCTTCTTCTCCTTCGTCTTCCGTGTCCTATAAAGGCAGGTTCAAATGTCGTCGTTGCCATTCCTCTCGACGTTGAGTCTCTGCATTTTGTTTCCATATTCACTGTTAAAATCATCCAGTCCAGCACGATCTGTCGTGGTCTACCTTTTATTCGTTTCCCCTTTATGTTTCCTTTGATGGCCGTTCTTAGTATAGTGAATCGCCTCTCCTACCAACTTCTATTGTCTGTCCCTTATTGTGTTTAGCAGAACCCTGTCTTTGTCAATCATTCGTATCACTTCTTCTTTTGTTATCACATGTTCCACCCAGCTGATTGTCTCTACTCTTCTCCATTGTTCTCCACGCCCACATTTCGAAGGTCTCCTGTCTTTTCGCATCCTCTTTTCCCATGGCCCATGTCTCTAACGGAGCCATACAGCACCGCACTCCATATCAGTGTGCAAAATTTATTGTGTGCAACATTTAAATCGGTAGCCTAACTTTAACTTCCAATTGCATTGATAATTACACTGCATTGCAATATAATTATCAAATATTGACTTTTAATGCGACTTAATAAAATCGTTTTTTGTTACTTTTGTTGCGTTACGTTTTTAGATCGTTAAAAACAGAGGGTGGGCTCATTAAAAGTGATATAACGTTTGTTCTATTTCAAATATGTCTATGAAATTTGGCTACTGTACGCAGATACGAACTGGTTTTAAGCCTGTAAAACTTGACTTGAAAAATTCTGATTGTTGACCAAGATATCGGCAAAAACCGTACCGGATTACTTTTTATGGCCCACCCTGTATATCTGCGCCTTTATAAAATCCGTAAATTGTCGGTGGGGAGATAAAACGACGAGGGAGAGGGAGAGGACTGGCCCCACATCTTCATATGCAGAAGCTAAAACTGCCTTAGGGTTATATTCAGGGGTCTGCTCTATTTTATCTATTCTTCTTCTTCAGGTTCTCTGCACCTAAGCAGGTTCGAATGCAAAATGTTGCCACTCCATCCTCCGTTGTACCTTCTCCTTGAGTTTTTGGTATCCGTCCTCTATAATCCAGTCCAGCATCATCTGTCTCGGTCTTCCTTTTTTTCTTTTCCCCTTCCATTTTCTCTCGATCACTATATTCTTAGCAAAGAATCTCCTCTTAGTGTGTGTCCAAGCCATTCTCTTTGTCTCTCTTTTATCGTTCTTTTGAATCTTTTCCCATATGTTACCATATCTTACCTCTTGTCTCACTTAATCTTACTTTGGTCAACGCTGCATGCCTGAACCAACGCTGCCTTGGGTTTAGCTGTTTTAGCAGATACCTTTCCCCCATCTTATCATAGCTTATCAGTCAGTTCGGCCTCATCTGTCTCCATTTTTCTTCGATCACTATTCTTATTTCTTAGCAAAGAATCTCCTCTTAGTGTGTGTCCAATCCATTCTCTTTGCCTGTCTTTTATCGTTCTTATTTTTTCTCTAATACTGCCCTGCCAAGCAGCCAAGGCAAAATGTAGCAAGTCCAGTTTCGGGTTAAAATGACATGTTGGCATAATTTTGGTTCATGAAGCAAGTCCAACACAATCATCTATATAAATAGTTATTATCTCACGTAGTTCTGGCGGAAAAGCAGAGGCGGAAAGAAGCAAGTCCACGTAGTTCTGGAAAATACCAAAGCAAAAGGAAGCATGTCCAATTGTCCATCAACCAATTGTAGTCGTAAAATCGGGTCACGTGATCGCAGATTCCCACTATATTATCGTTTTATTTACATTTTGATAATTCTAAACATGGACAAAATGGGTGCTCAAACTTTCTTTGCCTACCTGATAATACTAAGGCCATATCAAGACAATACTGATTATAATTGTGCACATAGCTTCAAAGTCGACCGAGGGATGATGCCTGAGTTGTTTTTCGCATTTTTCTCAGAAACTTAAATATGTGACTTGCTTCCTTTTGCCTCTTCAGGGCAGATATAGCTTTCAATAAAGTTTTGAATTTGAGTTGTAGGCCTGCGTTTAGTAAAACAATAACCGATTCAAGAAGCTTTCACCGACAGCAAGGGGCTCTATAATTATTTATATTTATAGCCAATATTTAATAATTAAATGAATAATTAATAGTAAATAAAATATTTAATGATCATATTTATAATTATAATTATATTTATAATTATAGTAATCAATTATATATAATTGATTATTTGGATTGAACTGA
>OX457041.1:45977444-45994944 GCA_949752735.1 Lumbricus terrestris
GCTGCTTGTGGCTTCCTCTAAGCTTACTCCAGTCATTTTTAAAATTATAATTAACTCGAAAACGACCATCAACCGAAGTCGTGTGCGTCAGTACAGAGGCGTCACAGAAGCCTATAGATTAGGCTAAATGTAGGGCTTGTACTGATTTTAAAATATTGATAAATTAACCTCTAGCATCTAGCATCGATTATTATATTAAATTTGATTAATTTGATAAGTGGTTAGGTTGCATAAAGTATGAAAAAATGTTGAGATGCATAGTCACCGTGCGTGTTGATGTCTTTCTAAAAAATGAAGCTTCAAATCATTTTCACATGCTAAAATTCAAATGATAAAATTATGAGAAATTTTGAATCATTATTTCGAACGCTCAAGTGTGATACATGCATAAAAATTATCCAATATAAACCTCTTCATTAACCGACACAACTAGACCTATGACCGTTTTCTGTCTTTATACTACTTTTCTCTATAGGTTTTATATCGCCCATAACTTTGAACTGCTTACCGCACTGTTACGCCGCGTCATTTCAGATATCTCACAACGTCATTCATGTGTATACCGTCTCATGAATAGAACATTCGCAAGGCATTTCAGGATTTCGCAAACAAGCCGAAAACGTCATTGGTTATAGTGTATACGCTGAATCTGATCCGCCTCAGTGCTATTTAGCGGATTGCTTGCCGATGCATGCTGGTTTTTTCAGGAGTTTAAATCTCGGGCTAGCACGGTCCTTGCACGGGAGGTCCTAAAATGCGTGGCGTCCATTTAAACTGGCGAGCGGGGTTGAAATATCGGGACTCAGCCGATCGATTCATTGAGAAATGAGCAGGGTTGACGACATAATTGTAGACATAAATTGAGGACACAATCCCCAGGACGGAGAGCCTAGCCTATACGAGAAAATAATTTTTAACAATGAATGTCAATGATGCTTCATATATCTTATAATAATTCTTATTTAAATGTTATGTCACGCAAATCAGAGTGCAGTATAGTTAGTTGTAGGGCTGTTTTAAAGGAATTTTTAGAATTGCACATCCCCTTGTTTTCCTCTCCATCCTCCACGGTAAATTATTTACAATCGGAGGACAATAACCATTTGTTTGCTTGTTTTAACTGTACAGAAGTGCTTCTACAACTGCACAAATCCATTTAGAACTGCGCATTTTGTGTACAACTGCACGTTAAAAAACCCTGGTTAGTTGTTCATTATATTAAGACCGTATACTTATATTGGACTTAGGATCTTGTGTTATTTTAAAACATTTGACTTTGATTGGCTATATAGATGATGTACGTTTTATTATTACGCATAGGGGCGTGGGGGTTCAACCCGGAAACCGACTAAGTATGCCATGCAGAAGGAACGACATAGGCCTAAGATATATATATATATATATATATATATATATATATATATATAGTAAATTCAGATACACAGGCGTATCCAGTAGACTTAGGCAGCAGCCAAAGTACTCAAAGTACCAGGTAACCAGGCAAATCGAGCAGGAAATGCAAAGGTATACACTATACAGATTATTACCCGAACGCTGCCGGATAGCGATGTCCAATCTATAATTATACTATAAGAAAAATCTCGGCGAAGCCGGGTAGCAGCGGTTAGTTTTGAATAAAAACGACTATAGGGCGTATAGGAAACGTCATGCACTTAGTCTACGCAAGGCTAGCAGACAAATCGGGTTATATATGTAACTTTTTAAAAACCAGTTCTTGAGAGTATAATGTTATTCTATTCCTTTTTCGTTTTTTCATTTCATTTTTATCTCGGTCGATATGGAGCATTCCACATGGCCGGGAAAGAATAACAAAATCCCATGGGTGAATAAAATGTCTGAATGGAAATCAAGGAAGCGTAACAAACCCATTTCTGGCGAAACGCAAGCATGCTTGATCGACCAGAGGCCGTCGCGATCAGAAGACTAAACACGACGGAGAGGAGATAGGACGATGTCGATCCATGTGCCATGGCATTTCATATTTTTTTATATTGGTCTTTGTGTATTGCATGCGCACGTGTCTGTGAGTGTTTGAGCGAAAAAGTGACATTTTGAACTTGTTTTGGGTCTGATCTAAAAATGGTCACTCATTTGTGACCGTCGAACAACATGAGAGAGAGAGAGACAGAGAGATAGACAGACAGAGATAGACAGGCAGAGACTGAGTCAGATACAGAGACAGAGAGACAGACAGAGCCAGAGACACGCACAGCACACACAGAGAAAACTACATGATACATAAGAGATGCATGTATATACATGGACGTATACGTGTTCTGTATAGCATTTTGCAATCGCTGATTTGTCCACATGTATTATAGTTGTTAATCATCCACATGTATTGTTGTTAATCATCCACATGTATAGTTGTTAATCATCAACATGTATAGTTGTTAATCATCCACATGTATTGTTGTTAATCATCCACATGTATAGTTGTTAATCATCATGTCATGTATTGTTGTTAATCATCCACATGTATAGTTGTTAATCATCCACATGTATTATAGTTGTTAATCATCCACATGTATTGTTGTTAATCATCCACATGTATAGTTGTTAATCATCAACATGTATAGTTGTTAATCATCCACATGTATTGTTGTTAATCATCCACATGTATAGTTGTTAATCATCATGTCATGTATTGTTGTTAATCATCCACATGTATAGTTGTTAATCATCCACATGTATTATAGTTGTTAATCATCCACATGTACAATTGTTAATCATCGGTGCGCCATCGTTGAAATCTCAAACAAGTCCTTAAGTTAACATACAAATGCTTGGAAGTATATAAGCTCCAGTGTTTGACAACGTGTATCTTGTGGCTCCCAGGGTCGCTCATCTGACCCACCAAATCACAAAATTGCAGTTAACAAAGGGTTTCGAACGATTGATGCAGCCCATGCTTTTGATATTTTATTTTTTATACATGTATACAATTATACATTTATGTGTGTGATATTTTATATATGTATATATATGTGATCTAGTAGGGTTATATGTATTAACATATAATTATATAATTATGTATGCGTATAAAGAGAGAGATAGAGAGAAACATAAAGAGAGAGACAGACAGACAGAGAGAAAGACAGACAGAGAGATCGAAAGAGAGACCTTTATAAACCATTGTGGTATATCCTGCAGAATATGGCTTACTTGTTCTCGTTTTATCGTTTTATAGTTTCCTACGCATGCGTAATGGTCTATATATAATTTACACGTTGGCACTCTAGTCTTTTAATAGGTCTCTATGCCGAAGACTGAATAATCAGACTGAGACAAAGAGAGAAAGAGACACCGACAAAGATAGAGAGACAGAGAGAGACGTCTGATACGTGTGTATGAGAGAGAGAGAGAGAGAGAGAGAGAGAGAGAGAGAGAGAGAGAGAGAGAGAGAGAGAGAGAGAGACAGAGACACAGACACAGACACAGACACAGACACAGACACAGACAGAGACAGAGCGAGTGAAACAGATAGCTGCATGCAGACAGGTAAGAAGCGAACACAGAATTAAATATAGGCAGCAGACGGAAAGACAGACAGACAGATGTGGAGGAGGAGGAGGAGGAGGAGGAGGAGGAGGAGGAGGAGGAGGAGGAGGAGGAGGAGGAGGAGGAGGGGAGTTTCCGTGTTGGCAGGGCAGCACTCGAGTCGCCTCGCCAGACAGGTGAGTCAATGAACAGAAGCCGGCGGAAGTCACGGGGTGCAGTGAGCAGAAGAAATCGAGGGCGTGGCGCACTGACAGGTGAATATCAATTAAGCGACCACCACGATGATAGTTCGATGGTGGAATCATCGCAGGCAAGCGGTGCACGGTTGCAGCGGTTGGTGGCGATGTGAGATGGGAGGATGCTGCTGCTGGTGTGCACGGTGCTGTATCAGGGATCAGCCTCCAAACAACTCATCGATTTCTGCTCTTGATTAGCGCCAACGTATTGTCTGAACCGGTGACTTCTGGTGCCACCGACGCTGGCAGAGTTGACTCTGCAATGCATGGTCGGCGGTGGCAGATGCTAATGAAGTCTTCAGAGGCTCGTGTATGTATTTATAACCAAGGGCAGTCTGGCTGTCTGACTATCTGAGTCCTTCTCTTGTCCTTCCGCCTGTTTATCTCTTTGGTTTTCTATGCAACTCAATGGCTGAATTTTATCTCCAATTCTCTGTCTTTTTTGTTCCGTTTGTTCAGCTGTCTGTCTGTCTGTCTGTCTGTCTCTGTGGTTTTCTGTGCAACTCAATGACCGAGTTATATCTCCAATGCTTTGTCTTTTTTGCTCAGATTTTCTTTCTATTTATCCGACACGGTATATGTACCTGTGTTGTCAGTTTATTTGACACTCTATTTGTCTGTTCGTCACTATTTCTATCCGTACTGCTGGGCTGTAGCAGTCCGAGACCGTGGTATAAGAAGGTCATGACGGTCTAAAGAGCGGAGAGGACGTCCAGTGGTAGTTGAGATAGGTCGCCTAATAAGACCACAGAGGTAGCGAGGAGCTGTACCCAAGAACATCTTATAGGTAATAAAGAGAATTTTATATTGAATCCGCGCAGTTAAGGGAAGCCAATGAAGGTGTTCAGTCATAAAAGTTGAAATGTGAGAGAAACGAGGGAGGCGGGCAATCAAGCGAGCAGATGCATTGAGCACCGATTGGAGTGGTGCGAGGCGAAGTTTTGGTAGGTCAATGAGTAATGAATTGCAGTAGTCAATACGAGAACAGATGAAGGCATGAACCATAGAAGAAAAATCAACAAGGGAGAGATCGACGAATGGCACGTAAACGTCGCAGATGATAGAAGTTGGACCGAGAAAGATTAGAGATAATTATGTGCAGAGAAGGAAAGAGTACTGTCTAGAGTAACACCCAGGTTACGAACATTTGTGACGAAAGTAAATTGAGGAAACCGTTCAGCAAGTAGGCTAAAGCGTAATCAATTTTATTTAGTTGTTGACGAGTGCCCATCCAGACAAATTGAGTCTTGGAAGAGTTGAGTGAGAGACGATTTGAGGACATCCAACAATTGAGATCAGCAGAAAGAGATTCAATAGACTGACAAAGAGCAAGTTGTTGAGAAGAGGAGCCGTGAACAAAAGTTTGGACATCATCAGCATAGGGGTGACCAGAGGCTGAGTGCTTCGCAAAGAGAAGAGGAATATCAGCTGTAAACAAGATATAACGATATAATCAAACATATTGCTAGCCCCAAACGAATCAAGTACTACGTATTTTCGGGGCGTGGTCACTCGATGGCGTGTAAACTTAGCTTCCATCTCCACTGATGTGTTCCATCACTCGACAAATAATTATCGATTGCTCTTATCTTATCCATTTCCTATCTACTCCATCACCGAGGCAACTAGATTAAATGGCGATAAACCTGCGGACGAATATTTACATCGCGTCGGATTACTCCTTAAAAAAAGTTCGGTGGCATTGCCAGCGGCCTGATCATTATTCATACGCCTCTCCAGACTCGTGGTATACAGCAGCCTATAGACTTCCCTTTCCTGTTTACCATCACTTAGCTTCAAGTAGGGCAGGTCAAAGAAAACTCATGCGAGTACTTAGAGCTGTATATACAGTATACTTCTACTTGTTTACTTACGCACTTCTGCAGTGAGACTGCAGAGATCTTGTATTTCTTTGTAACATACATAATATACTATCACGTGACTATACAAGCTATTTGAGCAATACAATCGGCTCAAGAACCCTTACCACTTCCCAGATGTCGTTTCATTCAGAGATAAACAAATAATCTATTTCGAAAACAACTTGTGGCGGTTATTAAATGGCATTGTTAAATGCTTCTGTAAGAGAGAGAGCAACAACCAAAGCGCGCCGACGAACCCAGGGAAGTCAGTTTGAACATACAAACACAAAAACCAGTGGCGTAGACACGGGAGGTTTCAGGGGTTAAACCCCATTGGCCTTGGAAACAAGTTTTTTAAAGGTCATTTATTCACTTAAATAAGAAGAAACAAAACAATTGCCTGTAGTACGAATTGCTTTTCTTACTTTATTTCCTTTGTTAGTTCATTCCCTTTTTATTTACTGTAATACTGTTGGGTTGGTGCCAGGAAGGGCATCCGGTCATTTCCTAAATGGAAAATGGAAAAATAAAAAAATGCATTTGCTAGCACATGATGTAAAAACCACTAAATAAAAGCACGAAAACACCCTCCGAAATTGAAAAATATAAAAAAATTGAATGAATTGGTGACATTTCCTGAATCTTTCGGTCGGATGACTAGAAAAAGGTCATCAGTTTTCGGACGGGAAACTGAAGATGAAGAAACACCAGCAGCATGAACGCCGCCGAAAGGGTGAGCAGTGGGAAATGGGAATGCCAAAGAAGAACTGTTGTAACGGATGTGTTTCCAGGGTTCCATGCATGGTGAGCAGTAGAAACTCGGCAAAGAATTGCAAGAGCAGTGGGGACGCGCAAACCCTGAGTGCATCTTTAGTCTATAACAGTCGGGTGCGGTGGTGTAGTGGATATGTTTGTTGCCTTGCAGCCGGAGGGTTGCAGGTTCGAATCCACTTCAAATCGCCACGTATGGACCTTGGGAAAGTCCTTCACTCGCAATTGCTAAGCGCTTCCGTGTGAAACTCCTATGCAGTGTCCGTAGTCGAGACTCGGGAGTGCCTCTGAGTAGAGAGCTTGAATGGGCGCTATGACAAGTGCACATACAAACAAACAGAGCAGAACTGTCATGAAATCAAGACTCTGACTTTCTCGTTCCGGTGACACTGATACTGCTATCCTACATGCGCTTATAAATGTTGACTCACTTCAGTAGGTGGCGTTGCTGTAACCCTTTGCGTGTTGAACCGTCGTAAAGTCACGTGCTATTGTAATTATAAATAATGTCAAATTTCTTTGTAGGCCTAATGAAAGATGGGATGTGAGATATCTGATAGCCCATTGCTCTGATTTGGGCGAATTGTCAGTTTGTCTGCTATTGATGGAAAAGCTCCTCGTCAAAGTCCACAGAGCAATTTGTCATGCTGTACTGCAACTTTAGTCAATCAGCTGTCTACCATTACTGTGTTGCTTCCAAGGTCGTATATAAACATGTAGTGGTGTGTGTGTGTGTGTGTGTGTGTGTGTGTGTGTGTGTGTGTGTGTGTGTGTGTGTGTGTGACTGTGTGTGTGTATGTTGTACATAAAATTCTGGAAGGTTTTGGCGGCGCTAGCTAGTCCTATAGGTCTTCCATTTCAGCAGGTCGCGTCAAGGTCATGCAGTTTTTAGTAGATCGAGAAAGTTAAATGTAAGGAAGATACTAAAATTCCAACGAATTTTGGCAGGCCACAAGACAGGTCATGGACAAAATTGGCAGTATGTGAAATGGCCTTCCGCGACCTAGGCCTATGGTAGCGCCGCCACTACCAGCTTTCTAATTGGGAGGCTGAATAGGCCTAGCCTACAATTCTGAAGCTACAGGAGAGCCTAATATTCCAGGGAGCGGGGAGCCTAATCGTCTGCAGGCAGCCTAAGGTGGTTGAAACCTATCTAGACCTATAACCCTAGAACTCCTGAAGTTGAAACCTCCAATTTACGGGAGACTCTAACATCACAGGGAGCCTATGCGGTCTGCTGGGCAGCCTAAAGTGACTATAGGCCCAAACCTATCTAGGCCTGTCAGGTTCCACAATCACTGACGATTTTACCAGTCTCTTCTTACTGTTCTGTAGCGCAGCCTAGCCCTAACCTATTCCCTGTATGACGGTATCTAAGACTAGTGTATAAGTTTCTAAAGTTCTTAACTTGTTCACTTACAACCAAGATCTGTTTCTTGTATTTTCTTCTCCGTTTTAATATTCGCAAATAACACAACAATGCATCAACGACGACAAGCGATTCAATTCTGTGACAGCAACGCAACCTTAATATCTTACTGCTCTCTAAAGTTTTTAACACACACTCCACTGTTCTCTAAAACGTCTTACACTACTAGCACTCCTTCAACAACTTATCTCACTGTCTGGGCGTCACTCTTCCCCCTGCCGCTCTGTCCTTCTCTCTCTGCCTCTCTCCGTCTGTCTGTCTGTCTGTCTGTCTGTCTGTCTGTCTGTCTGTTTCTCTCTCTCGCGCTCTCCGGCGACGGTCGGCCGAGCCGCGCCAACTTTCCCGCCAGTCTGCCACCTGCAAGTCTGTCTGTCCGTACGCTTAACAATTAGCTGACCTTGAGCTGGTCTATTCGTACGCTCACCCCTTAGCTGACCACATACACTATACAAAATTAGCTCACATTACCTCCCTCCTTTCTTTTAAAGAGAGCTAATTATCTATAAAAATTAGCGAACGTATCTTAACTAAACAATGCAAATAGTCCATAACATAATACATCATAAAATATCTTACACTACAATCTAGACAGACAATCGGCTACTACATTCAATTTACCTTTCTTATAGTTCAATAGAATGTCAAAATTTTGCAATGATAAAGACCATCTGACTAATTTAGCAGATTTCGACATTGATTCAGTCAAATAAACTAAAGGATTATGGTCTGTAAACACATTGATTTTAGAACCAATAAGAATTTCTTTCAACTTGTTTAAAGCCCATATGATTGCATAGGCTTCCTTCTCAATCGTCGCCCATCTCCTCTGAGTATCTGTCAGCTTCTGACTGATAAATGAAACGGGACGTTCTATCCCTTCCTCGTCCACCTGAGACAGAACAGCTCCCACAGCAAAATCACTGCTATCACAGTACAAATTAAATGGTTTCCCAACCTCAAACATATATAGAATCACATTTGACAAGACAATCTGTTTAAGGGAATCAAAGGCTTTCTGATGTGCATCAGTCCAAACAATGTTCTCAGGTACTTTCTTGCTGGTTAAGTCTGTCAATGGTTTAGCAATTTCAGCAAAATTACAAATAAACTGTCTGTAAAACCCAAAAAATCCTAAGACTTGCTTCACTTCCTTCCTGGTTTCAGGTTTCTTCAAATTAATTAAACTGTCAATCCTGTCTGGATTCATCATCTTCTTCCCTGATCCTATAAGGTGACCGATGAACTTCACCTCACTCTTACCAAACACACATTTCTTCAAGTTCAATGTTACATTATGCAGTCTTATTTGTTTCAAAAATAACTCCAAATGTCTCAAATGAATGTCCCAATCATTAGAATGCACTGCAATGTCATCAACATAAGGTTCAGTAAAATCATGAATCGGTTGCAAAATCATATTTATCGCTTTTACAAAAGTCCGTCCAGAGTTAATCATTCCAAAAGGAACACGCGTAAATTCATACAGTCCATTATGTGTAATAAACGCAGTCTTCCATTGGTCACTCTTTTTCACAGGACAAGTCCAATATGCGCTGCGACAGTCCATAACAGAAATGAACTTGGATTTTCCGACTTTGCTCAAGACATCGTTGACGATTGGCATAGGATATCTGCAGTTCTCAGTAAAAGAGTTAATGTATCTGTAGTCACAAGCCAATCTCAAGGATCCATCCTTCTTTTTGACAATGACAAGTGGACTTGCCATTCTGCTTGACGATGGTTGGATGATGTTTTCTTTCAGCATCTCTTGTATTTGTTTTTCCACTTCTGCTCGGTATATTAGTGGTATTCGATATGCCATGAATTCCTTTTCTCGAAAGTCTGGTCTCAGCACCACTTCGTGTTCTACTAATGTACATAGTCCAGGTTTATCTGAAAATCTGTCTGCATATCGATTCAGTACATCAAGTAATTGTTTCTGCTGTTCGCTCGTCAGATGTCCAATTTGTTCGTAATCCAATTGGAGTGACTTCTGTTTTGTCTCTGAATAGTCTTCCTTCAGCGGTATTTCTACCACTGATCCAAATTCGTCATCCTCTTCCACGATCAGACCACAAGACAATGTTCTCGTAATGAACTTCCTCATCTTGTTAGCATGAATAATCCGTCGACCGTTTTCGTTCATGTCCACCAGATACGAATATTTGGATCTTCTTTGCAAGACCGTGCATGGACCATGCCATCGCGAGATCAATTTATTGGTTGACGTTGGATACAGCACGATGACGTTTTCTCCTGGTTCGAATTCTTTATCTTTTGCTCTTTTGTTATATTGACTGGCGTATTGTTTTTGCTTTTCTTCAGCACAGCTCTCAGCGAATGTCAAGGCCTTTTCCAGGTCTGCTCTTAAATTCTTCAGGTACTTTGCCGGTTGCACTCCAATGTTCGGTGGTAGATTTATCTCTTTGGTCCAGCTTTCTTTAAGAATGGTTAGTGGCCCTCTCGGCAACTTTCCATAGACTAGTAGATACGGTGCCACTCCGGTAGTTGCATTAGGCACTTCTCTCAATGCCCAAACTGTAAATGGAATAATTTTATGCCACTGTCTCGGATTTTCCACAACGACATGATGAATCATCTTCTTGAACGTTTGATTCCATCTCTCCACCAATCCTGCCGCTTCTGGATGTCCTGGCGAATCGAATCGAGGACAACACCCCATCAGTTTCAGAAATTCTCTTGTTAGACTGGCTGTAAAATTCGTCCCTCTATCACTCGTTATCACTGACGGAACTCCCACATCCATGAACAGCTTCATCAAAGCTTCGCATACAGCCTTAGCAGTCAATGATTTCATCAAGAATATTGTCGGCCATCTTGTACATGAGTCCACGATGCACAGGCAATACTTATGCCCTGCTGCTGACGTCGGTTCGATTGGTCCTACGACGTCCATGGTCATTCTTCTGAACGGCACATCCTCCCTTGGTATTGGTGTAATCGGCACTCGATCCATCACCAAACTTCGTGCTTTCAACTGACACTTCTCACAGGACTTGCAGAATTTCACCACATCTCTACGCATTCTTGGCCACACAAAGGACAACTTGATACGTTCCCTTGTCTTCTCTTCTCCCAAGTGTCCGCCAAATACTGACTCGTGCGCCAATTCCATCACCTGAATTCTTCTTTCCTTCGGCAACACCAACTGATACACCAACTGATCCAACATTTGATGCTTCTTATACATCAAACCATTCGCCACACTAAACTCTGATCCTTTGTCTTCAGCTATCCTCCACCACGACCTCAGTGACTCGTCATTTCTCTGTTGCTCTTCAAACTTCTTCGCGTCTGCCAATTGTCTTTCATCACTTGTGTTCTCGGCAAACAAATCTCTCATACTCGTGTCCATTTCACCATCACTCCCAAAATCATCATAATCATCACGCTCACATGCAACCATCTCTTCTTCAATTTCATTGTTCCCGGATGTTACTCCTTCTTCTTCTTCTTGAACGCTTTGTTCATCATCGCTTTCGGTGTCCTCATCTAGCAAACTTTCATTTGACTTTTCCTCTTCTCCTTCTTCCACTTCTCTTCTCCGACTCTGTGCTCTTGTAGTCACATTCGCTTGCAATTCTCCTTGCAATACACTCACTGGTGGAACCTCTTTCAGTTCTGCGATTATCTCTGGATGTAGCAAGAACTTTTCTTTGTTATCTTTGCACAAGACTGCCGGAATGCTGGCACACACCAAGGTTAAATATGGTGCGATATTTACTCCCTTGTCTTTCAGATCTCCTCCTTCGTTATGACAACTCATCCGCACTTCGATTTTCACCAACTTAGCTGGAATGGGTTCTCCAGCCACACATTGCAAATGTACTCTACCAATTTCTTCCACTGTCGCTCCTTTCAACAATTCCTCATTGATTACTGGAATCTCAGTACCAGAGTCAATCAGCGCTTTGACTTGCACAGGCTGACAACTGTCATCATTTCCACGTATCTCTACATTGACATGCTGTAGTAATGACTTCTTTGTACGTTGACACTCATCTTTGCTTTCAGTTTCTCGACCAGTATCTTTGATGGGAGCAGAATTTACTATTTCTCTCTGTATAGCAAATTGAGGCGTGCACTTCATTACTGACTTCACTTCCGTTTCGCGGTTGTCTTGTTCTTCCGGCTGATTCGGTGCATTCATTACTTGGATCTGATTTACTCTGAGATTTTCTGCACTTCGAGTAAATCTATTTCTCAGATTTGTCATTCTTGGTGGTACTCGACAATCCTTTATCAGATGTTTGTCTGACTGACAATTATGGCAACGTTTCTTACCAATCCCTCTCTGTTCAGTGCTCTCCCGCCTGTAATTGTACGCTGCATTGTTTTCTCTTTGGCGTCCCATCACTGGAATTCGACTGTATATTTGTCTGTCACCCGTTGCTTCTCTTCTATCTTGACTAAACTGTCTTCCAGGAGCACCATCATTCCTTGCTTCATTACTTCTGGCTTGGTTTCCTGTTTCTTTGTTATTACTATTCCACCTGGGTTGCTTCGAACTATTACCCCATGCTTCATATTTCGGTTTGTCTTGAAACATTAGACCAATTCGATTGTTCACGTGTATGTCTGCGAGTTCTGCAACATTACTAGCTTCGAAGCATTCAGTACCCTCTTTTGCTAGTACGAACTGTAGTGGACCCGGTGGTAGACATTCTTTCAACTTATCCGCCACCAACAGATCAAATAACTTCTCATAGTCTTTGCCCACTCGTCTACTTCTGACATAATAGTTCAACAGATTCTTCAATCTTGCTGTAAACATAGTGTATGTCTCTTCTGCCGTTTTCTTCGCTTCTCCAAATCGTGATCGATATTCTCTCGCTGTCAATTTGAATTCTTTCAGTAAATGTTCTTTCACTATGTCGTAATCGTCTAGATCATCAAAAGACAATCGGTTCAACACCGTTCTCGCTCTTGGCGTCATTAGTGGCAACAGCAATTTGACCCAAAACTGCTTTTCCACCGTAAAACTGTTGAATGCATTCTCAACTGTCTCAAAATATAATGGCACCTCCATCATATCATACGGCATCTTTGGTAGCACGTGTTTCATTGCATCACCTATCTTTTTAATCTTGGACACCATTGTCTCACTTTCTCGAATCCTGTTTCGTTCTGACTCTTCACGGCTTCTTCTTTCGTCTTCATTTCGTTCCCTCAGTCTATTTTGATCTTCTACCCTACGCAGTTCTTCTTGTTCTATCTTTTGCTGCAACAATTCTAACTGCTTTCTGCGTTCCTCCTTTTCTATAGCCATTTCTCGGAGCTGAGCTTCCTTCAAAGCGAGTTTCTTTTGTTCCAATTGTACTTGTTCTTCCCTTTCTCTTTCCGCTTTTTCCAAACTTTCTTTCTCCATTTTCAATTCTTCCTGTCGAATCTCTTCGGCTCTTTCCAATTCTACCAAACGCATGGCTTCTTTGTCTTCCTCGCGAGCCTTTTGCTCTTCAATCTGCTGTTTTCGTATTTCTTCATCACTTTTCCTTGCTCTCTCGTATTCTATCATTAGTTCCATCCTTCTTTGTTCTGCTTCGTCACGATCTCTTTTCAGTTGTTCTAACTGAAGCTGGAACTGCTGCTTCTGTATCTCTATCTCTTCTTGCCTCAACCTTTCTGCTTTTTCCACTCTTTCTTTATCTTCTCGTCTCCGTTGCTCCTCTTTCTCTTTATCTTCTCGTCTCCGTTGCTCCTCTTTCTCTTCTCGTCTCCGTTGCTCCTCTTTCTCTTTATCTTCTCGTCTCCGTTGCTCCTCTTTCTCTTCTTGTTTCCGTTCTTTATCCTCTTGTCTCCGCTGCTCCTCTTTCTCTTTATCCTCTCGTCTCCGTTGTTCTTCTTTCTCTTTCTCCTCTTGTCTCCGTTGTTCTTCTTTCTCTTTCTCCTCTTGTCTCCGTTGTTCCTCCCTCATCATCATAAATTGCATCAACGCCTCCATAGACATAGCCTGTGGTTTCTCCTCAACACCACCTATTGCACCTTTCTCTTCAGCTTCCTTTAGCCACACCTCTGCTAGGGCTCTCATCAAATTTTCCCTTGACATCTCTTCGATTTCTTCCACGTCTAGACCGGCTTCGATTAATAATTTTTTTATTCGATCAGAAGACATCTTCTTTATACTAGCTTGCTTTTGTTCCGTGAGTTTCTCCATCTTACTTTCTTACTTCAACTGATTTGCGTGAAGAAAATCGAGGGAGTGGCTATGCTTTCTGCAATTGGGTGACTGTAATTTCAATTACTTGTTTATTCAAGGAGCGAGTTTTGTATACCTCTCTCTGGCGTTGTGTTGTCGTAGTGTCGTTCGTATGCCCGTTGTATCTTCTCACCAGTTGTTCGGATGCTCGGACTGCTTCTCCGGTTGTTCAGATGCTCACTCTCCTTCTCCCGTGTGGTCGGCGTCTCGTAAGGCTTCAAAATCCACTGTCCGTAGCTTGGATACGACTATCCCAACGTTCGTTGCTTGACTTCGCAATTCACCGTTCGTAAACCTGGATACAATATCCCGACGTCCGTTGCTTGACTTCGTATTCCACCATCCGTTGCCTGAACTCGATATCCCACCGTCCGTTGCCTGAACTCGATATCCCACCGTCCGTTGCCTGAACTCGATATCCCACCGTCCGTTGCCTGAACTCGATATCCCAACGTCCGTTGCTTGACTTCGCTATCCCACCGCTGCCACCAAATGTCAGGTTCCACAATCACTGACGATTTTACCAGTCTCTTCTTACTGTTCTGTAGCGCAGCCTAGCCCTAACCTATTCCCTGTATGACGGTATCTAAGACTAGTGTATAAGTTTCTAAAGTTCTTAACTTGTTCACTTACAACCAAGATCTGTTTCTTGTATTTTCTTCTCCGTTTTAATATTCGCAAATAACACAACAATGCATCAACGACGACAAGCGATTCAATTCTGTGACAGCAACGCAACCTTAATATCTTACTGCTCTCTAAAGTTTTTAGCACACACTCCACTGTTCTCTAAAACGTCTTACACTACTAGCACTCCTTCAACAACTTATCTCACTGTCTGGGCGTCACTCTTCCCCCTGCCGCTCTGTCCTTCTCTCTCTGCCTCTCTCCGTCTGTCTGTCTGTCTGTCTGTCTGTCTGTCTGTCTGTTTCTCTCTCTCGCGCTCTCCGGCGACGGTCGGCCGAGCCGCGCCAACTTTCCCGCCAGTCTGCCACCTGCAAGTCTGTCTGTCCGTACGCTTAACAATTAGCTGACCTTGAGCTGGTCTATTCGTACGCTCACCCCTTAGCTGACCACATACACTATACAAAATTAGCTCACAAGGCCTATAACCCTAGAAGAATAAGACAAGTTATTTCTTTTCAACTTTTATTGAGCGAACATTCATAGACTTCATCGGTCTAGTATTTTAAATAAGTTCGCAGACGACAGTTCATCTGTTGCGGTCGCTCGGGTCTTTCCCGTCTTCAGCGTAAAAGGAGGAGGACGCCCTCCCGATGGTAGCAGCCTCGTCTAGTAGTGGCGTCGGCGACGTCGTCGGCGGCGTCCGTGGCTTCGTCGTCGGCGACGGCTCCCTCGTCGGCGACGGCTCCCTCGTCGGCCGCGCCTCCGTCTCCGTCTCCGTCTCGAAGGAGTCCCTCCTTCGTCATCGTCGTCCTTGGCCGCCGCTGCTGCCGACGCTCCCGGCCGAGCGCTGCGAGACCTCGCCCTCCGACTCGCTTCGACTTCCTCTCCCAGGTTTTCTTCCTGCGCAATCAAGAACAACAACACCCTGCCCTAAGAGAACGCCTTATAGGGCAACAATCGCCTGAATCTAAGCTATATTAAGACAGGCCAGTGTCTAAGCTTAACCGCTTAGACATCGGTCCATATACAGGACTAGTAATAATAGGCCTAAATCTAAATATAGAAAAGTCTAAATATAGAAAAATCTAAATAAGCTTACAGAAAAATCTAAATATAAAAAAATTTAAATATAGACAAATCTAAATATAGATAAAGCTCAAATAGTCCTATTCAATCTAGTTAACCTTGCACTTAAAAATCAACTTGGCCTATCATTACTCCTATCTAAGGCCTACAATGGCCCGGTTCTCTTGTAAGTTTGACTCTTACACTGACCGAAGAGAGGCGGTCCGAGGACCGCTTCCCTTCGGCCAGCATAAGTTATATAAGTCAAACTTACCAGTTCGAGATCTTCGTAGTCTTCCATCCTCTTGTTGTTCTTCCGATCTTCTTCCAGCGTAGGACGGACTGAGTGCCCTACGGGATCGCTCCATTTTTATGACTTTTAGGCCGAAAACGAACCGCTTGTAGCCAATCATAGCGCAGCGTTGAACACAATACGCTGCCTTGGTAACCGGCCTACAGCCAATCATATCGCACCCCCGATCACAATACGTTGCCTTGGTAACCAAAGCTCAGGGTGCGGTATTTACGCGTCTTCTGAATATAGAAGACGCTATTCAAGGACATAACATAAGAAGGTCATCTGAAGTTATGAGCTAACAAAGTATTCGACACAGAGGAAGCCTATTATAGCACTCAGTGATTTCAATTAAAATGCTTGTATTTCCTAACGAAAACGAAGCCTCGGATATAATAGATTTTATCGGTCCCATTTAGATTTTATCGGTGTCAGCGTTCGTCAATAAGGTGGTGTCCTGAGCGTGGCTTTCGAGTGGCACCTACAAAACAGAAGTCTCGAGCTTACGATTACGATTACGATTACGCCTGCCATAGATATTGAGCACTTTAATCGGCTTTATCAGATTTGAAGACAAATACAAGCCACGGTTGCAGCTGCGCTTAAGAATTATTGTTGAAAGAAGTTTTGATCCTTATTAGGCACTAATATAACAATAGGCAGGAATTATCTTGGTTCAATGACAGTAATTCAACATCAACTGTCTATTTTAACATCAACAACATGACTGATGGGTGTCAGCTCATGGCTGCTGCGATTTTATTACATTGTTATTACTAAACTTTATTATTACTTCTGTGCAAAGCTCGAGGGTACGTACCGTACGTATTCTATTTTGTGAAAGGTACGTACGTATTTTAACGTACACTATTTTAGGGTACGTAAACAATAATAAAATACGTTAGCCTCGTCATTGCTCACTATAAGAATGTTCGATTTAATTTAAGCAAACAATTACAGCCAAGTATAAAGCGTAGTGAATTGTTGCAATGCTATATAGTAGGTCTATGTTTATCCAGCATACATTGCACTTAGGCCTAATGCACTAATTAATGTCAGTTAGTCGGCTCAGTTCTGCTGCAGCGCTTAAAAGTCCAACTCTAAGGAAAAGGTTAACCAGTTGCATCCAATTAGCCTAGCCTAATTATTACAGAAGAATTTATCGAATTCAATTTACTGCTACGCTACCGGAAATACCAATTTAAATGACGCATAGCTTACTGTTGACTGCATGTATACGTACTGTAACGTACATGTACATGTAGGCTATGGGCAGTGGCGGCGCCAGGATTTTAGCTTTGGGGGGGGGGGGCGAAGTCTTCCGGAGGAAATTTTTCCATTTTCATCCGCCAAAATTTCTGACGACCTTTTTTGGGCCATCCGTTTCGAAAATCGTACAAATATTTCAGTTTTGCATGTAAAAACCGGGATGGCCCTTTTTAGGGGAGCTTAGTCCTTTTATAGGAGGGCTTAACC
>OX457041.1:45997444-46030403 GCA_949752735.1 Lumbricus terrestris
CGCTCGAAACGAGCCCGGTCCATCTTGCAACACTTCAGTTGGCCACGAGCAACGACAGTGGCGGCTCTTGGTCGATCCAGCAGCAGTGCTATCTCACCTACAGACAAAAATAAAAAAGAAATAAACAGTAGGCTACACAAACTTACAAAACATAAAAAATATTTGAAGAAAAGAGTAATTGTCGTAATCACTCAGAAATGTCAACGACAATTTTCCCTCAAACTCTCAAACTGTAGACCTACTTGAACTCATCATCATCATCCTGACTATCCTCATCGTCCATCCAGCTTGAACTGTCAAGTAAAATTTCAGTGGAAGAATGACTTTGCTGCTATATCACTGCCATAATTAATTAATGTTTTTTAAATGTGGTCCTCTGGTATAGCCAGTGGCGGCGCTAGGGGGGAGCTAGCGCCGCTAAGCCCACCTATAAAAGGTTAAGCCCTCTAAAAAAGACCTTCCGGTTTTTTACACTGAAATAGATCTATTTCCACGATTTTCGACCGGATGACCAAAAAAGGTCGTCAGAAATTCCGGAGGATGAAAACGGGAAAATTCCATGAGATTTCGGCCGATGACTATATAAAAAAGGTCGTCGGAAATTTTGGCAGATGCAAATGTAAAATTTTATCCGCGAGGCTTCAGCCTCCCCCCAAACTGAAATCCTGGCGCCGCCACTGGGTCTAGCGGTATCAAGGTTCTTTAGTCCCATGTTGTTAGTCTTTCTTTACATTGTAGGCTACTTGTTTTTCGTTGTCAGTTACTTAGGTTCAATAAAATTCATGGTTATGGTTATAATGTATGCATCCTTTCTTACAAACATGTGCAACTTTCAATGCAATTCAATTCTTTTTTATTGCAACCAGAGTACACAAAATCACAGCAAATGTTAGAAATAAAAAATGCATTGGCTACAAAGGGAAGCCCTGAATGGATGGAGATCCGCTGGAGAGGGTGACCCATGTAAAAAATTCTAAAGAAGAGCTAACCAGGACAGCCCATTAAATTATATTAAATCAAGTGGTCACAGATTGCAACGAAGTTTAAATTTGCACGAACAGGTAATGAAATAAATTTAACTACGCAAATAGTCTGCAATGGTTGGCAGACTTCACATGTATATCACTCCACCTACCGAAATAGTCCGACGGTCCAAGTTTTCCGACCTCAACCGCCTCTTCTTTTCCCTCGGGTTTCTGGAGAACGTCCGCTGCTCCCTGGAAAGAGACAACCAAACAACTTTTCCAACTTCCTATACATGGAAAGCACACGTTGGCGTATAGGCCTGTAATAGGCTACTCACCTACCAGCGCCATCTATGTAATGCCGTACGATGTCATTCAAACCGTTTCGCTTCGAAGTGTCAGCGACTAATTCGCAAGATAACGCTCACTCATAATTATCTTCTCTCTTAAATCTCAGAACAACTCATCTGACATGTGGCAGCGCTCGTGGATAGCATTGTGCTCTTCCATTGGATTTAGGATAGACACAATGCATTTCGAGTTTATGATTACGATTACGCTTCTATCTAGATTGTATTGAAAGGTGTTGTAACAATATAGTCCACGAGAAGTCAGATGCCTGTGCACTGTGCAGACCCGATACACGTACATGGTGTGTGCCAAGGTTGTTGCATCACCTGGTGACCTGGACCCGCAGTTTTAAAGGTCCCGCAGTTATAAATATGCTCGTGCTGGATCGACTCTTCTGATGAATCTCTCGAAATGGCTCTATATAAATTTGCAATTGTATACGATTACAATGACAGCCGATCGACCTCTAGAATGATGAAGAAGTCCTCTCCGGGGTCACCCTGTCGGATGACCTCTTGACCGCTGCTGAACTGGGCCGGTTCAAGGGCGTCGGCTATTGTTAGAATCTCCCATTCTTCCAGATCAGCTGAACAGGTAACACAATTAAATGTAAATAACCACACCTGTTATTGCAAATAATCATTAAACTTAAAGGTTGCTTAGTTTTTTTCAGCGGATGACAGACACAATAGGATGATAAAAATGCAGAATGGGTGCAATCATGCAACGTTTTGTTCGATGTGATAAACAAATGGAGGATGATTTCGTGAAACTGTGTATACGACCTGTTGGTGTTTAACGACTCTGTCATATAAAAGATGATTAGTGTCGCCCTCCTCCTTTATCCAGGCTTGGGACTGGCACTGGCAGAGTGCAACCAGTACTGTGGCGGAGTTAGGGCATGTACAGGGTGCGCCAAAAAAAAGTAATCCCCTACGGCTTTTTGTCAATATCTTGGTCCAAAATAGAAAATTTTCAAATCCAGTGTTACGGGCTTGAAGGTAATTCATATCTACGTACAATAGTCAAATTTCATCGCCATATGTGAAACAGAACAAAAGTTATATCACTTTTAGTGAGGCCATCTACCGTTTTTTGACGATTCAAAAACGCGACGCATCAAAAAGTAACAAAAACCAATCTAATTACTCTGGCCAATATCTTGGCCGAAAGTAAGAATTTTGAAATGAAATTTTACAGGCTAAAAGACAATTTATATCTGCACAGCACATGATGGCCAGATATCAGCAAATTATTTCAAACAAAATAAAAGTTATGGCACTTTTAAAGAGGTCACCCACCGTTTTTTGACGATTCAAAGACGTAACGCAGCAAAAAGGTAGCAAAAACACGATTTTATTAAGTCTCATCTCAAATAATTGTTATCAGATAGCCTTGATATTGCCAGATGATCATTATTATAACTATTTAAAAAAGGAACAGGGTGCCAGCGTAGCTGCACGTCACTGAGAAGTCACTTAGCAAGATGACAATCAAATCGGTAAATAAGGAATCTGTCAGCTTAATCAACAGCTCCATCAAGAACTTTGCAAAGAGACTCAAAAGAAGTTTTGGCACTGGTGGTGAGCACATTGAGCACATTGAGCACAAGTTGTGAAGCACTACCAAGTTCATTTGACAACGGTTATTTGAGATGAGACTTAATAAAAGCGTGTTTTTGTTCCTTTTTGTTGCTTTTCGTTTTTGAATCGTCAAAAACGGTGGGTGGCCTCAGTAAAAGTGGTATAACTTTAGTCCTGTGTGAAATATTTTGATAAAATCTGGCCATCATGTGCAGATATGAATTGTCTTTAAGCGTGTAAAATTTCATTTCGATTTTCTTACTTTTGGCCAATATATTGGCCAAAAACCTAATTTTGTTGCGCTTCGTTTTTGAATCGTCAAAAAACGGTGGGTGGCCTCACTAAAAGTGATATAACTTTTGTTCAGTTTGAAATATTTTTTTGTAATTTGACCACTGTACGTAAATATGAATTGCCTTTAAGTCTGTAAAGTTTCATTTAAAAATTCGTATGTTCGGCCAAGATATGGGCAAAAAACCGTAGGGGATTACTTTTTTTTGGCGCACCCTGTATATAAATGGTCAAATGGACTTTATTTGTAGATAAATCTAGCATTGTTTGCAAATAATAGGCTATATAGTTGATTATAGATGTACAATAATAATGACTGAATAAACAAACATACGTCCAAGGAAATTCGTCAGACTTCCATTAGCCTAATAGATGCATTGGCTTGGGCAGAGCAATGTGCTTAATGGCAGTTAATGCTAATGTATTCATAGGTGCATATGCAGATGAATGTTTATCGTGTGTTTTGTGTAATTACTGTGTGATGTCAAAATGAAGATATACCTAATATAGGAACCTTGCTGAGAAATTCTTTGTACTGCTTCCGTTTCCGTATCGTACTGCCCTGTACAGAACGGTCCATTGCTATTATCGTTATACTCGTCATTGCCTTCACCATCATCATCATTGCGTCGTCGTCGTCGTCATCATCATCATCATCATCATCGAATCGTCATCGTCGTCATCATTATCATCATCATCATCATCATAGTCGTCGTCATCATCATCGTCGTCGTCGTCGTCGTCGTCTTCATCGCCATTGTCATCGTCGTCGTCATCGTCGTCATCATCATCATCATCATTATCATCATCATCGTCGTCATCATCATCATCATCATCATCAACATCATCGCTAACAATAGCAACACCATCAATAGTCAGTGTTTTATTCAGTCCCTCCTTGGGATAAAAATGCTTTTAGGGGAGGGGCGAACGAGCGTCCGACAGATGATCGCCGAGGCGAGTAGTATTGTCTTATTCAAACTGAAGAGTTTGGGAAGCATGCAGCATACTTCCTCAGCTGGTGTCAGTAAAGTTTATCGTTGATAGAGTATAGAGGCCTAATTATGCAATTTAAGGATTTTGGCCTTTAAAAAGATCCGACAGCAGTTCTTATGTAGGATGTTGAAATTTGGAATTATTAAATTATCCAGCAGTTCCAGTTAGAGCTGGTGGCCACTATAGGCAGTCTTCCGTGTCTGTTGTGCAAGAGGTTGCAAGCTTGTCTTTTTTAGTTTCAACTTATATAAGTCTGATCCATGTTAGACATCATTTAAAGATTATTCTACGCAATGATGCGTGTACTTACCATTAGAATTCTTCTATAGCTGTTCCGATCAATGCCCCACAATTGTACATCTGACTTAGCCTGTGAAAAATAAGTGAAATAGAGTTAGGTATAATATAATTATGATTTATGCACTATGTCTGTCTTGGATCTTGAATTATAAGGTCAAAAGCGACATCTGGAAAACCTTTCGCTTATCCACACCATCACCTGAAAGCAGCACTGGCAGGAGATCGACATTCCTGCCCCAAAGATCTTCCTGCCCCAAAGATCTCAAACAGGATTTTCCCATCCCGGGTAGGACTGCCATGTCGATAATCTGGCATAAATTAAGATCTTACATTCTCAGCATGATCCATCCTGCTTACCTTAAAATTCTGTTTAGAAGGCACTCCGCGTGTGACAGCGTCACGACGGGGGAAGGACAAGACCCACACACAAGCGCTGCACACACTAATTGGTTCCATCAATCTCAATACTTCGTGATCAACAGTGTTTAACCATCCAATGCATTTTTTTACATGATAAGTGGACAGCTGGCTATAAACTTGATCGTGGTGAGAACGCGACAGAAACTATTTCAACTTATCTACCGGTAGCCTACATGACGAATGCTGAGTTTTAGATTCATGGCTGATACGAAAATACAACCGTTGACCTCGTTCATCCATGTCGAAGGATTAAAGAGCTACAGCTTAAAATCTCAGAACTTTTCGAGGGGGTAAAGAGTCCAGTGTTGCCTGTTGCAAACTGTAGGCTGCAGGAAATTATAGTTTGTATGCCCACTTGTTATAGCGCCCCTTCAAGCGCTCTACTCAGAGGCGCTCCCGACTACAGCGCGGACACTGTATCGGAGTTTCACGCCGAAGCGCTGAGAAACTGCGAGTGAAGGACTTGCCCAAGGTCCCTACGCGGCGAATTGAGGTGGATTTGAAACCTGCAACCCTTCGGCTGGAAGGAAATGAACATGCCCACTACAACATCGCAACCCACTATTTGTGGTAGTAGTTTCCCGTGTCAAACGGCATCTCATGGCTGTCACTGACGGCACCCTCCTTCTCCTCAAACTAACCGTGGGACTGGCACTACCAGAGTACGGGCAGTGCATGGGAGAGTTGGACAGAGGTTGAGAAGCGTTATAGTTACCTTTATAGTGGCCGCTCTTGGTGTTCCGTAGATAAGAGCTAGTTCACCGAAACTACAGCCTTCGCCAAGCGTTCCCACTTGATTGTCATTGACGTAAATCTGTCGGAACGAAAATGCATTAGGTCAGAATTCTGTAAGCATGTAAGTTAAAACTTCGGTAACGACCAATTGGAAAGTATAGGCCTACTACATGTAAAATTATTGTAAATGCAACAAAATACTGAATGAATGAACTTCAATGAAGAAATAAAAGAACTGTGGAAAGAACGAGAGAATAAGCAAATGGACGAATGAATGAATTGATGAATGAACAAATGAACGATTGTGTGAATAGACAAACGAATGAAAGAAGAAAGAAAGAATGAATGAGGGAATGAACGAATGAAGAAACGAGCGAATGGACGAATGAATAGTGAATGAATGAATAAGTGAATGAACGAATGTGTGAATAAACAAACAAATGAAAGAAGAAAGAAAGAATGAATGAGCGAATGAACAAATGAATAAATAAGGAATCTAAGAATTTTTGCGCAATCGTTTGACTGTGTCTGTAAATAAATCAGATTTGACTCACTTCGACTTCGCCTTGATCAATGACGTAAAAGTTATCACCTTCGTCACCTGCAATGAATTATTAATTATGAATTATTACTAAATTAAATACTCAACATATAGGCTATCTACTAAAAGAAATCCAAAATTGAATTTCGTCCCATTTAAATATTTAAGTCTCGAAAATGTGTCCACTAATTGCTGACATCAGTTCGCTACAGCTTATCATTGCAAGATCATTTCATTTTGAAATACCTTTGAATTTATTCTTCAACAGCTTTTTGGACTCTTATAGTCCACCGAACCAGTTATTTGTGTGGATCTCTCATGTCTGCTGATCTTGCCATATACTTGTTGTCTTGTAACTCATCCTGCCTGTGATCTTGCCATTACTTGTACACCCATCTAGCCTGTGATCTTGCCATTACTTGTACGCTTATGTTGCCTATTGATCTTGCCATTAATTGTACACCCATCTAGCCTGTGATCTTGCCATTACTTGTACGCTTATGTTGCCTATTGATCTTGCCATTAATTGTACACCCATCTAGCCTGTGATCTTGCCATTACTCGTGCACTCAGCTTGCCTACTAATCTCGCTGGTACACTCATCTTGCATACTGGTCTTGCCATTATTTGTACACTCATCTTGCCTATATACTGGCATTGCCACTGATGTTGGACTTCTTTTGTCTCCAATTAGATGAATGACCGCCTTTGGTTCTGTGGTCAATCAATAGATAATTTATCTACATACATCAAAACGACATAAATCGTTCGGTCACCATAGCAGCAGCTGCGGCAGTCAGCGTCCCTTTGAAGCGCTTTTAAGTCGTCCACGTTGTCCCTCGATCAAAGGCAATTATTGGAAGTGCTTTGTGTTTTCTAAACAGTATGCTTTCCTGTTGTTCTAACTTGTGGCGCGGTATAATAAATCGGCTTCATGTATTGCGAAAACAAATCATATTTTTTAGAATCATATCTGTTACACAGCAGACAATAATGGATTAACAGTGTGAAAAAATCTTTTGTTATGAAACATACAGATATAGAAAGTCACGCGACATAATTTTATGACGTTCTTTACATTTAAACGACGAGCTGCATTGGCTTTGTAGCATATTCCCATTTTAAACACAACGAATGACAGCACAACACTAGTACAATTGCCACCAGTGTCAATACAAGGGATTTATGATGAGGGGGTTTATGGCCTGGCCGGATGCCCTTCCTGACACCAACCCAACAGTATTACAGTAAATAAGAAGGGAATAAAGTAAGAAAAACAATTGTTTTGTTTTTTCCTATTTAAGTAGATAAATAACCTTTAAAAAACCTTTTCCTAAACAAATGGGGGTTTAACCCCCGAAACTACCATTGTCTACGCCACTGATTGCCACTCTGAAAGATAAAAATCACCTTGGTCACAATAAAAATACAACGACAAATATAGAAAAAGAAGTGAATGGGCCTTCTCAACTTTCCATAGTGCAGGCTATGCTGGCCTAATAAGTGGCAGGACGGCGTTCAGATGTGAAAAAGTGCATGGACGCCCTCCACGACCGTCCAATCACACTTTGAGCCTTTAATCATCTAATCATCCTAATCATCATCGTTTAGGCCTAATCATCATCATTTAATCATCATCATTTAATCATCATCATTTAATCATCGTCATTTGATCATCATCATCTAACCATCTTTGATCCTTTAATCATCTAATCCACTTAATCATATGCAATTCATCTAAGACTCTTCTGCCTTCTGACCACAATGACTATACACAGAAGCCGATTCATGAAAACTTTAAATGAAAAGTCAATTATAATAGGCCTATCAGCTTTCGCCGTGCATTTCTTTTGTGCGAAAGTATTCGAGTAGAATTCCAACTGGTAGGCTACATACACAAGGTTTAACTACGCTGCCATTTGAAAGATGATTAGTGTCGCCCTCCTCCTTTATCCAGGCTTTGGACTGGCACAGTACAAAAACAGAGGTGGAGTCTCACAAAAAAGCGGCTTAAATGCTGCTAATGAATGAACGAACGAACGAACGAACGAAAGAACGAAGGAAAGAAATAGTGAAACAAATGAATGGATGAATGAATGAATGAATGAATGAATGAATTGCATATGAAACGATTACAGAATAATTTGCAAGACACTTTCATTAATTTTGCATATATATCCTATCTTACCTTGTTTGATGATAACTTCACCAGCAGAATTTACAACGGGAAACATGGCGTCGAAAATATCGCTACAAAGCAAGAACACATTTCGCGGATTAATATCAAGTAGGCCTAACCTGCTTTATAGCCTACTCAGGTGCATTAAAAAAGGAACACGTTGCGGTAAAAACTACACATTTTCAGACGAAAAGACCTAATTTCGTGCAGATCATTAGAATTCTTAGTCTTGTAATAATTGTTTCTGTTATGTTAACACATCTCGTCGTCGTTTCAAAGTCATTTTGTTGTCAACACACGTGGTCGCATTGTAAAGAAGGAGTAATAAATAGATGGAAGTCATGGGATAGTAGAATCAGAATAGGCTGTTCATTAGGTGATTTTGAGGAATTGAAAATGTGTTCGACCATTCAGTTGCGCATGGATATCGCTCTACACTGTCTACATACCACCACACACACTGCAACCCACTGGAAAGGTAGGTCCATGCAGCAAGCTTATAAATAGGGACGAAATTCCTTCCTTAGTGCATGAGTATGATTGTGGATGACAGCAGGCCTACTTCTTCAGTGACATTATCACTGTTTATAGTAGAAGATAGGAGAGATAGGCTATAAAGTATACTACAGGCTAACTTGTATTGCATCAAATTGCATTGTTATGGTTCTTAAGCATTTATATAGCGCCTCCAGTACGGTGAGCCGTTCAGTGAGCAAGGCTATCTGTCTCTCTGTCTCTCTCTGTCTCTCTGTCTCTCTATCTGTCTCTCTCTCCTCCTCTTTCTGCGCGAGAATAAGTAGCATATAAAATTATGTTTGAGAAGAGAGAAGGAAGAAGAGATCGAGAGACTGCCAGACAGAATAATTGCAGAGCAAACAGAAGGAGAAAGTGCATTCCAAATAGAAGGACAAATAATTGAGGCAAATGTTCGGAACCGAGCCATAGTAGTTCTAGGGCGAGGAACTAAGAGCTATAGTCAAGTCTGTTGGATAACGAATTGGACGGTGGGCGGAAGCAGAGTGAGGACGAAGTATATTAACTTGGATTGGGGGAGGGTGGTTCTAACACAGACTACACATCTTCGGAACTATTTGAAGCCTTTTTCTGTAGACGTATAATTATGTCATGTTACGTTAAGCGTTAAGTGTAAGCCTGTACCACGTAGCAAACATTCTAACCCTCGTTCGCTGTCGTCGAGGTGAGAGAAGAGAACCGTTTTCGTGATTGCTTTCGACAGTGCAGCAGTCGTCGCATCATCTTTCGGTACGACCTCAAAAAACGCAACCAAACATTTTTCACATATTTATTTACAGCGTTTAAACATATTCGTCATTTCAAGATGGCGAGCATTCATGTAAACAATCATATTGGCGTCTATATTCAGGCAGACATACATTCACTTTGGATTCAATTCACAATGGAATTCACTCAGGGCTTAAAGCGTGGCTGGGCGGTCATGAACGGCGTTCATGCACTTATTTTACAATCTGAACGCCGTCCTGCCACTTATTGGCCAGCACAGCCTGGAAAGATAAGGGGCGTCCAGGCACTTCTTTTGTAAAGGTAAGGGGGTCCAGGCCATAGGCGGAGACCTGGGCCGAGAATTGGGGGGGACGGAAAGACGCGAGATTTTCCGAAAAATTTCTGACGACCGGCGAAATCTCGGAAAAAATTTCTACCGGCCAAAATCTCAAAGAAATTTTCTATTTTCGCCGCCAAAAAAAGGCTTGACGCTCAAACATTGGGGGGGACAAATGCATGGGCCGTCCCCCCCAACACTTTCATTGGGGGGGACCGTCCCCCCTGTCCCCCCCTAGGTCTCCGCCACTGGTCCAGGCACTCATTTTACCACACTTTAAGCACTGAATTCACTGCCATAAAAGTTGCTCTAGGCCTAGAACCGAATAATCGAAAGTCAACAGAAACAAATATGTATGTAGTAAACTCTACCCTCGCACTATAAACATCCATCAACGCACAGGTCAAGTGCGCTCTCGGAATGACCATAGAATGCTTGAAGATTTTAGCCATAAAATCTCACGGTTCAGTAACTTCAGTTCATGGCTATGATGGCTTACCCTGCAATGAATAATAACTGGCCAAAGAAGGGTCACTCTGCCTGGTCTACCATCAGGCTGATGATCTATCAACGCACTCCAAATGACCACAGTGTTATCACGAGGATACAGAGTATGTATTTATAATAAATGGCGCTAGATAAACAGGGAGAGCAAAACCAATCATGGTAAGCGCTGAACATTATGTCAGCGCTACGTAAACATGACCTGAAATAATTGGCTGCAGGACATTAGAGCGTTCACTGAGAAAGATGAAGCGGTTTGCATCTGTGTCTGTGTGATTGTCTCTCTGCCTGTATGTCCCTCTCTCCCTCTGTATCTCTCTCTCTATGTCTTCTGTCTGTCTCTCTCCAGTGTCTCTCTGTCTCTGTATGTTTGTATGTCGTTTCGTCAGTCGATTTATCATTTATTGTATGTTTTCCCACTTACTTATCTTTGTATGTTTATCTGTCAGTCTGTTTGCCTGTCTCAGTATTGATCTATACTTGAAAAACCGATTTATTGACAACCTTTATCTCGCTCTCTACATCTCTTTCTCTTGTCGCTCTTCTTTCGTTATTTCTTTTTCTCTTGTCGCTCTTGTCGCTCTTCTTTCTGGCTCTGTCACTGTTTCTGTCTCTGTTTCTGTCTGTGTCTGTCTATGTCTCTATCTGTATCTGCCTCTGCCTCTGTCTTTGTCTCTCTCTGTCTTTGTCTCTCTCTCTCGCTCTCTGTGTCTGTCTGTGCCTCTCTCTCTCTCTTTCTGTCTCTCTTACACACACACACACACACACACACACACACACACACACACACACACACACACACACACACACACACACACACACACACACAATCAGTCTTTTATCATGCACCGAAACTCGTTAAGTTGACTGCTACCGCTACCATGTGATTTTCATTATCCTTTCTTTATGTACCCATGTGCGGTATCTCACATTTTTTTTCATTAAACGAATAAACTAATATATATATATATAAATTATATATGGCCTACATAATTTATATAATTATATATGTGTGTGTGCGTGTGGGTGCCTCGTTTAGTACTAATGCCGCTGAAATTTGTCAGTTAACTAAGTAATTATAACAAACAAAAAGAAAATCTGTATAAAGCATCTTCTTTATAAATGGCGTATCATGAAAAACCTCCAGAGACAGAGCACAAGTTCACAACAACCTTCCTCTGCAAAGGTTGAAACATGAGCTGGCCAACATAATAATAATATCGAGCAACATCGTGCAACCTTCCGCAAGCATGAAGCTTCGTGTTGTTAATGTTGCTGTTGTCGTCGTTGTCATCGCCGACGACGTCGTTGTTGTTGCTGTTAACGTTGTTTATTGCAGCTGTGAAATTTTCGCATCGACCAAAATATCCTTCTGCCCTATATATATATAAAAATAAATATATATATATATATATAAGGCAGAAGGGTATTTTATATATATAATTATATATATATACAGATGCCAGCGTCCTGTAATCGGGGAATAATGCGGATGAAGTGAAGTAATAAATTGTTTCCACACAGTAAGCCGTGCATGGCCACCCAACCTAATCCCACCATTCCACACACAGCACGAACAGCCAAGAGATCCGTTGTTCATAATTATAATCTAGGTCGACACGCTTAGCCACCACCACCGCGTATAGTCACTTATTACACAGTATATAGACTATATACAATATAGTCTATATATATATATATATGCATAGTTGCATATAGATGATATAATTATAATCTAACCAATCTACCTGGATGCCCGAATGTTTCTAACACGAGGTCCTGGACTCTTGGTACAGTCCATATAAATGGGTTCCGTGTGATGTCAGTGGATATTTTAACATCGGAGGGGAGTACCTCTTCCCTGTCTCACAGGCGCTATATATATATATATATATATATATATATATTATATACATATTATGTAGATATGTGAAAGAAATGTATATGAATATGTACATGTAACTTGTTTACGGTAATCAGAGGATTTTAATAATTGAGTGTATATAATTATATGAGTGCGGTCGCACGAAATAGAGGATGGATTTCTAGGCAGTGAACTTTTATCATCAGTAGATCTGTTTTGGCAGATCTAAGCATGTATGCAATCTATGCATTAATGTAGGTCTATCCAAGTGCAGTATTTGACGATTTCCAAACGGTATCGCCTTACGAGAACCTCAGATTCGACTCAAGAAGTCTAAAAAACGGCGCCGTCACAAAACGGCGCAGGACATAAGCGCCGCAGACAAAACGGCGCAGACAATACGGCGCAGTACAAAGATCATGATACAAGTCTAGTGAATATACTTTCGCTAAAATATATGTCGGATTGATACAAAATCGTCTTTCCTTAAATGGAAGCTGGATTGATGGAAAAAAATTCGCTTAAATTGGAGCTGGATTGATGAAAATAGTATTGCTTAAATGGAAGCTGGATTGAAAAAACAGTCTTTCTTAAATGAAAACTGGATTGACGAAAATGTTCTTGCATGCTTAAATTGGAACTGGATAGATGAAAAATAATAATTTCTATTTAAATGGAAGTTGGATTGCTAGCAAATATATTTTAGTATATATTTTTGCTGCTTCTACTATTAAACTACATGTACTAACAACTATTGTTTTTAGTTCAGTTATGCGCCGTTTTGTCTGCGCCATTTTGTCTGCGCCGTTTTGTCTGCACCGTTTTGTCGGAGCACCCTAAAAAACGATTAGGGAGCTGCGTGGGGGCGCAATGTTACGCACTGATATATTTGAAGACTGTAAAAGTGAAGCGAACTTAAATCAAAAGTGATATCTTTTTCCTGTGGCATTCCAAGAACCAGTTACTTCTATTCTTTCTTGATTGAAAACGTCTGGTCAAATCATGAAATTCAAGTCGACAAGCAATGCAGTGCCTGGCTACCAAAACGATCGCAGTTTCGTTTGACAAATCCATGGTTCTTAGAGAAATCAGAGGAGGAATAAAGCAGCGAAAGATAATCAAGTTACAGTCCAGAATCTAACGATATTGGAAAACATCGAGATCGAACAGGGATTCAATTCCAGAGACCATCTGCCACATGCAAATGGATGGATCGATCCGTGGCTTAAAATCTCATTAAGCGTATAGGAACCCACACCCTACTCTGCTGAGTTCAAATGTGAAATTCTGTTAACGCTTAAAGCATCGTGTTCCCATTCCGTTCTGATGCGTGCCCCATAAATTTGACGATATTTCGTATGCCTTTAGACATAAGAGAAGCGGTCCTTGATCTAATAAAAATTAATAAGCAATATTCAGCTTCGCGTCGCAATCTTTCTCCCTTGCAATCGATTCAATATAATATCCCGTTTCCCAACATGGACAAAAACCCAATCCCTTGAAACTCATCTAAACAGTAGTAGAAACGCTTAGCATGTCCGACCTCAGACCAGCGCACGCTAGGGGGCCACTAAAGTGAGTATGACGTAATCAGCTAGAGACTCCCATGATACACTGTCTATGGATGCTGCGGATCTACCAGGAATATCTCCACTTATCGGCGCCATATTAGACCGTCCTGAGTCCTGACCGAGAAACGACAGACCCACAGATCGATGCGAATCGATCGATACACCAGTGGACCGAATGGAGATTGCGGTCGTGGAATAGCATCATAGCAGGTGGGTTCACGGCTCACTGAAGGGCCAAAGGTTAGCCTAATTTGGTATGCATGACGTCCGTAGTCGGGATAAATAATTAGGGAGACGAAGATTGAATTTGAACAAGGACTATCTCAGGTCAACTAGTAGTAAACCTTTAGACATGTGTGCACGCATGTGCGTGCACACCCAGTCAGGCCCGCCGACAGAAATTCCGGGTCCCTGGGCTGAGCCGTCACGGGCCCCAGACTATCTTTAGGCTTTTTGAGCAAATTTATATAGAAAAACAACAATAATGTGAGTAGCCTATGAATGTATGCTAATGCTTACATTTATGATTTCAATGGTAAGAATTTAATTTTCAAATGATATGGTGATCAGCAAAAAACCTTTCTGGATTTAACTGCAGCAAAGTCGTTTAAAATATCCTGGTAGTTCTCCATCTTGTCTGCGAACCTAAGAAATGCACTTCGGAAATGCTCTTTCTTCATCGCCTAGAAAATTGTACGAATGTCTTGGAGGACCGATTCTTGTATACGCTTAATTAATAGCAGCCTATAATTATCGTCTCAATCGTTTTGTATAGGCCTAAACACAAGCCCTGGCGGCAGAGTGCCAACATCAAAACAGAGCCTTTTGACAGTTTCTATAAATTCAGCATTTTCATAATTCTTATTTATAAAGTCTTCTTTTGGAATTAAGATACTTTAGATACTAACACCACAAACTTCATTTTCATCCATCAGTTATACGATCGATCATGCATGCACGTTTAATTCACTAGAATCAACCGATGTATGAGTATATATGTCCTAGGCCAAATTACGGGCTGTGATTGCCTTCTATTGAGATTCTGAATTGATATAGTAAGCTTACCAACTTTGCCTTTTCAAACTTATTAGCTTTTTCTCTTTTTTGTGCTTCAGATTTGTGTGTATAAGATATTCCATCGTTGCGAGAGAAATTTATCATTATTTTAGAGTTGTTCACTTATGATTGAAACCTGACAACGCATAATTTAGCAGAAGAGCGTTCTGAGACAAATGTGAGCGCGTTTTTTTGGCAAAACACTGATAATTAGTAGGCCACTAGGTAGGCTAATGGACAGTTGCTTGAAATTCAAAAGTTGTAGTTAGGCAATAGTTATTGCCTATTAGGCTATATTATTAAAACAACATAAATCACAAACAATAAGCTAAGTAATATAAGTGATTATAGGTAGGGCCCGCACCCGTAATCAACATAATGAAACATTTTGATCACTGTTGCCCGGGCCCCCTCCGGGCCCCTAAAAGTCGCCGGGCCCCTGGGCATTTGCCCCCCCCCTGCCCCCCTCTCGGCGGGCCTGCACCCAGTGCCGGCGCTAGGGTACCTGAGGCCCATCCAAAAAAAACCTTGAGGCCCCCTATACCTGAGCTGTCATCTCGGCAAAATTTCTCATAATATATATAGATCTAAGTGCTGAAAGACATAGTATAAGACTTCAATGAACGTCCCCTGCCAATTGTTCAATTTTTTGGAACTTCCATGCTGTAATGGTAGAATTTTAAACTGTCATCTTTACAAAAAATTGCTCATTTTTCAATGCTGTTAGTCGTGGTTTAGGACTTCAGAGTGTCCCCTCTCCATTGTTTAAATGTGTCTGATTTGCCAACTGTAATGGTAGCATTTATAGGCTGTCATCTTAACAAAATTGATCATTATTGATGGACAGTGGTTGATACCTATGAAATATTTCTGAAATATTTGAGATACAAGGATTCCGTCCCAACCACAAATTATAATAAGATAAGATAAGAATATTCTTTAATATACCAATTGCTATCCGCATTTTGGTGTACAATGTACATACAAAGTATAATAAACAAACGTACATAATTTCTATATCCCATCTTTTGCCTCAGTTATGGGGCCGTGCCCCTGTCCACACCCCCACAGCCTCCTCTTTGGTTGAATTAAGGACAATGCTCCATTGGTTTGCAATTTATAAACGTTGTGTTTGAGAAAGTGGACGAAATTGCCTCAGTTAGTTTAAATGGCTTTATACTTACGCCCAAAATCGGTATGATATTTGCATTAGCTCTGCTATGGCAGTGCCATACCGGATCTGTATAGTCACAAATAGGCATAATGACCAGCTAAATTTAGAGGCCCCTTTCAAACTCTAATGGCTTTATACTTACACTCAAAATCAGTATATTTGCATAGCTCTGCTATGGCAGTGCCATAAGGTTAGTTGAGGCATGCACAAGATCGGACCTGTACAGCCACAAATAGGCACAATGACCAGCTAAATTTAGAGGCCCCTTTCAAACTCTAATGGCTTTATACTTACACCCAAAATCAGTATATTTGCATAGCTCTGCTATGGCAGTGCCATAAGGTTAGTTGAGGCATGCACAAGATCGGACCTGTACAGCCACAAATAGGCACAATGACCAGCTAAATTTGGGGCCCCTTTCAAACTCGGGGCCCCCGGCCGGGGAGTACGGGGGGTGCTAGCGCCGGCACTGTGCACACCACACACTGTACACACTCACTCACACGCACGCACACACACACACACGCACACACGCGCACACACTCATGCATGCGCACACACACGCACACATACGCGCACACGCATACACACGCACATTCACGCACTCATGCATGCACGCATGCTTTTAGGAGCTTGCATATTTAGTTACGGATGTCGTTGGTATACCACCGTTCGTTGTACAGGTCTTTTATGTGGCGCTATTTTGTGAGGCGTCGTAGTTGCGCTGTTGTTGTAATCAATCATGTCATTCATAAACTTTGAGCATTGATCGTGATTATCGTTATTGATACCGTCGTCGGTAAATACATGTATATCACCGTCGCTCTTTAGTTAGGCCTATATGAATTTGTGTATAGATAACATTTTATATAGCCTATGTATATTTTTTCATTTGCTGCGTCGAAACGGTCAAGGTGAAGAAAACGACGATGATTATGACAATGAAAAAATGACGATAATGATAACGATCACGATAGTTATTGTAACAACAGCATCATCATCAACAACAACAACAATAGCAACAACAACAGCAGCAATAGTAGTAGTAGTAGTAATAATAATAATAATAATGATGATGATGATGATGATGATGATGATGATGATGATGATGATGATGATGATGATGATGATGATGATGATGATGATGATGATGATGATGATGATGATAATAATAATAATAATAATAATAATAATAATAATAACAATAATAATGAAATCGCTTTCTGCATCACTTTCCCGTCAGCGAAGACTATAACCGTTCCAGAACACTGTCCGCCCTAATTGTTATAAATCCTGAGGGATCATTGATACCTCGGTTAAAAAATAATAATAATAAGGACAATAATGATTATTGTAATAACGATGATGATGACGATGATGATGATGATGATGATGGTGATGATGATGACGATGATGATGATGGTGATGATGATGACGATGATGATGATGGTGATGATGATGACGATGATGATGACGATGATGATGATGATGACGACGATAATGATGACGACGATGATGAAGCCGATGATGATTGTCATCTGCAGCATGATCATCGCAGTGATCACTATGATCGCGAAAGAAGAGGAAAGGGAATGAAGTGGTACTTGACAGTCACTGTGGGAGAATTATTATAGTGTCTGTCTCTGTCTCTCTATTTGTCTGTCTATCTGTCCGTGGGTCTTTCTGTCTGTCCTCTTCTGTTTAGCTGTCTGTGTGTTTGTCTGTCGCGTATCCTCTGCAGTCACCAGGGTGAAAATTGCCGGGGGTGGGGGGTTTCAACCCCAAGTCTTTCTTAGAGCCCCATGTTAAAGCCTATAATATATGTTTTTACACTCGAATTCCAAATGGATCATAGTCCAACTCCCCAGTTATTTTTCCACAATTCACTGGTTGTCACATCTCCAAACCGCTCGGAAATGCAATGACTAATTTTATGGCGCCCAAAGGGTCTATACAAAGTCTCTGTCTAAGGAGGGGTACTAAGGTAGAAGATGAAGCGAAGACATGCGTAGAAAACGACTCGACCCCAGCTAATACCTCACAGTAGTTTACCCTGCTGCCGCTGGCTATTTAGTCTGACTTGGAGTCACTTGGAGAAGGTGTTTGACCTACACACATAAAGAATTGCAGTGCATTGCTCTTTCTTTTGCTGTGGTAAACCTGAAATTAATTACCTATGGCCGCCCTCTTGCGAATGGTCGGTGATTACCGTCTGGCGCCATCTATTGAATGGCAGCTGATCACCTGAATTGGATGAGGACTCTGGTTCGAATTAGTTGGCATTGTGTGCAGTAGTCGTGTCGAACAAATTAGTATCTTTTGTCACTGACATATTTGGTCGATTAACTGTAACTGTATCTATAGGAACAACGGAGGCCATGGCTTTGTGGCGGATAATTGCGAAGAGAGACAAACTTGAAAAAACATAAAATAAAGAAATAAAATGGTCAAGATTAAATTAAATTAAATTACTGTAATGTATAGTAATGAAAATCTTCGAGAATTTCTCAGCGGCCATAAACGCCACGTCATGGGGACCATCTTATTCACCGGCGCTTAACACTTCCTGACTAATTGTCTTGCACAAGAGAGTCGTCCGAGTCGTTTTCGGTGGCTCCTACAGCTCCCCAGGGTGAGAATTGCCGATGGCTGGGGTTTTCAACCCTCCAGTCATACTTAAAACCCCTTAGTAAAGTCTGTTTTTCACACCCCAATTCCAAGTGAATATTGGTCCAACCCCCCCACCCCCGTTATTTTTCCACAATTCTTACACTGCAGCTCCAACATTCGCTCAGTTGTTCGTTAATTCATTGACGTAAACGTAATGTTTTCAACGATCAACTATCCACAAGTCCAGCTCTTTCGCTGGCGTCAAAGCTTATGTTTCGGACCTTTAACTTTAACTAACATCATTACAGATCAATGATTTAATCGATCGATTATTATGTAAAAAAAGATTGATCGCACGATTGATGGAAAGAACGAAAGAACGAACGAACAAGTAAACAAAGAACCGTGGCTTTCAATTGTTTGTAATTGTTTGTCAGTATAGTTCTACCTGTTTTACATAGGTGGCAGCATCTTCTTCAGTGTAGACTTCGGCGCTGACTGCCCCCCTCCGAGGTCTTCGCTCTGACGTCATCGATGGGGGAGCATGCGATACATCCTCGTCGCCAGGGGGAGATTGGTTGCCCGTCTGCGTGAACAAAGAGGTCGCTCTTAGATAGCATCAGGTTGACGGATAGAATGATAGATGGACAGACAGACAGACAGACTGATAGACACACAGACAGACAGACAGACTGACTGACAGACAGACGGACGAACTGATTGATTGACTGACTGACAGACAGACACACAGACAGACAGATTGACAGACAGACAGACGGACGGACGGACAGACAGACACACAGACAGACAGACAGACACACAGACAGACAGATTGACACACTGACAGACAGATTGACTGACTGACTGACAGACACACAGATACACAGACACACAGACTGACTGACAGACGGACGGACGAACTGATTAATTGACTGATCGGCTGACTGACTGACTGATTCACTGCATGTTTTTTGGCATAGTGTGCTTAGTTCCGTAAACAAGGGTATATACGCAGGTATACTTGTATGCTACAGCGTACATATATACTTACCTCAGAAAGACCCATAAAAATTCATAAATAAATTTTAGAACAGCAGGAGGAAAACAGCAGAAGATCGCATTACGTAGGAAATAAAAATAGTAAAATCAACGAAATCAGTCGAAAAAACCTCCGATAAACATCTAATTACTAAAACAAGTCTTCAGAAAATTCGAATAGTAAAAAAAGAAAGTCACCAGAGAATTTAATCAGGAAAGTCCTTTTTCGACCATATAGCCGCTATATCGTGTAGGTCTACTCACCTAAAATTTTATCAGAACAGCCCTGACCTTAACCTCACTTAAATAATTGATGCATTACCTTCCTACCTGACCTGACCTAACCTTAACGCAAGTGACAGTTCTGAGTTTATAGGCATAAACCAAATCAAAGCCGTCTCACGTTATACAGGCTCATTGCTCATAAAAAACGCTCTCCGTATTGAACCATGACTGCGGAAGTGTGGATGGTGGTTTATAGAACATAGAACCATAATAATATGAATGCGTCACATTGTGCGTGCGTTCTAATTATGGCTGAAGATGCATTTTATATAGCGCCACTTCAAGAGAGAGACCCGTCTGATGCGTTCCCGCCTAACCGCATAAAATCATGACCGAACTAAATGCTCTTCAAGCGGTTTTGGAAAAGAGACAAAGCGAGACAAAGAGATAGAGGCAGATAGGTTCATGTTGCAGGTAATTCTTAGGCAACACATTCGAGGAAGATGGGCCGACTACAGGAAAACAACTGTAGTTTGAGAAATTGTTATTGTCTGGTAGATGGAAAGGTGGATTAATTGGTGGATGGGTGGTTGTATGGAGTGATGGGTATAGATGGATGGATGGGTGTATGGAGTGATGGGTAGATGGATGGATGGATGGATGGTTGTATGGATTGATGGGTAGATGGATGGATGGATGGATGGATGGGTGGATGCATGATTGGTAGATGGATGGATGAATGGGTTATGGAATGATGGGCAGATGGATGGATGGATGAATGGATGGATGAATGGATGGGTGTATGGAGTGATGGGTAGATGGATGGATGGATGGGTTATGGAATGATGGGCAGATGGATGGATGGATGAATGGATGGATGAATGGATGGGTGTATGGAGTGATGGGTAGATGGATGGATGGATGGGTGGATGCATGATTGGTAGATGGATGGATGAATGGGTTATGGAATGATGGGCAGATGGATGGATGGATGAATGGAGTGATGGGTGGATGGATGGATGGGTTGATGGATGTAGGAAAGGATGTGTGGAATTATGGATGGACGGATGGATTTTTGGATGGATGAATAAATGGATGGATGGACGGGTGGAAGGATGGAGATGGATGGTCGCATGGATGAAAGGAGAAGTGGATGGAACAATGGAAAGAGGGATGGATGTATCAATGGATACAAAATGGATGGATGGATATTTGGATGGATGGATACCTGGATGGATGGATGGGCTGAACTTTTATGCTGCAAGATTTTACCTGTGGACGTTGTCTTAATCTTCTCGACCAGAGAGAGAGAGAGAGACAGAGAGAGAGAGGGAGAGAGAGAGAGAGAGAGAGACAGAGACAGACAGACAGACAGACAGACAGACAGACAGAGAAAGACAGACAGAGAGACAGAGAAACAGAGAGAGAGACTATTGTTTACAGATGCCTGTTGTTATTTATTAGCTGCACAAAGGCCTATTGTTGGAAATGACGTTTGTAATTCGGGACGCTGTTTTTCATATTGCTAAGTATTATGTTCCAGTGGATCCAAAAGAAATTCCTTCTTCTTCTCTAAAATAAAATAGGTCGACATGTAGCCCAAGGCTCTGATCGCTTTATCAATAAGAAGAACTCGAACAGACTAGAACTGAGAAGTCTCAGAAGTGGTGTGAATTTCTTGGTGCTCTACATAATTATAGCAAACCTTTGAACAAATGGAATTGTTCCTTGGAAGGTTTTTTACTGGAGTTGTTACTATAACAACCAAGTCTGCCTATTGTGCACTGGTTCATATAATCATATCCATATAGAAATACATATAAATATATAGAAATGCATAGGCCTACATGTTATATACCTGTACGCATACATGCATACCTTCATACAAATATACTGGTATATTTTAAATTCAAAATTCGACTAGGTTCACACACACAATAAAAAATGTGAAATAAACTACTTTCTTAACCTGTGTTTTTATTTATTTTTATTTAAGGCAGAGGGAAGATAATTATCCTGATACAACAGTTTGCACGCTTCACAAGCTACGACTATTGTATCTGGTTTTGCAAAAACTATTGTCATGTTATAATAATGAACATATTTTGGTAAATAACCTGGGATAATCTGGGATATAATCGGGTCAATGGGATATACCCGGGTTACCCGGGTATATCCCATTGCTCCTTAACATACACAATGGTGATTGTAGGCTATGTCATCATAATTTGTAACTACAATTAGTCACCGCTTTTACTCCACTGCGAACGTACCATCATTTGCCTTTTTATGGAAACAATAAGTAAATTGGATTGAATACGTATATGCAACTATGCATGTCTTGTAGAACATTTGTTTTTTGGTCGTCACGGTTGCGTCGTCACATAACATGGCTTTCAAATCCTATGTTCAAAGCATTAACCCTATGCTTTGAAACCATATCGGATATGTGTGTGGTTAAGGCCAGAGTCTCCTATTACTACAGTAGTAGAAGGCTCTGGTGAAGGCTATACCTAAACAGCATTCATCGCTCGCTCGTATTGCATATACGGATACGATATAGACTACAGTCTAAATAGGCCATGGCCCATTTGGAAACCCAGTGACGGGTGTTTTATGAGCCCACTTATATGGGCTTGTGATTTGATGAGATAGTAAATCATTCATTTTGTACTTTAATAATAATATTATAATATTATAGGTGCTTTGTTACGTACTTGGATGATGCATTCTGCGCAAGATCGAGTGACGTCGTTCAGGGACGGATCCAGGGGGCAAATTCGGCCATGCTCCCCATATAGAAATTTCCTTATTTGTCGCCAGCATTTTGCCGGGGAAAGTGGACGTGGCCCCCCATCAGCTTTGCAGGCCCCTCCCCATGAGCTTCGTATAAGGCTTTCAACAACATAGTGGGGTAAAGGCGACAAAGAAGACAGAGAGTAAAAAGGGAGAAAACGTAATGTATGACTAAAAAAGTCATCAGATTTTATGGCGACGAATTTTTTCAGACGCAAGATTTTTACGGCCAAAGACCACAGCAAAAATTTATGTAAGACCCAAGGTCAAAAATTTTGCCGCCCCCCTAAAAATTTCTGTATACGCCCCTGACGTCGTTAACTGACCATAACTTGGTTTGAAAATGGACGGAACTCATTTACCAAAAGCGAAGAGCCACACAATAATTATATCATACGCGAAGCAGGTTAGCAAACAAATAAATCAATAGAAATACTCTTTAGGTAGATACGATGTTTACATAATACTTGCATAAACTTATATATAATGTATACGTAAATACCTATAGGTCTACAGGTCGTATATCTAAATGACGGCAGAATTCGATCGTTTTTGTGAAGTCGTGTAATTAATAGAGAGGGAGAGACTGCAGTACGAACGAAATTGAATGACGAAAGGATGGTGGATAACATTGAATGGAGGAAAGAAAAGGGAAGGAAGAGCGAAGAAATGAACAAATGAAAGAAGGAAGGTGAAACTTAAGGAAGGAAGGAAAACTTAAGGAATAGGAAAGCAAAACAACGAGCGAAGAAAGGAAGGAAGAAATTGGAGGACGAAATGAGAAAGTGGGGAAGGGGTATACAGGAAAGAAATGGAGAAAAGACGGTATAGAACTTAAGGAAGGAAGACAGGAAAACAAAAGAAACGAGCGATGGAAGGAAGGTATGAAAATGCGTATCGCTTTTTCAGTGTTTATCACTGTGAGAGGAAATCTTTCTAAAGAGTCAGAATTGCGTCAAAACAGAGCAAAGGCAGAAATCACACCTGCGGGTTCTAGTGTAGGCCTACTGGTACAATAAACAGACGCGATGTAACTTCACCGGTAAAAGTTCTTCTTAAAAACAAAGCCATATTTTGTTCAAAGGCGTGAAGATGTTAAAACAGCGTCTATAAATCATACCATTTCCGAGTCTCTGACACTTCTCAATTCTGTCAGATAGATTTTCGAGAAATAGCGCCCAGAGCTTTGAGCTATAGACCTATTTATTTTACAGAAGAAAACGTATATAGTTCGTCTGGTTCCTTTGCAACATGATAGGCCTACTTATCAATATGAAAAACAGCGTCTCAAATAACAAGCGTTATTTAAAACACAATGTTTAAAACTATGTTCATCTAATAAATTATTTTGAAAGTGAATATCATTTTCCTCAGACTGAGGCTATAATTATTTATTTATACATGTATACCAGGACAGACATTTGTAAACAGAAGGCCATTTGTGGCTAACAATGATTTCCACATCTCTGTCTTTTCCTCGCTCTGTCTATGTCTGTCTGTCTGTCCGTCTCTCACTCTCACAGGTTAAGATGATTAACACGACAACATTCATCTATACTACAAGATGCAATTGAATCATCCATCCATCCATCCATCCATCCAGCCATGCAACCACCCATCCATCCATCCCATCATCCATTCACCCATCCATCCATCACTCCAATCATCCATCCATCCATCCATCCATCACTCCATCATTTCATCCTTCCGACAATAACAACTGTCACAAACTACAAAAATTAATCAACTCTAGCGAGCAGCGCCGACGAGAGGCTTCAAAGAGGAGCATCTTAAAACAACCCACCTGGACGTCGTCCGTGTTGCCCTCTTCCCCCGTCCCTCCCTTCCTCGCCTGGTCGTTCGTCTGCCCGGCAGGTGACGTTGTCGTCTTCTGATCTTTACGATTGCCCGACGATGTTGATTCAGAAGCGTCGTTCAATGAGTTGGTCGCCAGCTTCTTCAACTTGTTCCCCATCGTAGCCAGCCTCCGTCACTTCCTCCTCGCTCTCCTCACTACCACCAGCACCAGTAGGTCCACCCACCGGACCTCAGACCATCAAACGTCCAGCCTCAATGAAATTCCTACGCTAACACGTCAGCCACCTATAAAAATAACAGCTACACTGAAACCAACACCTACAGCGTCGTCACTCGAAAGACTCTATATCAGTCGACATCAACAAGAACGCTTACAATAATTATTACTACAGCAACAACAACAGCAGAAGACCTGCTGCCGCAATCCTCTGAACTTGGCCAACCAACGTCCGGCCAAATACAGCGACGACCCGATAGAATGCGAATCGAACAGATCGTCAATGTGCAAGCAGGCAGTCGGGCGGTCGACCAACTGCGGTGACTGGAAGGCGAATCATAACGCCAGGCGCTTCGGCGGGTCGTCGTCGCCAGAACCGCCGCCGCCGATGCCGCCTTCCGACCGACGGGGCTGGCTGCTGGCCGCGTCGTCGTCGTGCCGATTGTTTGGGGCGCGTACGCAGGGGCAGTGTGCCGGTGTCACGAAATAGAGTATCCCCCGTATTAATTGTATCCCCAAAATTAAAAAAGTCGAAAAAACTGCCTCCGTGTGTATTTTTTCTTGCAAATTAATTTTCATCTGCTTTGTTTTGAACAATGACATTAACAGGTATGTTTATTCCTACTAGATAATTTGTTTTGCCCTGTTTTTAGAGCACTTAAAACATTAAAAACACTTAAAAACACTCAGAGTCACTAAATAAATTCGAGTTGCCTTACTCTGAACGTTGCCTAGGACACTTAAAACAATTAGAGTCACTTTAAATTTTGATTACAGCATAATTTTTTTTATAATGCTCATTTTTCAAAAAGGGGATAGAATGGTTTATCCCCCCGGATAGTATAGACCGGTTAATTCCATCCGGGGGATAGATTAATTCATCCCCCCGGATAGCTTTCAGGGGGGATACTCCGTTTCGTGTCACCGGCGAACAAGCTTCGGTCGGTCGGTCGTCGGTTGACTGAAGTAGGGCGGCGATCGAGCGATCGATACGAAGAAAGCGCATAATGAAGACTCTGTATGGAAAGAGAGGAGGTTGAGGAGAGGTTGAGGAGAGGGAGGGAGGGAGGAAGAGAGGGAGGAAGGGAGAGAGGGAGGAAGAGAGGAAGGGAGGGAGTGAGGGACGGACGGACGGAGGGACGGAGGGAGGAACGGAGGGACGGAGGGAGGAACGGAGGGAAGGAAGGAGGGACGGATGGAAGGAGGGGTGGCTGGGAGGAGAAAAGGAAAGCAGAGGAATGGAGGCGGCGGGTAAGTATTTGAGAGAAAGAGCGAGCGTGAGAGACATAGATAAAGTGAGGGAGGAAGAGATGTGAAGGCAAATGGGAAGACAATAAAGAATGGGAAGTAATGGTGGAGGAAAAGGCAAATGACGGGATCAAAGAATGGAGTTCGATTTGGAAGAGTGCATGGGTAGTGGATAGTTGGAAGAGAGGAGAGCTGGTGATCAAGCGATGGAAGGGGTGAACAGTAATAGCAGAAAAATAACCTATATGGTCAGACTTTGATCTACGCGTATAGATGGTGGAGTTTGGATGCGTAAAGAAGACTTAACCGTGGGGTCCTAAAAGAGTATTTAATTCCAACCCCGGCAATTCTCACTCCTGGGTGAGAAGCAGACGCGTAGCCAGGAATTTATGATGAAGTGGGGGTTGGGGGTTTTATGGCCTGGCTTGATGCCCTTTCTGACACCAACCCAACTGCAGTATTTCAGTGCATAAAAAGGAAATAAAGCAACAAAGAGAATAAAGAAAGAAAGACAATTGTTATTGCAAGCAATTGTTTTTTTTCTTATCTAAGTGGATAAATAACCTTTAACAAACTTTTTCCTAGGCCAATGGGGGGAAAGGGCATAACCACGAAACCCCTTGTAAAGAATACTTAGCCGCGGGAAAAAGAGCATTTAATCCCAACCGCGGCAATTCGTTTACCCTTGGGTGAGAAGAGAAGTGATCTGAGAAGGGCAGAGCGAATTCAGGGAAGTCTGGAGACGATCGGCGCATGCAGAGAAGAATTGAAGATTGGAAATGAAATGTGCGCGAAGATTGAAAGTGTATGTCACGAACTGATGAAGAGAAGCTCAATGATTAATGGGTAAACGGGAAGACACGACATGCATTGTAATGGAGTAGAGATGAGAGATAGGGCGAAACACGAATGTGTTCGTGAGGTATAGACGAGAGGTAACATGATATGGACAGATGGAACAAGAAGAGGCTGAAGAAGAAGAAGTGAAAATATACAGCAAGGGAAGAAGGAAAAGAAGAAGGAGGGAGGATGATAATTATCTGTAGCACGAAAGGAAGTAGGCTACTCGTATTACTTAGTATATCTCTTATAGTCCCTCTAGCTCTGCACACGGTAACGCAGCTTCTCGCTACAATCATCCAGGCCAGAGCCGGATTAAGAAATGTGGGGGCCCTGTTCGGAAATTTTTGAAGAATCTTCGATCTGTTGACCTTTTTTGGTCGTTTAGTCGAAATTTCTTCTTATAATTTTTATAGGCCCTACACAGATTTTCCCTCCGCTGAATGTTTTGCTACAAATATTTTCATTCTTATTCGTAACACATTTTTGCATATTATTTGAATTTTTTTATGTCAGTAGGCTATCTTTATATTTGTGATCACGACATCAGGCAGAAGAAAGAACTGCATGTTTTCGACTGAACACGGTATTCACGAAATAGGAAATCATATTTTTACATAAAGTAGCCTGCTAAGACGGCTGAATTCACGAGCGACAAAAAGGTTTTCTTCACCGATGAAAAGATCTTTTACATCAATCCGACGTCTAAACAGCCGTGTCTGAGCGAAGAAGAAAAAGTCGATAGCCATCCAAGCCGTCTGTTGGTCGAGAGAGCCAAGTTCTCTCCCCCACATCATGGTTTCTGCAGGTGTCAGCTATATATGAGGGTAAAGTAAAGGACGCTTGTATTTCAATGGCGAGAAGGCCAAAGTCAAGTACTACGTGGAGAATCTTTTGCGTAAGCTTATCGATGACTGTGGGATCTCAGTTCGCTTTTCAGCAAGATGGAGCGCCCGCTCACGGCCGCCAAGCTGGCCCAAGATTGGTTAACAAGTCACTGCACGGATTTCGTCGACAAGGATTTTATGGCTGCCAAATTCCCCAGATTTGAACGCACTCGACTATGATGTGTGGGGTGCAATGCTTGAGACCTATAACAAACTTACCACAAAGCCGAAGAACATTCCTGAACTGAAAACTACGCTGCAAGTCATCTGGAATGACTTGCCACTTGAGACCATTGAGAAGTTTGCGGTTTTCGAAAAATCTCAATTTTCATAATGGATTATGTTTCTGTGCCGCACCCTGTGCATACATACACGCATGCATGCATGCATGCATACATACATACATACATACATACATACATACATACATACATACATACATACATACATACATACATACATACATACATACATACATACATACATACATATGTATACATACATACACTCATACATACATGCATACATGGAGTCATCCATCCATACATACATACATACATACATACATACATACATACATACATACATACATACATACATACATACATACATACATACATACATACATACATACATACATACATACATACATACATACATACATACATACATACATACGTATACACGTATACAGACAGAAGTGAATGCTGAACAGTTTAGTTTGAGCCTTCTTCTGTCTAGTATAGTACCACACCCTCCAACCCCATATCAGTGCGTCATGCATACAAGATGAGGACAAAACTCATCGATGGTAAAAGACAACCCCCTCCACCTGTTCGGTCGGTGTACATGGAGCATATATGCTGTGGAAGAGATAGGGAAGAATTTATTGGCGATCGAGGAGAACTATAGGACAGAAATGTAAATAATGACAATGGGGAAGATGAGGTGGAGGAGTAGAAAGATGATGACGAGGAGGAGTTGAATTATGAGGAAGAGGAAGAGGAGTTGAATTATGAGGAAGAGGAGGAGGAGTTGAATTATGAGGAAGAGGAGGAGGAGGAGGAGGAGTTGAATTATGAGGAAGAGGAGGAGGAGGAGGAGTTGAATTATGAGGAAGAGATCAGTAGGAGGAGGAGATGGAAGAGAAAGAGGAGGAGAAGGAAGAAAAGAGAAGAGAAAGACGAGGAAGAGGAGGTGGAGTAGAAAGATGAGGAAGAGTTCAGGAAGAGGAAAAGGAGGAGGAAGAGGAGAAGATGAAGAGGATGAGATGGAGGAGTGGAAAGATGGGTAGGGGAGAAGAAGGAGTGGAAGAAGAGAAGGAGGACGAGGTATTATGAGTAGAATGAGTAGGAAATGAGGAGGAGGAGAAGCAGGAGGAGGAGGAGGAGGAGGAGAGAGGTTCACAATTAGAGTAAGAAAGAGAAAAAGCGGAAGCTCGAGATGAAAGAATTGCGGCGTAAGACATAGTCGGGTCAATCTGCGACACGACCCGGAAAAAATTGCAAGAAAGCGTTTTATGATGATTTTATGGTATATTGGGTCTGGTGATGAACATACTAAAAGTTGCCAAAAATTGCACCACGGCAAGTGGGCTAATTTTGGCGGGAAAAAAGATGGCCGCCAATTGGACTAGGCATGGAATCTGGAAATGATACTGTTAGGAACAAATCATGTAATATATTGCTAACATGCTTTTCTAGACTAATTCGACCCTCCTGAAAACGAAAATCGTGCTTAGCAAGCTTGATTTTTAGCGGTTGCATGGGAAAACAAGATGGCGACCAAAATGGCGGCCTATTGCTTAAAAGGCTGTAAGTCGGGTATTGTATGTGATTTGAACACGATTTTGCAATTAAAATTAAGATGTATGGGTTCTAGGAATGCAATGGAATCAAAGACACGTATGTAGCACTGGAAGAAAACCAAAATGGCGGGAAAATGGCGGCCAGAATGTTGAAATTGCTAAAAGTGAAGTGATGTATGCAATGGAAACATGTCTCGGAAATGGATGGATCTTTCGAAGGCGGAGGCAGACGAGAAGTGGAATGGGGTAGAAGGCGAATGGAATCTATCCTGCGCAATACCATCCTCCACCAACCCATCCACATCATCATCACCATCATCTCCATCACAGCCTGACATCAAACGGCGCTGGAGGGGTTCATTCCAGCAACGTCTCAAAAGCCAGGCCTACAGGCACCTGCCGGGAACACTCAAACGGGACAAGAGTTTGCTATCCATGGCGCATCTATCAGCGCACCCCTACGAACCGTACACACGAGGGAGGCTGTCCTTACCATCCGCTGTTCCATCGTCGTCGTCGCGTGTCCTCCAGCCGTCGTCCAGTCCCAACCCGCACACTACGAACCTCTTCTCTTTGCGCTATTCTCCCCCTCGCGTTGCCAGCCTTCGTCTGGCAAAAGGAGCGCTAAGAGAACGATCATCTCCCACGGGTGGCCTCGAACGACTGTCTGGCAAGGGCGGTCACGACCACCAGCACCACCATCAACACCACCACCTAGAGATGGAAGAGATCAACACGAAGGACCTAGCGCAGAAGATTAGCAGTGAGGTACAGCAACCCTCCTCCAACTATCGATTCAGACTGAACCCCTGAAACATCGCTGTGCAAACAGTGGTTTCTACTATAATGTGATCTGCGTTTGGAGTGCAGAAAATAGTTCAACAACTTCCATCTCAAGGTGGTGGTGGAGCTGGTGGTGCAGGTGGTGGTGACCGCCCTTGCCAGACAGTCGTTCAAGGCCACCCGTGGGAGATAATCGTTCTCTTAGCGTTCCTCTTGCCAGACGAAGGCTGGCAACGCGAGGGGGAGAATAGCGCAAAGAGAAGAGGTTCGTAGTGTGCGGGTTGGGACCATAGGCGCAACCACCCTATGGGACCCACGGGACGCGTCCCCCCAACTTTTGAGTGGTCCCCTAACTTTATTATTATGGTCCCTCCAACTTTTAGGACGTGATTCATTATGGTCCCCCCCAACTTTTAGGACGTGATTGCGCCTATGGTTGGGACTGGACGACGGTTGGAGGACACGCGACGACGACGATGGAACAGCGGATGGTAAGGACAGCCTCCCTCGTGTGTACGGTTCGTAGGGGTGCGCTGATAGATGCGCCATGGATAGCAAACTCTTGTCCCGTTTGAGTGTTCCCGGCAGGTGCCTGTAGGCCTGGCTTTTGAGACGTTGCTGGAATGAACCCCTCCAGCGCCGTTTGATGTCAGGCTGTGATGGAGATGATGGTGATGATGATGTGGATGGGTTGGTGGAGGATGGTATTGCGCAGGATAGATTCCATTCGCCTTCTACCCCATTCCACTTCTCGTCCGCCTCCGCCTTCGAAAGATCCATCCATTTCCGAGACATGTTTCCATTGCATACATCACTTCACTTTTAGCAATTTCAACATTCTGGCCGCCATTTTCCCGCCATTTTGGTTTTCTTCCAGTGCTACATACGTGTCTTTGATTCCATTGCATTCCTAGAACCCATACATCTTAATTTTAATTGCAAAATCGTGTTCAAATCACATACAATACCCGACCTACAGCCTTTTAAGCAATAGGCCGCCATTTTGGCCGCCATCTTGTTTTCCCATGCAACCGCTAAAAATCAAGCTTGCTAAGCACGATTTTCGTTTTCAGGAGTCTAGAAAAGCATGTTAGCAATATATTACATGATTTGTTCCTAACAGTATCATTTCCAGATTCCATGCCTAGTCCAATTGGCGGCCATCTTTTTTCCCGCCAAAATTAGACCACTTGCTGTGGTCCGATTTCTTGCAACTTTTAGTATGTTAAACACCAGACCCAATAAACCAGAAAATCATCATAAAACGCCTTCTTACAATTTTGCGGATCATTACGTAGATTGACCCGACTATACAACCTTTTGAATCAATTATAGACCGCCATTTTGGCCGCCATCTTGTTTTCCCATGCAACCGCTAAAAATCAAGCTTGCTAACCACGATTTTCGTTTTCAGGAGGGTCGAATTAGTTTAGAAAAGCATGTTAGCAATATATTACATGATTTGCTTCTAACAGTATAATTTCCAGATTCCATGCCTAGTCCAATTGGCGGCCATCTTTTTTCCCGCCAAAATTAGCCCACTTGCCGTGGTGCAATTTTTGGCAACTTTTAGTATGTTCATCACCAGACCCAATATACCATAAAATCATCATAAAACGCTTTCTTGCAATTTTTTCCTGGTTCACCGAAGTTTTTTCGTAGATTGACCCGACTAACAATGAACAGCGCCGTCATGTCATGTCATGCAGTGGCGTAGGCAAGGGGGGGGTTTCGGGGGTCAAAACCCCCCCATTGGCTCCGGAAAAATATTTTTTTAAGGTTAATTTTCTATTTAAGTAAGAAAAAATAGCAAAAAACAGGGTTTCCGGCCATAAAACCCCCCCCCATGAAAAATTCCTGGCTACGCCACTGATGTCATGTCATGTCATGCAAGTTTTTTGCGGAGAGAGGAAGAGGCAGTCGCTATACATGTATGTGCTGGAATCCACCATTGGAATTTGGTATAATATGCTCCTCTCTCGATGTTCAAGCCTGTCTATTTTTCTATCTGTCTGTCTGTCTGTGTGTTCGACTGTCTGTCAGTCTGTCTGTCTGAATGTCTAATCCCTCATTGATCCATCTACATGGATGAATAGATGGATGGATGGGCGGATGGATGGACGGACGAAGGGATGGAGGGATGGAGGGAATAGTGAATGGAATGGAAGAACTAATGGATGGATAACTAACCGAAGAAATGACGGCAAAGGGAATGAACGGCGGGCGGGCGGACGGGCGGACGGGCGGACGGACGGGCGGACGGGCGGACGGGCGGACGGACGGACCGGTCGATACAGCGTCCGCCCGCTGCGCAGAGGCGTTGCCCTGTGGGCTGGTGAGCTGTGCTGGACATCAGTCATGACCTCTGCATCGGCTGTTCTAAGAAGAAGCACCCTTCCCTCCCTCGTGGCCTCGCGCTTTGAACAAACGCCTCGATAGTCTGGGCAGGTGCTCGCTGCGAGATTCTATAAATATACATTGCATAACTCTCAGCGTATGTAGAATGTTCTTTTGATGCAGTGTTACGTTCACCCGCCGTAATCCATTGTAATCTGGTGTAATCTAAATATGTCACTGAACG
>OX457041.1:46030603-46190603 GCA_949752735.1 Lumbricus terrestris
GGTTAACCAGATATATATATATATCTGGTTAATGAAGCCTTAGTGACAAGTGTGTGTGTGTGTGTGTGTGTGTGTGTGTGTGAGAGTGAGTGGGCGTGAGTGTGGGTGTATATATATATATATATATATTTATATATATATATATATATATACACAATTACACATAAATGATGCAATATATGGGTGTATATAAACGATATAATATATATATATATAATACATGATATATATATAATACAGTGTTGCACCAGAATGAAATGTAATTTAGAACTGTTCATCTGAAGACATTTCGCAGGAATGTTTTACTGTAAACTGCAATGCGATACCAACAGTTTCTTTGTCATTACAAGCTTACAGATCGATGACACAAAAAATCTTTAAGAAACTGACGGAGCTACTGTAAATAGACGGCTGATTGCTAAATGCGTTGTGTTCTCCACTGGCTCCCATGCACTCAAGCAGTGAATTGAGTATAGGTATATACAAGGCCGTAGCCAGGATTTGATTTCGGGGGGTGTTTCACTCACCAATTTTCCCTTTCCCAAAAAAATTGATGAACTCTTTTATTTCGGAGGGTGTTTTCATGTTTTTATTTCATGGTTTTTTACATCATGTGCTCGTAGATGCATTATATTATTTTTCACATTTTCCATTTCGGGGGGTTTTCAAACACCCATAACGCCCCCCTAGCTACGGCCTTGGGTATATAGGATCTCTATTCTAGTCTGGCGCTGCTTGATATAATATAGGCCTTGCTCTTACCTGCCTTTGTGAGCTCTGTAGCCTCAACTCTTAGCGCTCGCCATTTCCGCTCCATTCGTTCGACTGAACAAAGACTTCCCTCAGTCCCTTTTGCTCGAACTTCCACTATGCAGAGCCGTGCTTTCTCGGTGGTATAGGGCCATTAACCTGGAATGGTCTTCCTCTGACACTGCTCTCTTTTACAAATTTTTTATCAGTCTTTCTCTCTCATCTTAAGACAGTTTTATTTGGTCGCACTGAGACTGGGAGCGCCTCTGAGTATCCCCCTGAAGAGACGCTATATAAATGCATTTAATGAATGAATGAATAATGAATGAATGATTGAAATGCCACTGAGCGAAAGAAATGCCTCGCGCTGCACGATAAGTCTCCCTATAATTGAAATGCCGCAAACTGGAATGCCGGTGATTAAATGCCGCCTCTATTTAATTTATATGCGAGGAATCTGTCGTCACACTTCACGACCGTCATTTCGCCTAAAGTGCCGTGCACTTCAGGCTTATAAATAAGACTCGCTGAAATGGATTCTGACGTGTGAATAATATCATTGGAAGAAGTAAGTAAGTAAGTAAGTAAGAATATACTTTAATAGACCACCAGCAAACGCACAGTATAGTTTACAAAGGAAATAAATAATAGAAGAAAACATTTATGCAAAGTTGAAAGTTATACAACATTCGCATAATAAAACTTCTTCTGGCAAAAGAATCAACGCTATAGGAAGGGTTAGATTACGTGGCCTTGGCCGAGTATTGTTTGGAGTGATACGTGAAGTCTTTAGCTATATAGATGCGTTGAAGCCCGATTCTGCCCAGCACAACGTGCACAAATAATCTCTGTCTGCAGACACTGTTGATCCAAATTTATACATAAGCAACAAATAATATTACATGCTAGAATATTATTTTTATATATAATTTTATGTTGTCTGGTCAATGTGTCCATGTATACTTTTGGCCTAACTAAATGCGCGAACACGTTGCCATGGTTTCTGTAAATCCTTAAAGACAGATAGATTGCTCGTGTAGCCTATACGACACCAAAATCCTGCTTAGCCGAAACACTGGAAGCGATTTCCTGAGTTGCTTATCATACCACAAGCGATGTCACACGGGGTCTTATACTCTCTGTGCATATGTATCAGGTATTATATACACAGCGTGTATTGCATCTTGGCCAATGTGTATGACGCTGTATCGGTGTGCGGTCCGTTGGATCTTAAGCCATATATAGCCTTGGACAGCAGGGTTGAGATTTTCACTCACTCATTCGCTCGCTCGCCCACACTCACTCGCTCACTCACTCACTCACTCACTCACACGTTTAATCACTTATACTCGATCGCTCAGTTACTCATTCACCCACTCACTCACTCACTCACTCACTCAGGTTTTTGTGTTCCACTTGTGGTCTATGTAATTACCTGAGAAACTCATTCAGAAACACGTAACCACAAATGATCGGGAACTATACGATGTTCCATGAATTTTCATTAGGAGCCGTTCTTTGGGGTTTAATTTCGGTTTTAGGCGCAACTGCATGCTGTCCTTTCAACTCGTCCATCCAATTTGTTCTACTCTTACTCATACAAATCACGTCCTTTCTTTATCCGCCATTGCTTCCACGCGACTCGTTCGCCATTGCGCATATTAGTTCCGGTCGAGGCTTTTATAGCGCTATTTCACAGATGTCGTTCTCCGTTGGAAGGTCTTTTATGCCACTCGGGCGGGATTTGGTGCAATAAAGACCAGAGGATGTAAAAAAAATACAATACAAAGGAAAGAGTAACGAGTAATGAGATAGGTCTAATATCCCGTAAATGTCAAGGACGCTTGCAAGACAGACTATAGGATTCGGTTTTCAGAACTAAAGTATGTAAGCTATGTAGTTATTATACATATAACAGAGTGAACTGGAGACGAGGAATGTGAATTCGTATAGTTTGCTGAAATGTGATCCAAATATTGAAAATCTGAAGCAGTGATTAGTCGGCTTGTGAGTTATATAAGGCCGATGTCATATTGGATTGGTCGTTCAGCGCATGGAAAGCAATAAGGTCAACATTGTAATTATGGCGATAGTTTATGAGTTTCTGCTGTAACTCTGGCCAGCCAGAGAATTTGGAAGTATAAAATTGCATCAGTGGTATATAATATACCAGCGAGAAGTGACTAAAAATATACAGTCGATTAGAAACAATAGGCATATAGATATGACGATCAGAGCTAAACTAGCAACCATGATATACCAAATGACGAATCTGTTTCTTCGTGAGATGAAAGCGATCATTCATGGCATTGGCCATGGCATAGGTGAGGCCTCTAGAATCCCGCATGTATCAAGGAATGACGCCTTTTCTTCCTGTAGCCCATATCATATGCCTCATATTATATGCATAAGCCTATATATTATAATATTATATGAGGCATGTATAGGCTATGTGCACTTGTTCTAGCGTCCCTTCAAGCTCACTACTCAGAAGCGCTCCCGACTCCAGCGCGGACACGAATCAGAGTTTCACGATAAAGCGCATGATCAATTGCGAATGATGGACTTGCCCAAGGTCCATATAGGCCTTTACGCGGCGACCTGTGATGGATTCGATCCTGCAACCTCCGGCTGCAAGACAACGAAAATACCCACTACACCACCGCACCCCACATTTTACACACACACACACATATATATATATATGCATATATATATATGTAATTCATAGGCTTACATGTAGGCCTACATGTTAAATGTTGTATACGGTGTTATACTTTATGGCTTTGTGCTCTATTACGATATTATGCAACAGGACAACAACACAAAATATTTCGAATTACATTTTCTATGAAAAAAGTATAATAATTATGCATTGTGCGCAAGATGCTCTTCTGACCCTATATACACTGGAGCCAACTGTTCAAATTTATTTGATGTACAGCCGATATCCCTTGACGTCCTCCGTACATACCCGTCCACGTAATTCCAATTAAGCTGCGCGCCTGAAATTTATATATACCCTACATGGCCGACGAGGAACACTCGTGACATCGTAGATCAATGTTTGGAGACTCTTTCCTTCATACACCCGATATTTATATCCTACATAATCACATGTCTGCCCGCTGAGCATGCAGCAAGGGTGCCGGAATGTCTCATATTGGATGGCTATGATATAGGGAAGGAGAGGAGACGATGTGGCTAAAAGCCATAGATGCGAAATCTCTGGTCGGTAATCGTATCCGTAATTGTAATGGAACAGAAAATTCGAGTTTACGATTACGATTACGAAACCACGAACTCCTGTAAATCATCGTAAATCACCTCAGGTCACCATCGACCCCAACCAACCATAACTTCGAAGCACACTGGATCATTAATGAAATCTGCTTTTATATAATTAAATATGCGGACCATTATGGGTATACCTCCAAGACACTGAAACCACAGTCAATCCAACCAAACCTTTAATCACTAATGTATTATGCGCTAAGCACGCGCTGATTTTATACACACACACGTGCCACACGCACGCACACACACACGCACGCACACACACACACACACACACACATACACACACACACACGTGTCTGAATGGACACAACTGGTTTGCAAACATAACCCTTTGCATTGCAAGCGACGTGGCAATTAACTCTCCAGTCTCCGAATTGCATGACACATACATGTGTGCAATTGCACCCTTTTGATGCCAACTGCATCACCAATGCAATCCCCTTTATTGCATTGGATTCGACGGGTCAGCAAGTCCAAACGTATTCCCATAGGAGGAATATCGTCTTCTCGTTTGGCCAAAGATTTCAAACCTAAGGGCATCATCGTATGATGAAATGCTTTGCAACATTGATCCCCGTCTGATGGTCAAACTATACCAGACAGTTAAATGCAGCATGTTGTCTATTTCGTCCTCACATCGGCTTTAATAAATTTTTATCATGTCGTCTATTTGTCGAGACTATAATCTGCACAGGCGACATAGTTGTTACATGTTTAACGACACTGCCATATCAAAGATGATTAGTGTCGCCCTCCTCCTTTATCCAGGCTTGGGACTGGCACTGGCAGAGAACAACGAGTTATAATCGACATAATTATAAACAACATTAGAGTCAACATGGTCCGTCTGCAAGCGCCATGTCCGAAAAGGATACCAAAATGCGGCAGTGTGTCTATTTCAGATATTACAGCACGCGCAATTGTTCTTAAATGTGCATTGTTCTTATTGGTGCTTTCATTTGATTGTTATCGTTTTTTTAATAATGTCTATTGATTGTTCGTTTCTACATGTCGTTTCCAGAGATTTTTTCCAGCAGAATCTAAAGCTCTGTGCCAATGCATTAGCGTCTAGCATAGATCTGTGTATAGAAATATATCGAGCTGTGGCGTCGTGTCTAACATTGAGGCCAAGATGGCGGACGACAGGTCGACTACATTAGACGGCAAGCTACAGTTTCTGCAGCAGCGCAGCAGTCTGTGTGTGCGTGACAGTGTGTCTGCACGTGTGTCGGTGGCTGTCCACAAAAAATCTCGCTCGGCCTTTTCCTGTGTAGCGCCAATCCCATGCAGCAGCAGGGCAAAAGGTCAGAGTTGAAAGGAGTCAATGACAGTCGCATGGACGCATGGACAGCAGAGGTTGTCTGACCATCCGTCTGTCTCTTTGTATGTCTGTTCATCAGTCTGTATGTGTGTTTATCAGTCTGTGCCTGTGTATATGTGTTTCTGTCTCTATATCTTATCAGTCTGGCTGCCGGTCTCTATGCATGCCTGTCTGCTTGTCTGTGTTTGTCGGTCTGCCTCAGCGTATATAAGCCAACGCTGACGAACCATGTTGAGATGAGGCCTCCAAGCAACGGTTCTGGTAAACAATTGACTGCAGGGCACCAGTGTCTAATGTTAACGAGTTAGCGTATTTATTTAGTTCAACAATTTCAATGACAACAGTATTTTTCACTGTCATCAATCCAGCTTCTATTCAACCAAAAAATTCTTCTCTTTAATCAAACTTTCATTTTAAAGCAAAACTTTCATTCATCAATCCAGTGTTTATTTTGACGCGAAACGTCTTTTCCCCTTTCCAACGTTCATATTAGTTTTAAAAATGTTTTCAACAGACCAGTTTCGAATTTCCAATTCTATTCATCAGTTAAAATAAATGTAAGTCTACTTCGGACATGGGATATGTTGTCACCTGCCGATATGCTAGGGCCGATATGACGTGGGTTGGATATGACAGAAGACTGTTGCAGACTGTATACGTACCGTATAGCGGTCGCTTTGTCGAGGTTGATTTGTTCTGGGCCGTTTGGGCGAGGTACGAGGTACCAGGTACCAGGGATTACAAGAAACGAATTTGACGGGTTTGGTAGATACATAATTATATGCACGACTTCCTACTACCAATTTTACTAGCGCCATCATTCTGGTAAATGAAAGGCTGAGTTCTTCCTTTGGGAGGGAAACGATCTGATCCTACTGTTGTTTTGTTGTTTTGTTTGTTGCCTTAGTTTTTCTGCTGTTCTGTCTTTGTTTTGCTGCCTTTTTTGTTTGTTCTGCTGCTTTGTTGCTTTTTCTGCTGCTTTGTGTCTGTTTTGCTGGTGTTTTGCTGTCGCAAATCAGAGGCACTGAGAGCGTCGTGCATGATGGGCGTCACTTGCATACAAGTCTACATGTCAACAATACAATGTCATCTGCTGTTGGTCGATGGTAAGGGGCTCTAGTCGACCTGCGTCATGCCCTCTGATGCCTGCAGCTGCCCTTGGTCGGTGGCACCGTTGATGATCGGTGGCTGCAGAGGCAGAGACGACTCGGATGATGGAGGAGGGTCGTCGCCATACGTCTGCAGCAGAGCATGACGAGGAAATGGTTCCGCTCTATTGCCAGGTGCATCTTCACGCATCACTTCATTCCTAGCCGAACAGATGGACAACAATCAATTATGATGATGATGATGATGATGATGATGATGATGATGATGATGATGATGATGATGATGATGATGATGATGATGATGATGATGATGATGATGATGATGATGATGATGATGACGATGACGATGATGATAATGACGATGACGACGACGACGACGACGATGATGATGATGATGATGATGATGATGATGATGATGATGACGATGATGACGATGATGACGATGATGACGATGATGATGATGATGATGATGATGATGATGATGGTTATGGTGATGGTGACGATGATGACGATGACAATAAAAAATTAGGTTTGTTACGAATCATAATTATTACAGTAACTCGCATTAAAACAACAAAACCAAAGGTCACGAAAACGCAAGAAACTGTAATTTCCACATGATTGCTCTCTTAAATTCAATGTCCGACAACTTGCTAGATGCCTAATTAACCTGAATACTCACCATGCACGAATACCTACATGTACATTGTACATGTAGGCTAATTGTTTTAAACGCATTCATGTCAAACACCTGTTAAAAACTTTACAATAAAATTATTGGTAACAGTGGCGGCGCTAGGGGGGCGGAGGGGACTAAGCCCCCTAAAAAAGGCCATCCATTTTTTCCCCATGTAAAAATGAAATATTTGGGCGATTTACCCTCTTTAGCCCCCCAAAACTGAAATCCTGGCGCCGCCACTGATTGGTAACTGCATATTCTGCAATTCTTTTTATCACCTACCTATCAAAACTCGGCAGAGGTTTAATGAAGCCTTTCTTCCCGTGCAGCCAGTAAGTCATCTGAAGACCTTTGCCCTAAATGAACAAAGTATCAAAATTTCTTTCTTTAGCGCAAGCATGTAATTTAGAAACCGTTTAAATGTTACGCACTATAAATATCTCGTCGCTTGTATAGCGGAGTAAGCTTATCCATCAAAGCTGAAAATAGAATATTTCTGTCTGGAGTCAGACGACTCTACAGGGTGGGCAAAAAAAGTAATAACAAAACGCCGTAGGGGATTACTTTTTTGGCCAACCCTGTATGATGGTGACATCGAGCTAACAAAACCGATAGCGACTCCATTGCTTCTATTGCCATTAAAGGCGCAACAAAAAAGTCCATCGCATGACGAAGAGTGCTTTCCAGATAGTCGGGTAAAAACTCGCGAGAAGGCGAAGACTGAGAAGAGCTGTTAATCATCTAATGGCGGACATCTTATGCAAATCATGTATGTATTTCTGTAGGATTAAGTATATATAAATGTATGTATGTATTTAACTACGTATGTATTTATATATTTATGTATTTATGTATTTATGTATGTATGTATGTATGTATGTATGTATGTATGTATGTATGTATGTATGTATGTATGTATGTATGTATGTACAGGGTGGCTCAAAAAAAAACGTACCACCGGGGAAAATGCGATATCTTCGCAGCCGATTGGGGTTTTTCTGCGAAAATTTCACAATTTGAAGGGGAATGAATATACAACAATCCCTGAAAGTTTCATTTGAAACTTTTCATGTTTGCAAAAGTTACAGCTGTTCAAACTTAAAATTTCGTTTTTTCAATTATCCGGAGAATCATGCTCCAATACAAGTGATTTCATTAGGATGTTTGGCAAATTACAACACACACACATTGATGATGATGTCATACGACCTCACTATGAGCTGTAAAGAAGCTGTTTATGAAGCAATCTGCTGGTATTTGGTGATATTTTATAGATTAAGGTCTCAATTGGTGAACCCAAACAATGAACGTCATGGGCAAAGTTTCTGCAAAAGATCAAATGGGAACTCGGACTTTGCATGAACAGAGACTGAGACATCGCGTGATCATAGCAAAATACCCAGTGAAAAGTGGAGCCTGAGCACATTGAAGACTATCTGCAAACGTGTTTATGTAACGAAGATCAGATGTCGGAAGAGAGGCAGGAAGTGGTCGCTTGATCTGACGGAAAAAGCGCGATTTTCACGAAATTCGCTTGGTAATCGAAAGGTCAAGTTTGCAAAGCAAATCGTGGTTTCGGCATCAGATATGCCGGCGTGTGTTGCGGCTGCAAGAAAAGACTGCAATTAATCCAATTCAGTAGGTTAGATGATTGTCAAACTCATCATTGAACTCGCTTACCCAGACTCATTGAAGACCAGGTATGCTCTAACATCTGGTTTTATTATGCAGCAGGACAGTGCGCCTGCTTGCTCGCACGGCAAGGTTGATTATGATGGCGCTACTTTATTGACATCAACTGAAGTAAATGCATTGGCAAAGATGATTTACAAACTCGCCAGACCTTAACCCTCTTGTTTATCACGTCTGGGGAGCTATGCTGGAACGCTGCAAGACATTTAATCCCAAGTTGGAGAACATTGGCCAGCTGAAGCAAGTCTTGCTGCTAATGTGGGGTCAGTTGCCGCAGGACCCGACCAACAAGGCCATACTGAGCTTCACAAAAAGAATTTGAGCTTGTGTTAAGGCAGAGAGTGGACACTCTCATTATACCTTACAATAAACTGCAAAACCGAATGCTGAGGTCGTAGGGAAAAGTGATATCATATGACATGGAAATCTACAAGTGACGTAAATTTTACGCGGATATTTGAAAAAACGAAATTTTAAGTTTGAACAGCTGTAACTTTTGCAAACATGAAAAGTTTCAAATGAAACTTTCAGGGATTGTTGGAAATTCATTCTCCTACAAATTGGGATATTTTCGCAGAAAAAGTTCAATCGGCGGCGAAGATATCGCATTTTCCCCGGTGGTACGTTTTTTTTTTAGCCACCCTGTATGTATGCATGTATGCATGTATGCATGTATGTATGTATGTATGTATGTATGTATGTATGTATGTATGTATGTATGTATGTATGTATGTATGTATGTATGTATGTATGTATGTATGTATGACATTGTATGTATGTATGTATGTATGTATGTATGCAAGTATGTATGAATAATTATATTTATTATTATATATCATGTACATAAAATGAAGAGTATAATAATAATAATTATGATGTGCTTGCATGAAATTCCGCTCGAGCTTGTATGCAACGCATGCAATTAAGGACTTCTCAGACTTTGTTATCTATGAAGCATAGTAACAGAGGCTGCTTCAATGCAACTTCAGGGCAGTGTGAGGAAGAAAATCGATTTGTACTTTCACAGACATACAATTCCATTTGTCGAATTGACGCCAGACAGAAAGCTAGAACATAATCCTGCATCAACGTTACTGCATCCTCCATAAGTCTTGTTAATTTCATTGGAACTGAGCACGCAACGGCCATTGTGGCTTGAAATTGGTCCAGTCACGGCGAGTCACCTGCCAGTTCCAGATAAGAAAAGCTGTGATGATATGCGATGCGGAAGGTCATCGGTCGTTAAGCTGCAACTTTTCATGCTTTTAAACCAAACTAAAAAATCCATATGAATGCATAATAATTGTAGAAATGCCTGGCACCTTTAATTTTGCCATAGTAAGTAACTACTATTGATACCATTATCTGTATTGTTGACTCTACCATGTTTACAATATTATTAAATACGCATTTTCTGCTGTACTGTTATTGGTTTACCATTGCTCTACTACTTATAAATTATTAGTACTGCTATGCTATATAATTGGATATGCTGTTCCGTTGTTATAATCCATTGTTGTCACTCATACATGTAATTAACAGACCTTAATGTTCATTTCGCCGCGCGGTGTCATTTCGTAGCAGCCAATTTCCGTCAGGTAGCTGTGAGTCGCTTTGCTGATGTGTATTCTCAGCGCTGCAATAACACGTACAAAATAAAAGCATTCTATGCATATTTTTCTGAACTACCGGGTACTGCTAAACTCCTTTACTTATGGACTCTATACTAAGCTACTTTTACATGCACTCCCAACTTTGCATATGAACTTGTCTAAATAAGGTTTCCTTAAAGAACACCTGCTCTCTGTGTCAATCATTGAGTTTAAGCGTTCTCAATAAGATGTCAATCTTCCACACACTGTATGTACATATATTTTACCTGGCCAAGCAAGCAACATGTAAAAATTCTTACGAAATAACAGCTAACATGCGAATTAAGCTTCTAGGCTTGCTTTGATCAATTTTCTAGTGAACTATTTTTAGTTATGAGGCTTTTAGGCTAGCACGTTTTAACGTGGCGCACACCTTGTCAATTTAAGAATTACAGACCCAAGTTTCATTGTAGCAAATTGTGTTCCGCGACATTTTACTGCATTCTGAATTAATGAACGTTGAATTGAAAGCGAAGAACTTCTATGTAAATTATGGTTGTTTCTTTTAGTTGTGTTCTTATAATTAAATCTAGAAAAAATTCAGAACACCAGGCTAGTAAAACGCAGCTTGTTACAGTTAGTTATTCTACCCTACTGATCTCATATAATAACATGGTTAACGGAATGAAATTAGAGGCAGACAGCAGGCTATTTTAGAACAGGGCACCAGCGTAAACCACGTCACTGCGCCAGAATTGATACTCGTGTAATATAATATAATATAATATAATATAATATAATATAATATAATATAATATAATATATAACATAATATATACTAGCAGACCTGAAAAATATTTGTTTAACGAGCATACACTTATTATGGAGAGAACAGTAGCAAAGAAAGAGCAGACAGAGATTCACAAGATGATGATACTATCCTTTCAATTATACATACGAATGACATGACCCGTATATATATAATGTATAGATTATATAGTATATATTATATATAATTTGTATATATACACACATAATTATTTATTATTACATATATAGGCTGAGAAAAGAATTCAAGCATGCAGAAATTAATTGGCTATAGAATATCTTTAGGGTCAGTAAGATTGCATAAATAAGTAATACACGCAAAGAACCCTGCTAAAGAAAACCCTTCAAAGCTTTTGGACAAAAAGAAAGAGAAAAAGCTGCAGTTAATTGAATCCCACAAACTGCAAAACTACACAAAATCTAGACAACATGCAGCGATTGACGCCATTTTGAAGGAAGGAGAAACCAGAACAGGAGGAGAAGACTTAGTAAAGGAAGACCAAGACAACATATGACAAATGACATAAAGGAAGACCGTCATGAGACTCAAGCTGACACTGAGAGTCAGCGTAGCGTGCATCAAAATTAGCAAATTACTGAGGGTGCAAAATTAATGGAGTGGGCATATACAGTTCTTCGTGTGCACGCATATGGAAGCCAAATGTCTATGGCTTCATAAGCTGATGCACTTATTTGTATATATAAAATCATATGTACACTATTGCACGTATTAAGACAGTGGTCCATATATATACATATATATATATATAAGCACACATATACATGCATATATATATAACTACCGTCTTTACAATGGTGACATGCAGCTGTGCCTATATGTACAGCCACTCTAGCGTCTGCTTTGAACATCATCTTTATCCAGCATGTATGCATAGGCTACTGTTCCTGTAGCTACATGTATCTGCTGCATACAATTATTATCTGTTCTACGCATGTGTGTGTGCTTGTGTGTGTGCTTGTGTGTGTGCGTGTGTGTTCGTGTGCGTGTGTGTTCGTGTGTGTGTGTTCGTGTGTGTGTGTTCGTGTGCGTCAGTGCTTCTGCTGTCACAGACTGAACGGCGACATAAAAATTCTTTTCTGATCGAGATCACATTTACAATGATGATGATAATAATAATACTCAACGCTTTCCGCTTGATTCCATTCTGGCGGCCATGTTGACCGTATCTCCAAATAGACAATATCTGGGCATGATGTTTCCCACGACCCCGGCCACCGACGGACCTGAGTGCAGCCCTGCATGAAAAGCAGATCACATCATCGATAACATTGAACTCCGCCACTGGTTGTTCTGTGCCAGTGCCAGTCCCAAGCCTGGATACAGGAGGAGGGTCCACGGGCGACACTAATCATCTTTGATATGGCAGTGTCGATAAACATGTAACAAGTAGATAACATTGGAACATCACGGCATAGCTGATCGGATGTAACTGTAGACTTTTAATGCGAAGAAGACTTCGCAAAGACAGTTAGGCAAAGGGTGAGAATTGCCGGGGGGGTTAGGGATTTCAACCCCCGGTCTTTCTTAGGGCCCCATTGCAAGTCTGTTTTTCACACTCCAGTTCCAAGTGGATCATAGTAGCCTACACCCCAACCCCCAGATATTTCCCCGCAATTCTCATAACGCATGGTTATGCTGCAGTGTACAACACTGTAGGCTATGCCACGAATAACTCCGTCATTTGCAATTGTTCAGCACCTTCGATTTTTAAAAATAATTAACATTATTGTAAAGTGATTTGATGACCCACCTGGATTTAAATTTCACTGTAAACAACCTCCGTAATGAACTCAATGGTCTGCCCTATTTGACCATTTTCTGCGACCGATCGTCGTATCTGGTGCTGTTAGATCGGGGCGAGTATATACCCTACGTCTTGAAATTGCATTAGAGTCTATACAATTTACGATTACGATCACGATAGCGCTGAGCACATTGTTTGTAATATCATCTGTACTGCCACTCTTCGTACATTGATAGTGCCAGTTCCAACCACAACAACAACAACAACAACAACAACAATAACAATAATAATAATAATAATAATAATAATAATAATAATAATAATAATAATAATAATAACGCGATCGCATTCCGAGGCACTTTCGATGATCAAGACAACAAAGAGTAGGGTCATTCTGGACTAGTTTAAATAATAATAATAATAACAATAATAATAATAATAACGATAACGACAATTTCTATTGCGCAGTAACACAAGGGCGCCTTACAAAGCAGTTGTTCGAAGTCTGGATAAAGGAAGATGACGACGATAATAATATCTCTGCCGGTTCTCCGGTATGACACAGAACCGATAAACAGTAATTAATCAATTTTTAAATAATTAATTAATTCACTAATTAATTAATTGTACCGATGCGCAGTTGCAGCTGTTGGTGCGGACGATGTCTGATTTTGAAGTGTGTGACGGCGCTGAGTAAGTCAAGCGAGACGTTGGCAATCTCTGGAGCGTGACGTCTTCCGTTGCGAATCGGGATTCCACTGACGACCATGTAGGCGTCACCGATTGTCTCAACCTTAGAAGAAACCAGAATCTGAATCGCAAAGACATTGACGAGCTAGTGTATTGTATTCTGTTTGTATTCTGCATTGTATTCTGTATTGTATTCTGTAGTGCAGTGGTTTTCAACCTTTTTCTAGTGGCGGAACCTTTCCGAAGCAAGTATTTGCTCGCGGAACCCTTTGCATTTCACCCGTCCAGAATTTAAAGACACTGTTTTACATAGCCAACAGTTGCAATTTGTGAAATCATGTAGGCCAATATTTAGATGTACATGTAAGTTACGTTACTTGCACGTCTGGTGCAGTCTATAGTAGACCCTATCACATTACAAGTACTTGCTTTAGAATTCTAGAAGTGTAGGTCTAGTGCGCAAAGCACTGAAAGATAACAACTGCATTTCCGCTCTATTTCGCCAACAACCACCAATCCATCTGCCAGACGGATAGAAATTTAAAAATAAAAATGCGTTCTATTCTGCATCAGTGTAATGGACAAGTTGTAGGCTATTAAAGTATTTTCCAGTTTACTGGGAAATTTATGCCTGGCTTAAGTCTTGGACACATCTAGGCCTATCGTAGAGAGACACGTATCATAATCAGATGCATGATGATTCATCTTCAACATAAAAGTAACTTTTGGGACTCAATTGTCATGAGTGTGGTGAATGACACGAGGCTATAGTGGGGCAGAGAGCTTCAGCTTATTTGGGGAGTGTCAGCTTTGTTTGCTAGTAACGTCCCTGCACGTGAAAAAATGCGTCTGTCACAATAATCACACATCTGATTCTTATTTCACACATCTTATGTGATTTTCCGAGAAGCAAATAGCGAGCATCGCCTAGGCCTGTCGGCTAAAGATACTACAGACAAAATAGATCTATATGCTTAGGGTTCAGCCTTTACATTTGCCAAAATTTGAATATCCGCTACCTCTGGATGAGAAATGTAACCACTGGTTCTTCAAAAATGAACAACTGATCAAATGAAGAATAAACAAGCAAACAAGCCGTTGGATAAGTGCTTAGCACAATATTCTGTTTAGTCAGAACGGATCTCGAGCGCCCAAATAAAGACAATCATTATGATAAAAATGCTTTGTCCGATTGGACATTTGGAACGTAGGCAATCTATAGGGCCTATTTGGCCTAAGCCTATAGATTTCCATTTGATGCGTGTACCTTCGGAAAAACAAGTATTGAACGACCTAATTCGCCTATATAGACCTATAGAAAACAACAATACATTCACATAATAATGTTTTAGCAAGAAAGAATGACTGAAGGATGGGAAAGAATATAGTCATTGCCGATACTTTTAGGATTTCAGTCGGTGCACTAAAATTTCTACCAAACTGCCGCGGAACCCCTGGCCGACGCCCGCGGAACCCTAGGGTTCCGCGGAACCCCGGTTGAAAATCACTGCATTACATAATATGTATAGGTTCGCACTGCAGACATTACAGTCTGCGGTGCGATCCTATACATATTATGTAATGTAAGATGGTAGTGTAACGAATATTTCGTTTTCAAGTGGAAACCTACTTTGTACACGTCATGCTTTGAAATGATGTCATCGAAACACGAATAGAGATCGTTGAGGAAATCAACAATCTTGAAAAAACAACAGAACAAGAACTATTATACATAAATATATAACTTGATAGACTACATTAACATATCTAGACTTATATAGCAGCTCTGTGTAATGAAGACTGCGCTATAGAATTTATTTTATTTGTTATTAAACGATGACAAGAGATGACGATCCAGTTGCAACAAGACACTATATAGACCTATATACATATATATAGGCCTATAATATGTATAATATACATGCAGGCCTTTTTTCAACTAGATTTAATTTAGAATTTCCACTTGATTCAATTTCTACTTTCAACTAGATTCAATTTAGAATTACCACTTGATTCAATTTCTACTTTCAACTAGATTCAATTTATACTTTCATCTATTGGTTCAATTTGTGTTTGGAACAAGCGTGTACCCAGGCCTCTGGTTGATGAGAAAATTCAATGGAAAAATTAATCACATTGGGAGGGGACGCGGTCTATTAGGCTATAGGAGGGGCAAAGTGTATCGGGAAAACATCATAGTTGGATAAGAATGAAATATGAATATAGGGAAGATGTAGTGAATAGTTTAGGCCTACTGGGAGAAGAAAAACGAATGAGCATACGATCGAAATGGATGGAAATCAGGGGTGTATTTTAAATTGTTGTGGTAGGCTAAACGTACACGATGCCGCCGAAAAAAAATTTCAGACGACCTTTTTTGTAGCCAGATGCTTTTTGGACGATTTTTTCGCCCGAAATGCTTTCTAACGGCATAAGACGCTTCGTAATTCACGATTTTTACCTGCGTACACCCACTTGGTTTTTGTGAGTGTAAGTATACGCTGTATACCCGCGTAGCCCTCTTTTTCAGAGGTGAGTACACGCTGTCATTTTTTCCCGGAGGGGAGTAGATGCGCTGTATACACGCGCATACCTCAGAAAACAGGCCTGATGGAAATGCGTATCTCATTGGTGGAGTTTTTATTCGAGTCTGAGATTTACTTTGCCTTATATATATTATGCAGTTCGTATCCTGCTGTTGATGGCACTCGTGAACACCAGGTGTCATACTCTGGTCCAGCCATTGAAAAATCAGGTTCATTTCCGGTCCGCCGAGCATCTAAATCATGCAGCCTGTTTTCCGGAAAGACACGACTGAGCTGTCGATTCTTTCGTCTATAGGAGCACGGATAGCGCATTTGGCAAGCGACGGGTGCATGAATAAATTAGCCTCGTTTAGCTTCTCGTTATATACAGAGGAATGCCAGGATAGAAGATCCCAAATAAATCATCGCCAGAACTTCCATCACAGTGTGTTTGTGTGTGCGTGCGTGTGTGCGTGTGTGTGTGCGTGTGCATATGTGCGGGTGGGTGGGTGGAGGGTTGGCACATCTTGAGGTAAACAAAGCTTCTTGTACAGCAGTTTCTCCAAAACATTCCGTCTATACTGTTTGGCACTTCTTTCTAAGAACAAAGCAGGCCTGCTTGCTTTTGCCTCTTTTCATTTCCAGTAAACCCTCCCTCCTCACATTGACATTACATCGGAAAACTTAAACGCATTAGATAACTCCATTTTCCTTGCGTGACAAAATCCAATGATAAACATAATTTTTTGAGTGTAGTATTAATAATGATAGTAGGCCTATTTATTTGAGTATAGGTCTATGTATGGGTCGTAGTAGTGGTACGATAGTAGTAATTGTTGTAGTACTAGTGGCAGTAGTAGTAGCAGTATTACTACTACTACTACTACTACTACTACTACTACTACTACTACTACTACTACTACTACTACTACTACTACTACTACTACTAATAATAATAATAATAATAATAATAATAATAATAATAAATACGATAATAGTAACAGCAGCAGTAGCAACCAACAGCGACAACAATGATAATGAAATGGTGGGAAAATAGTAAAATAATGATAATACTAATAATAGTAATAATAATTTTTTAAAATAAATAAATAGATAATAATAAATAATAATAATAGCATTCAACGCTACAACCTGGTCGCTTTCAAAGGCACTTTTGCCTCACACCCTGAAGACGAGGCCTGACCCACCAGACGTCTATACATTCTTGAAATAATAAGAGTCCCTAAGTCCTTGGGGGAATGAAGTGCCTCAGGGCCAAAAAAATAATAGTAATAACGATTTCATTATTATTTTGGATGAGCATACTCTCCCCATCCGGGATGGAGACCTTGGCAAACAACGCGTCACCTCTTTCAACTTGTCTGCCTCTTTGGCTTCAGCCGCAGACCCGCGTCACCGCATGCAGATTTCATTCTGGCTCGCTGTAATGTGTCCCATGGCAGTCCATTCGTATTAGCTTTAAGACAATGGTCAGCCATATCGCTAGCTCCTGTCCCGGAAATATCACACACACATAAAAAAAACTGGATTTAACTCGAACACGCGCTAAAAGGGACCTTGCAGCCCTAATGGTCTTTGTAACATCCATCTACCATAAGCAGGAATGAAAGCTGAAACAAGACCGCAGTCAGACGACTGGCTTCTAGCAATGCCCGGCTGCAGCGTCTGCGGTCCTAGAATCAATGATGAAACCGTTCACATAGCCACTGGACGACGGAGTCCCCTTGGAATTGATCTTAGTGCTCAATAACAGAACACTGTCAATCCATCATTGAGATTACGTACAGTACCCCTTCTATAGATCTCAGCTCAGAGATGATCCCAAACGAGACGATTGCAAGCAGAAGAGTAGTAGCGGTGATGCATTCAGATTCTTTTTTTCCTGCACTCATTGCAGCAGACACTTCTATTCATGTCGCATGGAACACGACGGTCTGACTGTGAGACACACATCATCGTGAAATGATAACATTTGGCACGTGACCTAGGTTATCGAGGTCGGTTTTCCTGCACCAAAGGAGCCAGCCGATCTTGTTAGGTACGACGGGAGACGCTCAGACGAGGTGGGGGGTGGTACCCCCATTCCAAGGGAACGAGGGGAAGTCTGGTCTGTAGGGACGTCACTGTTTTCGACTGTTTTTGACAAAATTCTTATCGTAGTCCCAGAGCAGCCGAGTTCAGGCAGTCCACAGGACTGCTCACATACATACATAATACTACATACACACATACATACATACATTCATACATACATACATACATACATACATACATACATACATACATACATACATACATACATACATACATACATACATACATACATACATACATACATACATACATACATACATACATACATACATACATACATACATACATACATACATACATACATACACACATACATACATACATACATACATACATACATACATACATACATACATACATACATACATACATACATACATACATACATACATGCACACACATACATACATACATGCACATTGCAAATGCATACATACATCCAAATGCATGCATATGCAAATATACATATAACGGGACTGCAGTTGCAGAGTTCTCATCTCCAAATCCCTGTTCAGATTCTTTTTCTGTCAAGCGATCGTAATTCACCAGCAAATCAAATTATTCTGCGCCGTGTTCTATCAGATTCTCGACTCCATCATTTCACTGGCAGTTCATCTCCCGTCCAAGGTTCAGCGTTCGTAGCCTCAGGGCTGTACTGGTAAATTTTGAGGCGAGTACACGCTGACCGGGAGAAAAACCCGACGGGCCAAAATTTCGTCCATTTGCCGTCCGGAAAAAGCTGACGACCTCTTTTTTTGTCATCGGGCCAAAATGCATCTTAAACAGCAGCCGCGTGTCCCCTGATTTACTAGCGTGTATGGTGTACCCTCCTTTTTACCCGCGTATTATAATACCCTACTTTTCTGGAGGTGAGCATACGATTCCGTTTTTCCCTGGAGGTAAGTATACGCTGTATACCCGCGTATACCCTCGTGTACAGACCTGTTCGTAGCTCATCATGTCATGGCCACTCAGGATGCCATGAACGATCGGCAGAGAGGTAACTTATTGGGACATAACGATCAATAAAATATCATAAGCTTATAATTGTCTTGCAGGGAAAGAGACAATTGTACTTATTAGATTAAGCTAAGGGCGTTTTGGGTGCTGTTCTACACAAAGAGTGCTGTTTTAAATGAATTTATTCAGCCGCACAAGTATTTTTGTGGAGTTAAAAATGGTTGAATAATTCAGTCCATTGTCATCCTATTTGAAATAATTTATACCATGGAGGATGGAAAAGAAGAAAGGTGGCTTGCAGTTCTGAGAAATCCTTAAAAGCAGCCACGGTTAAACAGGGCTTTTTTTTAGCGTGCAGTTGTACACAAAATGTGCAGTTCTAAATGGATCTGTGCAGTTGTAGAAGCAATTCTGCGCAATAAAAACTAGTGAGAAAGGTCATTGTTCTGCGAGTGGGAGTAATTTACCATGGACGATGGGAAGGCAAAGCAAGGGTTTGTGCAGCTCTATAAATTCCTTAAAAACAGCCCTGCGGTTAAATTAGAGAGGATCCTGAATAGTTTACTGTTGAGTGCAAAAGCAATATTTCAACAGAAGCTTAAAACGACAAGAGTTACTGTAGACGGATGACAACGGCGATTGTGTTTGCTATCTATTGTCTATCTATTGTGTTTGACCATCTATTTTGTCTCTATTGTGTTTGCTATCTATTGTCTATCTATTGTGTTTGCTATCTATTGTCTATCTATTGTGTTTACTATCTATTGTCTATCTATTGTGTTTACTATCTATTGTCTATCTATTGTGTTTGCTATCTATTGTCCATCTATTGTGTTTACTATATCTATCGACTAATTTTTGTTCATGTTACAATTATTGCTACAGCGTATTATAGTCGAATCAGACTAGGTCAAACTTGAAGTTGAAATTGAGGTCATACATGTATGTAGTTGAGGGGGTCAGGTTGTAACAGTATCAAAAATTGAATCTCATTCCACCGTGTGCGATTTGCCCGTCCCAAGCGAGCGCGAGGACCCGACCGAAGGAATAAATAACCGAAGTACATGTATAGAGTTGGACAGGTTGGACCATGACAATGGAATAAACGAATTACGACCAAGAAAGGCCAGATGCTCACAAGAGCCACGGACTGCTTTGATAAAGTCGGTGGACGAAAAACTCGACGCCATATTAAGTCGGCGGATTTAAGTGTGTCTGGATTATGACCTTCAGCTTCCAGCGACAATACTATTTTAAAGAACTCCATGTTTTCACAATCGTCTCGAGGCGTAGTCTGCCCACTAATATTTTGTATTGATCCATTCATTTACTTTCATACAGAAGTCCTTGACTATCTGGACACTCAGACAAAAACTCATATCCGCAGATTCATTAGCGCAACGCTACTAAAAATTTCTGCTGCGCTCTGATAAGAATCTGATCATGCTTCTGTTGCACACTTCACAGCTGAATAGGTCCGGAGAGAGTCCAGCTTATTCGCGGTCGAGTGATACTCGCACAGTTCGACAATGCCTCCACTGGCAAACATCTGCATACACGAAAACGTGAATCAGACAAACCTTGGGCGCAAACATTCTACAAACATTGCACGCAAACATTCTACAAACCTTGGGCGCAAACATTCTACAAACCTTGGACGCAAACATTCTGAGTTTCTGGTCAAATACACATGACCGGATGGAGGAACAATGATAAATGTTGACACGTCATCGTCATGATGAGCTTAAGTTACGTCCACTTGCTGCTGCTAAGACGTCCACACGACTCCATAAGTGGGCGTTGGATTAGGAGTGCGTGCAGCGCCACGCGGCGATCGAAAGTGGACGTCACGCAAATGAAGCGAAGCGATTGAGCATGACATGTTCATTTGCATGTGATTAGAACTTCTTTTGTCTGGACAGTTTTTTTGTAGGAAAAGAAGGTCGCAGGTGAAAAGAGATAGACAGACAGACAGACAGACAGACAGACAGATAGACAGACAGACAGAGAGACAGACAGACAGATAGGCAGACAGGCAGACACACAGATACAGACAGAAAAAGACATACAGACAGACAGATATGGACAGACAGATACAGACAGACAGACAAAGAGACAGACAGACAGACATGCAGACATGCAGACAGACAGACAGACAGACAGACACATAGACAGACACACAAACAGACACACAGACAGACAGATATAGACAGACAGATACAGAGAGATAAAAACATACAGACGGACGGGCATACAGACGGACAGACAAACGATTACAGACAGACGGACGGGCGGACGGACGGACGGATGGAGACAGACAGGTAGGCAGAGAAAGGAAGAAGCTGGAAAAATGTAAAGATGTTGAGATGCAAGATTAGTCTGTGTTTCCAGAAGAAAAAGCTACAGATGCAAATGAGAATAGATGCTTTGTATTCTTTTCACATCACTTGTCTCGTATAGGCTCTCTTGCATCACATCTATTCCTCTGTAGCACATGTGTTATTGCAACATATCTCTAATCCTATAACACACGTGTTCTTGTAATATACATGTATTTCTGCTCCGGTAACACGTGTGCTCTTGTAACGTATCTCTGATCCTATCCTGGTGGGTGAATTAATAGAACTTAGATTTCTTCCCATAAGCCGTCCTCGGCAAAATACATCCTTTGATCAAACTAACTAGAGCAGCGGTTCTCAACCTGTGGGTCGCGACCCCCGCGGGGGTCGCCTGACGATTTGCCAGGGGTCGCCTGGGCCTGTCAGAAATTTGCAAAATATGTGAGTTAATTGTTATAGATTACGGCAGTGAATTTAATATTTTCTGTTTTAGTTTTCAAATAGGCCTATAAATTCCACTTTTACCATACATCTAAAAAATTAAACAATATTCGTTTGCTCAAAGAATCAATGCTGTCAGCTGTATAGTGAGAATCATTACAGGGGGAGACTTGGGGGTGACAGTGAATAGTCCCATCGAAATTAGTGGCAACGACCAAGCTTCTTATATCTTCCAATATTTCATATTAATTTTATTTCATAAATATCATTATAAATTTATTGTGTTATCCCCTGTTTATCCATTAAAAGCAATTTTGCTAGGATACCAGCTTAGAATGTCATTATTACCGTTTGCAAATGAAAAAAATTCAAACAATCTGTCGGGAACATTTATTGAAGTCTGAAATCATGTACGCCTATCTGAGCACTGAAATCATGAGAAACTTTGTTAAGATGACAGCTTAAAATTATACAGATACATTATGCAAATCCAAAATATCGCAAATAATTGGGAGGCGACACTTTGAAGTCTTAAGCCCTGACTATTAGAAGCCTATTGAAAAGTGAGCAATTTTGCGAAGCTGACAGCTTAAATTGCTACCACTCCAACGTGGAAATTAAAAAACGTTAGCCTAAACAATGGAGAGAGCGTAATTTACAGTATTTATTTACTAAAGTCCTCAACCATGTCTTTCCGCAATGTAGGCCTAATCATGAGAAATGTTTTTGAGATGGCAGCATAAAATGTTACCATTGCCGTGTGGAAATTCAAAATAATTTAAATAATGCGAGGGGCATTTTTGAAGCCTTAAACAACAACTATCAGCACTCAAATGACAGCTTTAAATGATACCATTGCAGTGTGAAAATAAAAAAAATCGCAAATGGGGAGAAGCACTTAGGCTACAAATTAGGTTGTAGCCTAAGTGCTTCTCCCCATTTGCGATTTTTTTATTTTCACACTGCAATGGTATCATTTAAAGCTGTCATTGCTGAATAGGCTTGTGAAATTTGATCTTCAAACTATTGAATATGCAGCTCTCTGACTCGCAAGTGCCAGGTAACCTCATACAATTGACAAAAGCAGTTTTTCGAATTGAGAAATGAAAATGCATAAAAATGAACAACGGAAACAAAAAACACAGTGAGGGAGGTTACTCAATCAATTTTGATGTTGGGGGTCGTCACCACTTTCGAAATGCTTCCAGGGGGTCGTCGCACAAAAAAGGTTGAGAACCGCTGAACTAGAGGATCAGATTTGGATCTGTGGTGAAGAAAAGCGACAGCACCTTCATCGAAATCAAGCAAATTATAACAAGACTTCTATTCCACGTATACAGCGCCGGTAAAAATCCAGTATCTGATCCAAAAGAAATGCTTTAAAGTGCGAATTGGGATTGGAATAGCGACAATGGAATGATGACAGTGGAATTATAGTGACAATGGAATGATGAAAATGGATTGATGACAATGGAATTATGATGACAATGGAATGGTGACAATGGAATTAGGATGGCAATGGAATGATGACATGACAATGGAATGATGACAATGGAACAATGACGATGGAATGATACCAGCGGAATAGTGACAATGAAACGGGGACAATGTAATTATGATGACAATGGAATGATAACAAGAGAATGATAACAATGGAATGATAACAATGGAATGCTGACTATGGAATGATGTCTACCTGCATCGGACTGCTGTCTGCTGCAATCGTCGTAAACCCAACGATGTCCGAAAAGTAGATGGTCGACTGGTCATAAGTTTCCGGTTGGACGAACTTTCCCGCCTTCAGCTGTTCCGCTACTGACCTAAAGGTCAAAGGTCATCCTTAATATACACACGTCACCAAAGGTCAAATGGCAAAGGTCGAATAAAGTTAAGTCAGAGAGAAAGAAACAGTTTGGCAATCTCAGTGTTTCAAATGTTTTCTACATATTATACTGTATCAAAGTAATAAGGGCCGGGAACACTGGCAATGCATGTGCACAATGTATGGTTTCAATTTGTGTGGTCCATCAAGTGGATAAAGAGAAATAGGATAAAATAGATACGGTGGGATAAGAAGGATTGTTTAAAAATGGGGAAATAATGAGAAGTGGGTAGGATGAGGTCAAATAAGTGAAACAAAACGACATAACATTAAAAGAACGACAACGAATATGTGCAATGCATAACATGTCGTATCACATAACATATAGTATAGCAGACAGCATTACAAATCATATAAGATATCACACGAGAATCACAACATATCACAAAGCATATTATATGACATAATCACCTAACGTGATATCGCAAAAGATATCACGTACAACCATTCATAACAGAGCACATATATATCGCAAAAACATATCACAACATATCACTTACCATATCACAGATACATCACAAAATATTTTACGACATATTGCATAAGATTTTGCACAGCGTATCCTTTAACATGTCGCAAAAGATATCACATGTAAAACTTCATCACATGACACATAAATATCGCCAAACGAAACACATAACACATCATATGGCATATCGCATAACACATCACATTATGGTATCACGAAGCATATCGTATAACACGCAAGGTAACATATTGCATAATATATTGGGTAACATACATGTATTACATATAACACATCACATATCATATCACATAATATATTGCATAACATATCACATAACATATCACATAACATATCACATAACACAGCGGTTCTCAACCTTTTTTGTGCGACGACCCCCTGGAAGCATTTCGAAAGTGGTGACGACCCCCAACATCAAAATTGATTGAGTAACCTCCCTCACTGTGTTTTTTGTTTCCGTTGTTCATTTTTATGCATTTTCATTTCTCAATTCGAAAAACTGCTTTTGTCAATTGTATGAGGTTACCTGGCACTTGCGAGTCAGAGAGCTGCATATTCAATAGTTTGAAGATCAAATTTCACAAGCCTATTCAGCAATGACAGCTTTAAATGATACCATTGCAGTGTGAAAATAAAAAAATCGCAAATGGGGAGAAGCACTTAGGCTACAACCTAATTTGTAGCCTAAGTGCTTCTCCCCATTTGCGATTTTTTTTATTTTCACACTGCAATGGTATCATTTAAAGCTGTCATTTGAGTGCTGATAGTTGTTGTTTAAGGCTTCAAAAATGCCCCTCGCATTATTTAAATTATTTTGAATTTCCACACGGCAATGGTAACATTTTATGCTGCCATCTCAAAAACATTTCTCATGATTAGGCCTACATTGCGGAAAGACATGGTTGAGGACTTTAGTAAATAAATACTGTAAATTACGCTCTCTCAATTGTTTAGGATAACGTTTTTTAATTTCCACGTTGGAGTGGTAGCAATTTAAGCTGTCAGCTTCGCAAAATTGCTCACTTTTCAATAGGCTTCTAATAGTCAGGGCTTAAGACTTCAAAGTGTCGCCTCCCAATTATTTGCGATATTTTGGATTTGCATAATGTATCTGTATAATTTTAAGCTGTCATCTTAACAAAGTTTCTCATGATTTCAGTGCTCAGATAGGCGTACATGATTTCAGACTTCAATAAATGTTCCCGACAGATTGTTTGAATTTTTTTCATTTGCAAACGGTAATAATGACATTCTAAGCTGGTATCCTAGCAAAATTGCTTTTAATGGATAAACAGGGGATAACACAATAAATTTATAATGATATTTATGAAATAAAATTAATATGAAATATTGGAAGATATAAGAAGCTTGGTCGTTGCCACTAATTTCGATGGGACTATTCACTGTCACCCCCAAGTCTCCCCCTGTAATGATTCTCACTATACAGCTGACAGCATTGATTCTTTGAGCAAACGAATATTGTTTAATTTTTTAGATGTATGGTAAAAGTGGAATTTATAGGCCTATTTGAAAACTAAAACAGAAAATATTAAATTCACTGCCGTAATCTATAACAATTAACTCACATATTTTGCAAATTTCTGACAGGCCCAGGCGACCCCTGGCAAATCGTCAGGCGACCCCCGCGGGGGTCGCGACCCACAGGTTGAGAACCGCTGACATAACATATCACATAACATGTCACATAACATATCACATAACATATCACATAAGATGTCACATAACATATCACATAACATATCACATAACATATCACATAAGATGTCACATAACATATCACACAACATAATCACATAACATATCACGTAGCATAATCACATAACATATCAAATAACATGTCACATAAGATGTCACATAACATGTCACATGACCTACATCGGAAGCAGTCGATATAGAAGACGGTCGGTCTTTCGCTTCTCCTCCAGCAACTGTTGCGCTCTCTCCTCGACACTCTCCTCCAGATTCTGCGCATACTTCTCCATCATTCCCATCACAGTATCCAAGATACTTATTCTGCAGTGCACAACGAAACAAACGTCAATGCGGCCATTCATAACAGTTGGGCCAACATCTCAGCTTCAGGCCCAAAAATAAATTATTTTTTGAAATCAACGGGGAGAATGCTAAAGATGACGGTAGTTGTAGTAGTATAATAGTATCTGTTTGCAGCAGTTGTGGTAGTAGTAGCAGTTGTAGTAGTAGTAGTATTTGTTTGCAGTAGTTGTAGTAATAGTAGTAGTATTTGTTTGCAGTATAGTTGTAGTAGTATTTGTTTGTTATAGTATAGTAGTATTAGTAGTAGTAGTAGTATTAGTAGTAGTAGTAGTAATAGCAGTAGTAGTAATAGCAGTAGTAGTAGTAGTAGTAGTAGTAGTAGTAGTAGTAGTAGTAGTAGTAGTAGTAGTAGTAGTAGTAGTAGTAGTAGTATTTGTTTGCAGTAGTTGTTGTAGTAGTAGTAGTACGGTTCTGGGGCAATTCGGATCGGACAACTCAGCATGGACGGTAATAGATCATAAATTAAGTGAAGTAATAAAAAGAATATTACTTATTTTTACTTACCTATATACACACATTCATGCATTCATGCAAAGTATTACATACATTCGCACACGCATGCACGCATACATACATAGCCACGCACATACACACATGCCTAGGCCTACCTACAATTTCATATTCGTATATAATATAATTACGTGGATCCCGTTATCTGGAATGGCCTCCCTCTGACCTTGCGACTTATGCCTATAGGCTAAATTCCCCTGCATTTTTAAGTATCTCAAATCCTACTTTTTTAGCTGTGGCTGCAGGGCTAGGAACGCCTCTGAGTAGGTTTCTTGAAGAGGCGCTATATAAATTCTCGAAATGAATGAATGAATATAAAGGTCTATAATATTATACAGGGTGGCGCAAAATAAACCGGACTATTAGTTTTTGCAATTGCATCGCTTGAATAATCAACGTAATTATCGCCTTAAAACTATCATTAGACAGAAATGACACAGAAAAATGGTATTGGTTTGGCATTTAATATAACATTGAATGAACTGTAAAATTTCATAATTTTCTGAATGCGTAAGAAATTTCAGTCAAAGTTATGTTCAATATGTGCTTCGTTTGCTGCGATAACCAATGATAATCGCTTGCGAAACTGTCCAACTGTTGATAGTGTCCTCGCTGATTTCGTCCCAGCATGCGGTCAGAACTTCTTTCAAATGTTCAATATCTCGAATTCTCTGCATGTAGACAAGCTGCTGAAGCATTCCCCAGATGGAATAGTCTACGGGATTCAAGTCCGGACTGTTCGGTGGCCAATTTTCTGGTTCAATAAAGTCTGGAACGTGAGCAGTGAGAGAAGCAACTGTTTTTAGGGAACGATGAGCAGGTGCTTCATCCTGCTGGAAAGTGAAATTGTGACCAGAGTGAGCTATAATGTCTGGCAGTAATCCTTGATGTAGGACGACGTCACAGTAATAGGAACTGTTAACTTTTGCTCCTCGTTCAACGAAAACTAATGACGATTTCCCCAGCTGCGACACGGCAACCGAAACCATGATGCTCTGTGAGAAGTGCTTCCGACCTTTCAGCAAGCGTTCTGAAGGAATGTCTCGTTTCACAGCTACGTTGGCGTACACTCGATCATTCTGTGAATTGGTTGGTGTTTGGACTGTAAAGATCTTTTCATCCGTAAACCATGTTCTGGCCAATTTAGCTACGGTTAGTCGTCGAGACAGACGTTTGCAGGCGGCAAGCCGTTTCACTCTGTCAGCGTGTGCTAGCAGCTGCACCTCACGTCGCCGAAACACTTTAAGCTGTAAGTCAAATTTAGCAATACGCTGAACAGTTCTACGAGATATACCAGTTTGACGTTCAATTTCTCTCGGAGATTTGCTTGTTCCCGGTTGGCCTTCTTGACTTGAAAAAACTAATAGTCCGGTTTATTTTGCGCCACCCTGTACAGTCGTTAGCATATATAATCACGTAATCGTAATCTAATCGATCCCTACTCTCTGCCTGTGATCTTTCTCAGCGATGATCGAATGCTGTGGAACGAGGGTCTGGCTTCGGCTGATTCGTCCCAGCAGATCCTGATGAGATCGACGAGTGGCTTTCCCAGTTCGTATGATTCTGGAAGGATGGGTCGGAAGGGAACGCTCTCACCATTGCGCACACGGTTCACGACATCTGTGAGACACAGTCATGGAAGAATGGAGACGAGGCGAGGTCATTCAATGACAGAAACTAATATGGCCTGTTTGCGCTCATAAAGAGCGGTACTAGTAGCAGTAGTAGTTGTAGTAGTTGTATTTGTAGTTGCAGCAGTGGTAATGGTAGCAGTTGTGGTAGTGGTAGTGGTAGTAGTAGTAATAGTAGTGGTAGTGGTAATGGCAGTAGTAGTTGTGGTAGTGGTAGTGGTAGTGGTAGTGGTAGTAGTAGTAGTAGTAGTGTAGTGGTAATGGCAGTAGCAGTAGCCATATAGTAGTAGCCGTAGCGGTATTAGTAACGTTACAGTTTAACGAACCGACACCATGTCATAATAAAGATGATTAGCGTCACCCTCCTCCTTTATCCAGGCTTGGGTCTAGCACTACCAGAGTACGAACGGTATACAGTGGAGTTGCAGATGAGCGTATACGTGTAAGTGCGGCAATTTATACAATGTCATAAGTTCTGACCTCTTGGCACCAAATTGTTATTGTGTGTGCGTGTGTGCGCGTGTGCGTGTGTGTCTCTTCCAATAGATCCATCTGCTGAGTCATTTCTTGTGAGGAATTGTAAAGAAATACTCTGCCTCTATATAAATTAATGTACACTTCTGCATGCTCTTAGTTCCCATTGGCAGTCGTAGGATGTATAGTTGTATACCTCTTGGAGTGATGTTGTCGAAGTTGTAAGGTTCCGACCGCATCATGATCTCGTAACAGACGACCGCGAAGCTGTAGACGTCGCCCTTCGTCGTTCCTCTTGCGGGTGGAGCATTCTCCCTCAGTAGCTCCGGAGATGTCCACAGCTTACCTGGAAGCAGGTAGAAAGAAAATGAACCTACGCTGGAGGAAATGGGAATGGGACGGATGCATGGATAAACAGATGGATGGATGAATGGATGGATTAGGATTGGTGCATGGGTGACTAGATGAATTAATGAATACATGTAGAATAATGAATGAATGAATGTATGATAAATGAATGAATGAATGAATGTATGATGAATGAATGAATGAATGAATGAATGAATGAATGAACGAATGAAAGGATAGATAAGATGGTTAGATGAACGAATGAATGAATGAATGAATGGATGGATGGATGGATGGATGGATGGATGGATAGATGAATGAATGAATGGATGGATGGATGGATGAATGGATTGGTAAGTACTAAGTGGATGTCTGCCAATATATGAAAATCGAAGTGAATGAAATCTAACGAAGCAATGCGAGCATGAATCCATCCCATTACAATCAGTTAATCAGCAGATCAATCAATCAATAAATCTGGGAATCAATCGATCGATCGATCGGTATGTGTACGTACGCTTGTACATATCCGCTTCCGTTTCCGTCAAAGTCTGACCAGCAAGCAGCGTTGGCAATCCATAATCGGTCACCTACAGCAATCACAATTTCTACAAATGACGACCAAACTCACGACAGGTGAGACAAAACAGAGATGATTTTAGTAGTCATAACTGTATTTGTTTGTTCAGATGGCGCCACTTTAAGAGAGAGACTCATAAGAGAATGAAACTATTCTCGAATAGAATAATTATTAATTAATTATTGTCTTTAAGAACAGGGCTTTTTTAACGTGCAGTTGTACACAAATGTGCAGTTCTAAATGGACTTGTGCAGTTGTAGAAGCACTTCTGTGTAGTTAAAACTAGTTGAAAAGGTCATTTTTCTCCGACTTGGAGTAATTTACCATGGAGGATCGGAATGGAAAAGAAGGGGTTGTGCAATTCTAAAAATTCCTTAAAAACAGCACTGTTTGAGAAAGGCTAAGGAGTTCATACGATGGTAGATTTTCAGGTAACTTATTACATTACTTATTTCGAATCCACCTCAAGCAGCCGTGTAGGGACCTTGGACTACAGTCTTTCCATCGCAATTGCTCGGGCACTTCGGCGTAAAACTCCGATCCAGTGTCCGCGCGGTAGTCGGGAGCGCTTCTGAGTAGGTATTGAAGCGGCGCTATAACAAGTGCACATACATACAGGAGGATATGGAAAAATTTAGCAGCAATACCACGGGTTGGTGCTAACTTCTGCTAAGTCATTCAGAGAGTTAAAAGAGGTTTGCTTATTCTAAAATAGTACAAAATCGAATGCTTGCAGCATTAATCTGCTTATGGTACACTGTACCCACAGATCTAAATTGATAGTATGAAGAGCATGCTGATAAACGACAGCTGTGATGCTAATGATGATGATGATGATGATGATGATGATGATGATGATGATGATGATGATGATGATGATGATGATGATGATGATGATGATGATGATGATGATGATGATGATGATGATGATGATGACGACGACGACGACGACGGCGACGGCGACGACGACGACGACGACGATGACGATGATGATGATGACGATGACGATGACGATGATGATGTTGATGTTCATGATAACGACGACGACGATGACGATGAAGTCATTGCTGCTTGGCAACGATGAATTTGATTATGATGATGGTTGTGGTTATGATAAAGAGTAAGATAACAATGATATAATTATTGTTCTAAATGATGAAGACGACATCGGCAGAGGTGATTAGATAACCTTCAACGTCCATCGTGAGTCGATGAGGCAGTTCGAGCTCTTGAGATTTCCATGAGAGCCGAGGTGTGTTGACTGTAGGTAGTGCATTGCTTTCGACAGGTCGGTCATGAAACTCAGTTTGAATGTGCTGTCCAGCTTGAAATTGTCGTTCTCCAGCACATCCTATAACACAGCGTAGAAACATCGCGAGAACAACAAGCGTAGAATTCCAATCGTGAGGAAATAATGTAATTTAAAGGACGCTATAGAAATATAAATTCCTATTCATGGTATATTTAAATCAACTGAGCGGATGTCAGGAATTGTGATATTGCTTCTCTTTCGATTATTGACATTTAAACCGATTTACCAACCGCACAGTACTTGGTTCGAAGCCTTGAGTGGGTGACTGTGTGCGTGAGTGCGTAGGCCTATGTGCGCATGTGCGTGTGTGTGTGTGTGTTCTAGAAGATCTCAGAACGAAGTTCACTGTCATTCACGCCTGTATGTACCATTGTACGTATACATGCATAAACAACGATAATGCAAATGATGAGAATGACAATGGCGTGAATGACAATGATGAGGATGACAATGATGAAAATGACAATGATGATAATGCCAATTATGAGGATGACAATGTTGAGAATGACAATGACATCTAAGACGACGATTAAGATGACGAGGATAATAACGATGAATGATGAATGCTGACGTACATTGAGACTGCCTTTGGAGCAGTAGTGCCAGAGAACACAGATGTTCGGGGGGTCAACACAGGCACCGACGAAGACGTTCAAGTTCTCGTGCGTAATGTCCTTCATCTACAAGAAGTTCAGTCAAAACTCGATACCAACCTAATTAAACCAATTAATAACTTAATTAAACCAATTAATACGTATGCAAGTGCGTCAATTAGCAATAAGTATTTATTAAGATAGTAGAGATAATTGTAAAAATAAGACAGTCAGACATACAAACAAAGAAATGCAGAAGAAGAGCTACAACTATTTAGTTTATATTATTAGAAAAACCCAGAAGGGTAGCTGTAGTTAAACGTGAAGACAAGCAGAAAAGTGAACAGGCATATACATAATATACACTATGCACTCAAGTACACAAAACTAATATTGAAAATACACCGATACCAGACGGGTGGACATAATAATACGCCAGAAAGACGGACGCAGAACATACAGACACAGACACCAGAGAGACAGACACAGACACCAAGCATGCGGACACAGACACCAGAGGGACAGACGCATACACCAAACATACGGATACAAACACCATAAGAGAAGACAGTATAAGTTTTTGCGAGCTGTGGTCGGTCTTGCCTCGTTGAATTCAAGTAGGACATTTCTCGTCACTTGGACGTGTTCCTTCTTGATCCGTTTGACTGCAACGACAACTCCCTTGTAGAGACCGATGTCCGAGAAGATCTGACCTCCACCGGTTCCCACGCTTCGCAGGGATTTCGTCTGCGATGATTTTGATTGGTCGTTCGCTGCGGCACTCACCGCCGCCATCTTCGATCCATTCGAAGCGTCGCCTCCACTGAAGTTCGACCGACTGTTACTAGCCAGAGAAGGCTGGTACAAACATACAAGTTATGTAGCGCTTCGTTTATCAATCAATCAATAAATCAATCAATCATTTATTTTGAAACCAATCATTTCTTTTACAGTTATACAATTGCAATCACATATTTATAGGGGAATTTAAGATTCGTATAGCGCTTTGACATAATAAACACACCTTTGAGAGACGAATGTTGGTATTTTTCAGCAATGAGTTTAGCTGATATGAGCCACACCTGCACAGTGCACATGGACTTACATTGTATTTCATCTCACCATTTCCTACTTTAGGAAGTACACGACTGACTTCTTAATGGAAAACAGAATAATTATTATTGTTGCTTCAGTATCTTTGTTATTATTAATATGATTGTATTATAAAGTTTAGTATGCTACTTCTTTTAACCACGAAATATATGTGTATGAGCGTTGATCGTGAATAACTATTATTTGACGAATAGTCATGGTCATTGTATAGTTTTGCTTCTCAAATTACCATTGTTGTCACGTTGCTATTAGCCTACTCTATCGTATAAATACATTTTTTTAACTTTTTCTTTTCACGTAAATTTTCCGCAGCTGCGGTTGTCGTTGTCGTTGTTGTTATTGTTGTTGCTGCTATTGTTATTGTTGTTGCTGCTATTATTTATGTTTATGCTATTATTGTCATTGCAGTTGTTGTTGTATGTGGTTCATTGGGAGATTGAAATTATACGTACTAATCTAATCTAATCTAATCTAATAAAGTATGTGTAAAGCGCTTCCCACAGCAGAGCTATTCAGAAGCGCTCTCAGCGTGACAGGCCTATGAAAAAAAGAAAAGTCTTCAAGCAGCGAAAAGATGCAGGTGAATTTCCTACAAGAATCCTGCCACGAATTTCAGAAGGAAGGTGATTCCAAATTAATTAAAGGACCAACAATAGCAAAAGCTCGATGTTGGGTTAATGACACCGCTTACACTGCTGCCTTCCTTGTTTTTTCCAGATCTCAGAGGTTCGACGTCTTCCCATTTCACTTTCCAAGATGCCATCAACAGCTGACTTTCAAATCTCTTTCTTCTGACGCAAACAACAAAAACTAATTACACATTCCGTTTCGATTAACTCCGCATGACAGTAATCTCGATTTCGCGATTATATTCTAGAACCTCATCATGTTTTTTATGGAACTGGAGCGGAAACATAGAAGTTTTTTACTTGACCACTGCTCTTTAACTTATGTCCAGCGCCTTTTAATATAGTAGTACTAATAGTAGCAATAGTAGTAGTGGTAGTAGTAGTAGTAGACCTTGTAATAGCGCAATTACAAATATTGAAAATTGTCATTGTTATTATATAATATTGTTAATATCATCCTCCCATTATAATCGTCGTCGTCGTCGTCTTCATCATCATCATCACCATCATCATCACCATTATCATCACCATCAGCATCATTATCACCATCCTCATCCTTATCCTCCTCATCATCATCCACCATTTATTTATTTATTTATTTCTCCATTTCCATAGCGCCCTTCAAGCTCGCTACTCAGAGGCGCTCCCGACTACAACGCGGACACTGCATCGGAGTTTCACGCCGAACGACCAAGCAATTGCTAGTGAAGGACTTGCCTAAGGACCCTACGCGGCGATTTCAGGTGAATTCGAACCTGTAAGCCGCCGGCTCCAAGGCAACGACGCCACCACTACACCACCGCGCCTCATCATCATCATCATCATTGTCTCTACCACCACCACCACCTCCACCACCACCACCACCACCATCACCACCACCACCACCGAAGACAAGAATTCTTTTTACCTATAGACTGCAATGGCGCCACCTGCTGACGCTCCAGCCGCTGCGAGTAAGAAGAGAAGAGCAACTGGGATGATCCACGTCGACACTGTGGAAAGCAACGAGGTCAGAGGTTAGAGACTACTACACGACCATCATCATCGTCATCGTCGTCGTCGTCGTCGTCATCGTCATCATCATCATAATCATCGTCATCATCATCATCATCATCATCATCATCATCATCATCATCGTCGTCGTCGTCGTCGTCGTCGTCATCGTCATCGTCATCGTCATCGTCGTCGTCGTCGTCGTCGTCATCATCATCATCATCATCATCGTCATCATCATCATTATCAGCATTATCATAACTTTATACTTTTTCTCAACATGTCTAATATGCATAATGCCACAATCTGACTTGATTTCTGTAATTAATTATCATGTTATAATCTTATACGCGTGAATGCTCTTTTAAGTCTTTGGTAGACTAATGCAGAGCGTTTAAAATTTCCTATTTTTAGCAGACGCCTCATCTGCTTCCATCTAGTGAATGACGGATGAACAATGACTGAGATGTCGTTTACTTTCGCTAGAGGCGCACAGTTCTCCTCGGAATCCACAGACCGGCATGTCTGGCGGTGCGTGCTGGTGTCCGATCTTTCCGTCTGGCCATCGGGGTGGATTGATGTCCTTACGAAACTCCTGCTGACATCCAGACAGAAGCAATTTTTTCGTATATAGCCATAATGGGTGTTCGTTTTCGTTTAGTTACTAATTACAGATGGTTAGGTATAATTTTATCATGAGATCGTAACGGTGCTAGGACAAAATGTCCCCGGACAAAATGTCCCGGACAAAATGTCCCGGACAAAATGTCCCTGGACAAAAAGTCCCCGGACAAAAAGTCCCCGGACAAAAAGTCCCCGGATAAAATGTCCCCGGATAAAATGTCCCCGGATAAAATGTCCCCGGACAAAAAGTCCCCGGACAAAAAGTCCCCGGACAAAATGTCCCCGGACAAAAAGTCCCCGAACAAAAAGTCCCCGGACAAAAAGTCCCCGGACAAAAAGTCCCCGGACAAAATGTCCCGGACAAAATGTCCCGGACAAAATGTCCCGGACAAAATGTCCCCGGACAAAATGTCCCGGACAAAATGTCCCGGACAAAATGTCCCGGACAAAATGTCCCGGACAAAAAGTCCCTGACAGAAAGTCGTAGGGCAAAAGTGATGTCGCTACACTACGTCGCATAAGGTTTTTGTTTATTATTGAAATGCACGGACACAAACCGTCTCCCCCCCCAATCAAGGACAAGAAACCCGCCTTCATAAAAGGAATTTAAATTTGAGCAATTTAAATTGGAGCAAGTTAAATTGGGCCTAAGATTGATGGAAAATTTAGGTTAGGGTTAGTTTTAAAATTTAAAAAGGTCTAAGATTATATGAAAAATTAAGGTTAGGGTTAGTTTTAGGGCTAGGGTTGATATTAAAATTTACATAGGGTTAGTTTTAGGGTTAGGGTTAGTATTGAGGCTATGTTTAGCCTTTAGTATAATTATGGAGGTTAGGCTTAGAAATGTAGACCTTTTTAAATTTTAATACTAACCCTAACCCTAAAACTAACCCTAACCTTAATTTTCCATCAATCTTAGGCCCAATTTAACTTGCTCCAATTTAAATTGCTCAAATTTAAATTGCTCAAATTTAAATTCCTTTTATGAAGGCGGGTTTCTTGTCCTTGATTGGGGGGAGACGGTTTGTGTCCGTGCATTTCATATTCTCAATAGGCCTACTAACCTTAGCCAGCACCTTACTGTTCTTGCAACCTAATCTTGGCGAGATCCTGCCTCTTAGATTAACTTAGAATTATTATGAAATCCCCAAGGGATCTGTTTAACTCGAATAAGTAATTAATTAACTTAGAATTATTGTGAAATCCCAATGTGATCTGCTTAGTCTGCTGTGAAACCTCAAATGATCTCTGTTGTGATTAACTGCTTTAAATGCCGCCAAGTTTATTGTGAACTGCTTTAAATGTCGTAACTTTTATGGTGATTAATCGCTTAATTAAGGTTTTTTGTCGAATTTAATTAAACATTATTTTGAATGGATCTTGGCGACGATTTCTGCGATTTATACCATTTTAAAACAACTTTATGTGACTTGGATTGGAATGGAATTGCCGTTTAATTGCCGTTTGATTTCCGAAACACAACTGTAGAAATATAATAATTTTCTTATGTTAACCCCGTCATCACTGATGTAAATGTAGGTTAGGTATAATTTTGTTGCTTAGATGTGCCACATTACATGCAAAAGGATGTAGCCTAACATAATTATGGACTCCATATATTAGGCCTTGTGTATATTAGTGTATTCATTCGTTCATTTCAGACATTTTTTATAGCGCCTCTTCAAGCGTTTCTATTCAGAAGCGCTCCCGACCCAACCACTGCTAAAGAGAACAGTCTTGCAACATTGTAGTGTGGTGTAGTTAATGTTTAAGGGCCCCAAGCCTTTCGAGTGTCCAGGGGCCTAGGGTTGTCATGCTACTGCCTAGTTAGGTTACGTCCTCGCGCTAACGATCGAGAAATAATTTCTCGACGGATCGATTGTCTCACCAAAAAAAATTATAATAAGGATAATTTATAAACTATCAAAATAATGAGCGATCTGGATACACACCTTCAAGGCTGCCTATAAGTAGGGCCAAAAAAAGATACTATAAAAAATAGCTAAACCCTTTGGCAAATTTGTACATTAATTTCTGACGCAAGAATCGGAATTCTTCTAAAACAGTGAACCAAATGCAGCTTGCAGTTGGTTGATTTGCTAAGAATGTTCTGTTATATTCAAAATCACTCGTTTTCATGCATTTAGAGAAGGTGGTTCTCTGACAGAAGGACTCTTTTTCTCAATGTAGGTGTGCCTACTGCTAGGCGCCCATGGATGCGCTGGGTTTAGGTAGTGTAGGGACATTACTTTGTCCGGGACATTTTGTCCGGGACATTTTGTCCGGGACATTTCGTCCGGGACATTTTGTCCGGGACATTTTGTCCGGGACATTTTGTCCGGGACATTTTGTCCGGGGACATTTTGTCCGGGACATTTTGTCCGGGGACTTTTTGTCCGGGGACTTTTTGTCCGGGGACATTTTGTCCGGGGACATTTTGTCCGGGGACTTTTTGTCCGGGGACTTTTTGTCCGGGGACTTTTTGTCCGGGGACATTTTGTCCAGGGACATTTTGTCCGGGACATTTTGTCCGGGACATTTTGTCCGGGGACATTTTGTCCGTCCACGGATCGTAACGGGCTCCTTAAATAGACGATTTTCGCCAAGACACGTTTGTCCTTGTGTTTTGAAAAGATTCCAGTCAGATTGGATAAAAGCGCCTGTATCAGCGCCTGTTTTACATAGATTATAATCAGAAACTTACATGCATACATACATACATACACACACACATACATACATACATACATATATACATACATACATACAATCATGTCATGCATACATACATACATACATACATACATACATACATACATACATACATACATACATACATACATACATACATACATACATACATACATACATACATACATACATACATACATACATACACACACACACATATATACATACATACATACATACATACATACATACATACATACATACATACATACATACATACATACATACATACATACATACATACATACATACATACATACATACATACATACATACATACATACATACATACATACATACATACATACATACATCCATCCATCCATCCATCCATACATACATACATACATACATACATACATACATACATACATACATACATACATACATACATACATACATACATACATACAGCAATACACACATGCATGCATACATATAGGTTCACTTGTTCATGTTCTTACTCGTCCGTTGATCTCTGAGTTGAGTACTTCGCAGATGCGAACGAACGATCCATTCGGCTGCATATCCGTCACCCAGTAATCTGGTTCTCGATCTCCGTTCTTGTCCAACATCAGATTGCCGCTCATCCCTTCAACACGTCACCATCATCAAACGCATTGAGTAACATAATAATTATAGGTCCAAGGTAAGGAAAGGAGGTCATGCTTTGCCGCTTTGGCAATCAATAATGCCTTTTAAGTAGGCGCTCTACATAGACTACATGTACATAGAACCCTATCAATAATATACTCACTCAGAGGTTCATGAATGTAATTATATATGTACGTTATTGACCAAAGAGGTGGTGACCTGCTGACCTCTAAACATCTTTCGTCTCATCCCTTTGGCGACGTCGACTCCACTTCGAGGGTCAAGGTCTTTGGCGATCGTTTCGTTGAGTGCGATGGCGTAGAGAAGAACGGAGTCGTAGAGAAATGGCGAATACTTGTCGCCGTAGTCGAAGTTCTGCATCTGACCGAAATCAATAATAACTCATGTAGACTCAATCACTGCATATAGCAACAGCTGAGAGTACGGTAAAGTAGGCTACACAGAAATATTTACTTTCAAAGGACCCATCGGATACACGTAATACAATGCACGAAACAAGAGATGTGAAAATTGCTAACGCCTTGGCCAAAATTTAAATCTTATATAATGATTTTTGTGAAAAATCACACAGTCACTTTGCAGATTTAAATTTTAAGTACATCAAACTTTGCGCTACCGTTCTGCTGGAATTCGAGAAATGGCGCCACGAAAAAGTTTTACATTATAGCCTACTTTTCTTCGGGGGGTGCACATATTAGGAGGTGCCCATAATGGGCTACTTTACCCTATATCACTACATCATCATTATACAATGCAATAGTCAGTGTATTAATGGTGATTTTGATGATATGCCCTTTGCTAAAGAAATGCAATATTTTAACTCACGAAATCATAATATGAAACTAATATATGTTTTAATTGTTTTATAATATGATATAGGCCTATAATTGTAATGGACTGTACTACTATTATACGTGGATGTGGTTATTCTGGCATTCCTAATAATGCATTATAGTATACTTGCATTAATGTTCTTCGGAATGTAGGCGTTCCATGGCGGCAGGAGCATGCGCCGTGCCACCTCCTTCCGGAAGTCGTTGACGTCAGCATTACCCAAAGCTGCCAAGGTCACCTTCAACACAACGACGATATATCTTTATATCCTAAAACTATTCTCTACTTAATCTATGGTTTACCATTATGTCCCATGTGCTTGGTCTCTATTTATAGTTTATCATTATTGAACTGGTCACGAGGAAGTTGTCAATTAATTAAGACAGTGACATCTGATTAACGCTAATTTGCAGTACACTACGGCAACAGTATATTATAAGGAATATCATGTTTGAGATCAAAATTGAACATGCATTCTGTTGGAACTCAGATTTTTACCCAGTCTTTGACCTTATGACGTCATTGTGGGTGGGCTAAAGTTGGGATCTAAACATAGCATTCTATATCTACCATAATAGTTGCTGCTGTCTTGCAGTATATGCGCACATTACAGTACGTTACAAGGAATTCATACAGCTCCTAATATCTGAAGAAGACTTGCGTGACTGACATGGAAGACGGCTTCGAAGGCGGCCTTGGCTTCCACGTCCTTCCCATCGATTCCGGACCAGATGTCTTCCGGACTGAGGTTATCTTCCGGCAACATTTCGATCGTGTAGAAGACGTATTCGCCAGAGGTCATTCCAAGGTCATGGGCAGTGAGCATGAAACGCCGACGGTCCTCCTTCGGAACGATTAGAATGATGACTGCAGCAGAGACATAGAAATCAATCTGTTCAACATCTTACTTAATCTCATCGACAGAAAACAGCGCAGCATGAACGCCTGCCTATTTTGCTCCACAACATTGATTCATAGGCTCTAATAATACTTGACGTTTCTTTTTCATGTGCGTTGTATAATGTATAGGCCCAACTCGCTGCAACTCATTTGCACAAAACTCTTTGATATGAATTTTCCGTAAACCTCATATATGAATTGGCTCTACTACTTTAGGAACCTCGCAGATACAAACCAATGGTTTTGTGGGGCGCGGTGGTGTAGTGGTGGCGTCGTTGCCTTGAAGCCGGATCGAAGGTTCGAGGTTCGAATCCACCTCGCCGCGTAAGGACCTTGGGCAAGCCCTTCACTCACAATTGCTCAGCGCTTCGTCGTGAAACTCCGACGCAGTGTCCGCTCTGCATTCGGGAGCGACTCTGTGTAGAGAGAGCTTGAAGGGGCGCTATAACAAGTACGCATACAAATGGAGATTGAATGGTTTTAATTATCATCTGGTTTTGTCTAACATTAACTTATATCATGCCTCAAAATGTTGCATTGCACTTGCTAAAGCAGACTAGATCGCAGTACACGAACTTTATTCTTTTTCAATTTCATTCTTTCAACAAATATAGGATCCCTTCATCATTTATCTGCATACATGTAGCCTGGAACGATTCCATGGAGTACTTAATAAATTTTCGACTGGAAGTAACAATTATTGACTGACTTGATTTGGATGTGAAACCAGTACTAACTTAATTGACTCTAAACATTTTGTGTAGATCAACATAGATGTGATCCTAACTCTTAGACGGCTGGGAGGGTGGGAGGGAGGGAGGGATGGAATCATGGAAGGAGGATGGGAGGGATGTTCAATTAAATTAAATTAAATTGTTCAATGCATGCATAATGGTAGCGCTTCTCAGAAAGTTGTCGCCTTGAAGGGTCAATATTTAAATCCTTGTAATGAATGATTGAATGATATCTGCGTTGTACCAACTGTGATGGCATCATGGCAGTAAATCAGGGACATACATGTAATTCATGCATGCCTTTATTTATTTATATATATATATATATATATATATATACATTTATATATCTTACTTCTGCCTTCTTGTTTCGTTTTGACTAGAACGCTCTTGATGTACGCCTCGGGTGGAAATCTGTCGAACTCTGAAGTATAAGTGATCGTCATGTTGGAATCCCGAAACACCTTAACATGTAAAGTAATTAGTTACAATACAACATTAATACAACGTCTTTTCTACACGGAGCAAATGCACTAAGGACGTTTCGTTACTCAAGCCGTCGAAAATGTAAAAAATCTCCAACGCCTTTGTAAACAATGAACTTAATTATTAAGTTAGTGTGATAGTTAATAATATCGTTGATTGAGTTTAATGTGTAGCCTAATCAAACGGCGCGGGTTTAATGGGTGCAAGTATTATGCAATGCTATATCTAAAGAACTCAATATTAGCAGCGAATCGTCGCTAGCTTCCAGGACGATTTTCTGACTTAAAATCAGTTTGGATATTATTGCATAGGTCTTGGTAATAATTTTTCATTTATTGAAGAATCCGGTTGACAGATCGCAACCGGTTACACCGTTACAGCGTAAGCTGCACTGTGCAGTTGTGCAATTGAAACAATCCACAAGAATACAAATCTCAACTCATAAATCTTAACTATATAGTAACAGAGCAGACGGCCTGCACTACAAGATGCTTGCCTATATCCTAAGATTCTATCCTAAAATGTGCAATTTGTGCATATAGTCTCAGTGTTATTATTACAACGTGAATAATAATAGAATACAATACATACTCTAGGCCTAATGGCTTATTCTTTGTTTCAATAATTGTATGTTAAAATTTTACTTTAATCAATAAAAATACTGCATTCGGCAGTTTTACACTCGTACTTTCCAGTGGCGGCGCCAGGATTTCAGTTGGGGGGCTGAATTTTCGGAAAAATTTTCCGTTTTCAGTCGCCAAAATTTCTGATGACCTGTTTTTAGTCATCAACTAAAATCTCAAGTACCTTTGCGGTTATTTTTGGGGGGCTGAAGGGGGCTAATCGTCAAAAAAATTTACATAGGGAAAAATGGATGGCCTTTTTTAGGGGGGAGCTTAGCCCCCTAACCCCCTAGCGCCGCTACTGATACTTTCCCTCTGACCTTTCGAATGGCCTTTCCAGCGTCCAGCCAGAAGAAGTAATTGGACGAGATGACGACGAGGCGTCGCCAGTTGTACATCCGAAAGACATCAACGAGGAAGAGAGCCATCTTCTCGAACGACCCCAACGTCCTTCCGAGGGTCGTGTACACCGATTTGTCCCCAAAATCGGGGTCGCTGGCCACCCACGATATGATCGGCTTGTTCCAGAACGAGGCCAACTCAGCCGCCGGTTTACACGCTACAGGACATGCGTAACGTAACGGTCGGTGAGTGTAGCGTATTAAATCGCTATTATCTATCAAACTAACTTATCTAGTATTAAGTGTTAATTCTAAGTAGGAGTTAAGCTAGAAAATTTAGTCGGCGTATCTAGATTAATAATTTGGCGTCTAGTGGATTAGTAACTAGGAAACCACGAATCTTGCGTATATGAGCGAGGCAGTCATGGTGACGTCAGGCGGTTACTACGGACGCTACGTAAGCGAAAACATTTGCGTCGACGCGCAACCAATTAAAAGCATCGAAATGAGCGTAACGGTCGGAATTGAATGGAAACAGCCACGTCATTGAAATTCGACATAAACGGTTGATTCCTTGCATGAACATTGAGAAAGATGGTTGCTCAGTTGCGGCTGGCAATTCATTTGAAGTTTATTCAATGGTGAGGATGAGGATTATGCTCGTATCTGGTTGGAAAACAGTACGAGGCATTCGTGTGAGAGTAGAGGCGATTTAGAAGTTCAAAGTTGCGAACTCTAACTTCGTGAAGTCTACATTGTGATTGGGACGGTTGGTGAGACGATATTTCGTGTGAGAGAAACGATTTTGGGCTCGTTGTCTCTGGTTGACATTTCAAGGTCATTTTCAATTGGGAAGGAAATTCTCATTGATTGGAGTATGATAATTTGATGCTACGGATGTATTGAATATTGTCTCGTCTGGTATTCGATCTGGATTCCACCGCTTGGCAGTATCTCATCATCCTCTTCAAATATAGCACCGGGTTGCTTATCTTCATACAGTAAATCTACAGAGAATCTGCAGAACTATTTCTTCAAATATAGCACCGGGTTGCTTATCTTCATACAGTGAATCTACAGAGAATCTGCAGAACTATTTCAAGACCGTTTTACACTACAGAAACGATATCGATCCTATATCTCAACTGTGGAGCACAGATAAGCAATAAGATAATTATAATTAGTGATACGCCAAATAAGTAAATAGGAATACTGCGTAATTGTATTGTTTATTTAACAGTTTCCGATTATATTATACATTTATAAAGAATTGGTTTTCTCTTTGAACAGATCATTTAAATGCAGTACATTTTCAATACCTGCTAAAATAAGCTTAAAACGGATAAACGTTACAGATGGGTGGCTTGCGTCGGGATAAAATTGACAATATTATTGTTGATTAGATTGAACTTTACTGACATTTATATTGAAGAGACAAAGCTAATTAAAATGACGATCTATTTGGAAATTGTTAAGCACAGCGCAACGCCAGCGCCGCGCGTGTATAGATTTAAGCATTAGAGTCGGTGCTATAATCCTTATTGCGTAACATACACCAGAGATTGTATCACGTTAAGAGGGAGCACTAGTGTGACGCTTAATAATTTTAATAATTATTATAAGCGAGTGTGAAATTGTATAGCGCATAGTTGAGCGTTAAATTTATTACTACTTGACCAAAAGTGAGTAAGTAAGAATGTCAATCACAGAGTGGCAACAATGGATTGATATGGGACGTGCACAGTCGTTGGAAGGTGAAGAATTGAAGGAATTTGTCAGAGACAGACAGAACGAATTACGACAACAGAGGGCGGAGGAACGAGAAGAAGCGAAGGCTAAGTTAGCTGATGCTAGAGCAGCTAGAGAGAATGAATTGGAGCTAGCGCGAGAGGCGACTAAAATTGCTGAGGCAAAAGCAATTAGAGAAAAAGAAATAGAAATGGCGAGGATGGCTGACGCGAGACTTATACGTGAAGCAGAGATGAACGAGGCAAGGCTTACGCGAGAAGCAAATGACATTAGATTTGAAAAAGAAGCAACTGAGGCGAGGCTTGCAAGAGAAGCGAGTGAAGCTTTGGAGATTAAGAGACTCGAGATTCAAGCGAGATTGAGAGAGATAGAATCGAGAGATAGACGAAACAGGGATGATGGAGATTCCTATATGACGATGGGTGACAACCACCAAGGAAACCAAAGTCATAAGGGAATGAAGAATATTAAATTCCCAATATTTAACGAGGCAAAGGACTGTCTCGATGCGTATCTTCTTAGATTTGAGCGGACGTGTACGACATACGAGGTACCAAGTATGGTCGCTGATGCTAGCACGACATCTGGAGTCGAAAGCATTAGAAGTATACCAGCGTTTGTCGGCTGAAGAAACACAAGACTACGATTGTTTAAAGAAGCATCTACTGAAAAGATTCCAGTTAACAGAAGGAGGGTATCGTAACAAGTTTAAGACTAGCACGATGGAACAAGGAGAGACTCCTTCAAATTTCATTTACAGATTGCAACGATATTTTCAGCAATGGTTGCTTCAAGCAGGATTTGAGCAGACCTACGAAGGAATCGAGGATCTACTGCTAAAGGATCAATTTTTCCTCACTTGTAGTAATGAGTTGAGGATGTTCATTAAAGAGAAAGGAAAAATGAGCTTAAAGGACACATTGACGTGTGCAGAATCTTACATCGAAGCTCATGGGTACAGATATGCCGAGAATTCTATGAAACCTCAAGGGAGATTCAATAATGACAGAGGTAATGGAAAGTCATTTGAAGAGAAATCTAGAGAGAAATTCCAAGGAAATGTAAACAGAGGAAGAGTTGAAACGCGACAGAACAAAGAGACAAATCACAGTGGAAATGTGAATAGAGGATTTAGTAGAGATAGAGAGCAGGCAGCAGAACACAAGATAACTTGTTTTGCGTGCGGTAAGGTAGGTCATAAAGCATATGATTGTGTGAACAAAACTAAAGGGTTTGTTAAACACACAGCTGCAGCAGTACAGATTTACGAGAATAGGGCGTACAGGGCTGTACAGACGAATGAAAATACGAAATCGAATGAAATTGACAGAACAGTAGAACGCCAGGATAGGAAAGGTAAAGAAGAAGTACCGAAACACATGGCAGCAAGTACGGTAGTTACAGAACGGAAAGATGGTTGCATTGACATTGAAAGTATAGACGAATGTCAAGCGAAGGTCAATGGAGTAGACGCCAATTGTCTTTACGATTCTGGAGCGAGTACGTGTATTGTGAGGAGATCACTGATCAAGGATAGTGATTTGACTGGGAAGGAAACGCACTGCATCCTAGTTGATGGGAGCTTAAGGTGTTTTCCTACAGCCCATGTAAACATTGAGAGCGAGTATTTTACTGGTGAAGTTGAGGCAATGGTTATGGACGAACCAGTAAAGCCGATAATTATTGGACGCGTGAGAGGATTAAAATATACAGTAACGAATGAGAACACGGATGAAAATATGATTAATTGTGACAAAGGAGAGAAAGTGGATGAGACGATTGTGAGTGAGAAACAAGAAAAAGTAGGGTATAAAGGTATACTCAAGAGAGTTGTGAATGCTAATTCACGTTGGCAAGATGCCAAGAAGACAGTAAGATTCGAGGGTGATGAAATGAGCACGGAGTATGATGACGTAATAGAGAAAGTTGTAAGTGATGACGTCATGAACAGTGACGCACATCAAACGACAGCAGCGATAGAAACGAGAGCTGAGTCGAAGAAAGTGGTGAAGTATAAACCACTCAAGGTCACCGAAATGCCCGACCTAAATATAACTACAAAAGAAATAAAGGAATTACAGAGAGCAGATGAGACATTGAAGAGTTGCTGGGATAAAGTATCTGAGTGGAATGGCGATGAGAAGAGTACAGAAAAAGTGCTGTACATAAAGAAAGATGGATTGTTATACCGGAGATGGAAAGAAGTATTGAAAGATGAAGCGAAGTGGCAGTTGATGGTTCCGAAACAGTTGAGAAACAAAGTTCTAGCTGTAGCACATAACTCGCTACTGTCAGCTCATCTAGGCATGAAGAAGACTCATGATAAAATTGTGAATGAATTTTATAGGCCAGGGATAAATCAAGAAGTTCGGCGATACATATTAAGTTGTGATGTATGCCAGAAAGCAGTAGATAAGAAAGTGAATTACAAGGCACCGATGGGACATCTTCCAGTGCTGGATGTGCCGTTCAAACATGTCTGTGTCGACATCATAGGAGCCATAGAGCCAATGTCTATGAGAGGATATCGTTATGTATTAATGATTATCGACTTAAGCACCAGATATCCTGAAGCGATACCGTTGAAAGGTATAAGTACCGAGGAAGTGGCGGAAGCCTTGTTTAACTTTTACTGTCGGATGGGCGTACCACAAAGAATTCATACAGATAGAGGAAGCCAGTTTACGTCAGAACTAATGGCCGAAGTAAACAAGATGTTATTAATCAGGCATACGATGACAAGTCCATACCACGCGATGGGAAATGGTTGTGTAGAACGTCTTAATGGAACGATTAAGACAACACTGAGAAAATTGATAGGAGAACAAGTAAAAGAGTGGGACAGGTACTTGGCACCACTACTTTTCGCATTACGAGATACTGTACACGAGAGCCACGGATACACGCCTTTCGAATTAATCTTCGGAAGATCATGTAGAGGTCCGGTACAGATATTGAAGGAACTGTGGACAAACGAAAAAGTGGAAGACGAGGTGAAGGATGTGTACACAATGTCATATATGACAGATCTACGAGAACGTATAGAAGAAACGTGTAACATGGCGCAGAAAGCAATTCACAAAGCTAATGCGAAGAACAAGAAATAATACGATAAAAAAGGCACGATATAGAAAACTGGAGATAGGTGATAAAGTCCTATTGTTACTGCCGAGTTGTAATAATAAGATGCTTGTTAAATGGCAAGGACCATTTGTTGTCAGAGGGAAAATCGGAGATTACGATTATAAAGTTGAGGTTGATGGTGGAAAACTGAAAACATACCACATTAACATACTGAAGAAATATTACGAGAGGAGTGAAGAAGAATTGTCAGGTTCTGAGACAATAGCATATGTGTCAGCTATTGTACATGATGGTAGAGAAGGTGAAGACGAAGAGGAGGAGATATTGAACTTGTATGTTAGTAAGCAAACTGAGACATACAAAGATGTTGATATTAATCCACAATTAGAAGATGAGCAGAGAGGTGAATTAGAGAAATTACTGAGAGAATATCAAGACATATTTACAGATAAACCAGGAAGAACTGACATGGTGAAACACGAGATTCATCTTACGAGTGATGAACCTGTTAGGATGAAAGCATATCCAACACCGTATCATCTACAGTCTGAAATTGATAAGGAAATTGAGATAATGTTGGAGAATGGAATAATAGAAAGATCAGAAGCAGCTTACGCAGCACCGCTTGTTGTTGTTAAGAAGGCTGATGGAAGCAATAGACTTTGCTGCAACTATAAACAATTGAACAAAGTGACAGTTTTTGATCCAGAGCCGATGATGTCAAACGAGGATATCTTCAATAAACTGAGTGGCAGCAAAATATATAGCAAGTTTGATTTTTGCAAAGGGTATTGGCAAATTCCAATGAGCGAAGAATCAAAAGACTATACGACTTTCATTTGTGCAAGTGGGTTGTATAAGTTTAATGTACTACCATTTGGATTGGTAAATAGTGCTTCAAGCTAGAACAGACTTATAAGGAAGATTTTGCATGGAACCGAGAATCTGGAGAGTTATGTTGATGACATACTAGCTCATACAGAAGGATGGACTAAACATATGAAGATTTTACGAGAATTTTTTCAAAGAGTGAGAGATGCTCACCTGACTTTGAAACCAAAGAAATGTTCATTAGGCTATGGACGCATAGATTTCTTGGGTCATACGTTAAACAACGACGACATTAGTCCTAAAGGAGAATCGATAGATAAGATTGTGGAGATGCCACAACCGAAAACGAAGAAACAAATAAGAAGCTTTTTGGGAGCAATAAACTATTACAGAAAATTTATTCCTCATTGTGCTGAACTGATGGCACCATTAAGTGACTTGACAAAGAAGTCAGCAGCTAATAATGTTGATTGGAACGAGGAATTAGATGAGAGTTTTAGTAAGCTGAAAGCAGCACTTGCTAAAACACCGATTCTAAAGTTACCAAACTTGGAGAAGGAATTCGTGATTCAAACTGATGCTTCGGGAAGAGGAATAGGTTGTGTCCTGATACAGCAGTATGAAGGGATAAACCACCCGATTGCATATGCGAGTAGGAAACTATTGGAAAGAGAGACGAGATATTCAGTTGAGGAGAGAGAATGTCTAGCGATAATGTGTGGGATTAGTCGGTTTGACAGATACTTGTGTGGAAAGCAATTTCTGATTGAGACAGACCACTGCGGACTACAGTACATGAAGGAAGGGAGAATGAGAAATGCGAGAGTCATGAGGTGGAGTCTAGCACTTCAAAATTATTGCTTTACGATACGATATATCAAGGGGAGCAATAATGTTATGTCTGATTATTTGAGTAGAGGAATTACATAGTACTTAACTATATCAGTAATGTATTATAATAATATAGATAAGAAGTTCAGTAATGTTGAATTGTTACATAAGATAGAATAAGGAAGTTGATAGAAATTTAGTTGATAGATAATTAGGTGAGATTGTAAAGCCTGATTACAGACTTTTGAAGGAGGGGTATTTGTAGCGTATTAAATCGCTATTATCTATCAAACTAACTTATCTAGTATTAAGTGTTAATTCTAAGTAGGAGTTAAGCTAGAAAATTTAGTCGGCGTATCTAGATTAATAATTTGGCGTCTAGTGGATTAGTAACTAGGAAACCACGAATCTTGCGTATATGAGCGAGGCAGTCATGGTGACGTCAGGCGGTTACTACGGACGCTACGTAAGCGAAAACATTTGCGTCGACGCGCAACCAATTAAAAGCATCGAAATGAGCGTAACGGTCGGAATTGAATGGAAACAGCCACGTCATTGAAATTCGACATAAACGGTTGATTCCTTGCATGAACATTGAGAAAGATGGTTGCTCAGTTGCGGCTGGCAATTCATTTGAAGTTTATTCAATGGTGAGGATGAGGATTATGCTCGTATCTGGTTGGAAAACAGTACGAGGCATTCGTGTGAGAGTAGAGGCGATTTAGAAGTTCAAAGTTGCGAACTCTAACTTCGTGAAGTCTACATTGTGATTGGGACGGTTGGTGAGACGATATTTCGTGTGAGAGAAACGATTTTGGGCTCGTTGTCTCTGGTTGACATTTCAAGGTCATTTTCAATTGGGAAGGAAATTCTCATTGATTGGAGTATGATAATTTGATGCTACGGATGTATTGAATATTGTCTCGTCTGGTATTCGATCTGGATTCCACCGCTTGGCAGTATCTCATCATCCTCTTCAAATATAGCACCGGGTTGCTTATCTTCATACAGTAAATCTACAGAGAATCTGCAGAACTATTTCTTCAAATATAGCACCGGGTTGCTTATCTTCATACAGTGAATCTACAGAGAATCTGCAGAACTATTTCAAGACCGTTTTACACTACAGAAACGATATCGATCATATATCTCAACTGTGGAGCACAGATAAGCAATAAGATAATTATAATTAGTGATACGCCAAATAAGTAAATAGGAATACTGCGTAATTGTATTGTTTATTTAACAGTTTCCGATTATATTATACATTTATAAAGAATTGGTTTTCTCTTTGAACAGATCATTTAAATGCAGTACATTTTCAATACCTGCTAAAATAAGCTTAAAACGGATAAACGTTACAGTGAGTAACTCAATGGACCGTGACACAGTGTAATGTAACGTTATGTAGCACTGTCTAGTGTTTAATCAGAATTCTCTTCGCTTAATTTCGCATTGCTGCGCCGCTGGTTGCGCACTGCCAGTGCCAGTCTCAAGCCTGGATAAAGGAGGAGGGCGTCACTATGCTATTCGTTAGCGGCAGTGCTAACTTTGGGTCGGGAGCGCTACTGAATCTGTGAGCGGCGCTATACAAGTGTTCGCTTACAATTACAATTACTAATCATCTTTGAAATGGCAGTATCGTTAAGCAGCAACAAGCCAAGCGTTTGTTGTCTTCAGAGAATAACTAAACATTTATAGCGCGGAGAGTATGACTATATTAATATGCGGAACCTATATATCCTTCACCGTGGCGATTACTACGAAAGGACTTTATTGCGTGTATATAATTATGTATTTCACGTGCAAATACAAGTAATTGCTTAGAGTCATCAATGCTCTATGGCATGAATGTGCTATGGCATGAATGTGCTATGGCATGAATGTGCTATGGCATGAATGTGCTCTGGCATGAATGTGCTATGCCATGAATGTGCTACGGCATGAATGTGCTATGGCATGAATGTGCTATGGCATGAATGTACTCTGGCATGAATGTGCTATGGCATGAATGTGCCATGTGTAGCGCTTCTGAACTATGAAGACAGGCCTAGGGAGAATTACAAGCACTTGTATTATACATCGCATTGTATTACATTGTATTGTTTTGTGTTGTATTGCACCGCATTGCATTGAAGCGTATTGTATTGCAATGTATTGTGTTGACTTACGTATTATTGTGTTGTATTGCTGTATTGTACTGAATGGCATTGTATTGTAATGCATTGTATCAAACGGTATCATATTGTATTGCATCGTATTGTATACTGTATTGTATCGTATTGAAAAGACTCAATGCCGATCCTGCTGTAGTCTCACCTGAAGAACAGGGTGGTCCAATAAATGCGTCGATCTTTTCGTCCGTGAAGAGTTTCACGATGTTGCCAGCGGTTACCTTACTGCTACAACCGGAATCTTTCGTAACAACACTGAAAAAGAAAGAAGCCACTTCTTCTAAGTCGTCGTCGTCATCACAATCATCACCAGCATCGTCGTAGTCGTAATCATATAGTCGCACACGTAAAACCTCCACATTTCTAGAGCGCCACTAAACAGTCAAATGTAGGGCACCAGTTAGTCCACGAGCGCTGCGTCCAGTCAGAGAGGGTTGTTTGCTGAGAACTCAAGAGAAGATCCCAGTTCGGTTATCCTACGATAACATCAAATGTTTTCACAGGACTGTATAGTCGGAAGCACCTCTGAGCAGTTTCATTGAAGTTGCGCTATACAAATAACTGAAGAATGAATGAATGAATGAATGCATGCATGCATGAATAAATTATGGCAACCGATTAAAAGGACATGAAATTTGGAATTCCCTTTTTGGACCAACTCTCTGGCCAACATTCTGAGTCAACTCACAGGCCAACATTCTGGACCAACTCTCTGGCCAACATTCTGATGGGTTAACTATCTGGCCAACATTCTGGGTCAACTATCCGGCCAACATTCTGGACCTATACTCTCTGGCCAACATTCTGGACCAACTCTCTGGCCAACATTCTGGGTCAAATCTCTGGCCAACATTCTGCCATGGATCAACTTTCTGGCCAACATTCTGGGTCAACTCTCTAGCCAACATTCTGAGTCAACTATATATTCTTCATCAAATATATTGACAGTATCGGTATACGTAATGTCTGATAAGCACATAACAGGTGCTGCAAAAGTGGAGAAATGTATGCATGCACAATAATTAAAGAAACCACATGTAGAACACGTGATCATGCAATAATAATATAACATTGTATACCTGAAACGCAGTTTGTCCTTGAATTCCGGATCACTATGGATCCTTTCGATGGCGATAGAGATGGCGCTGGCACTTGTAAGTCCACTGAAATCCTCGAAAGCCCCGTTCCAGGGTGTCAGAAGGCCAATCTTAAACTCCATCGGACCGACAGTACTACCCTCCACCCCTCGGACGACGATTGGATATATCCCGATCACCCCTACAATGAAACAAAGTAATAGCATCGTCCACGTACGTTACACCATAAAACTCACGGAAGTTGATTGGGGAATAGGGAAGAACGTCGCAAAAGCAGACGATCTTATATAGTAATTGGCGGTAAATACTAATGAGCAAAACGAGTCTCACCCGGGGCGTGACATTTTTTTCTAATCAGGCCCCGGGATGTGAGGGCCTTCGCGCGTAGTTTGTGCTCTTTGGGTCAGATACGGCAAAATGGAAGATCAGAGGGCTTGATTGAAAAGGGCGGCCATTAGTACTGATCAATTTTTAACCTGATGTTGTCAACGTTTCTCCTGTAGGTTGGACGACTTAAATCTGTCACACTGGAAGGTTCACTTGCTGAGCTGGCTATTTGTGTGTGGACCAGTGGGGTGTCTTTAGCCCCATGCGCAATGAACTTTAGTACCCGCTACATCGGTGGCATTTACAATACACGGCCCATGTCCTGAGATCTGTGTATGGTAGGACAGGCTCAACTTGACGAATGCACTGACTTCCTGTCGCCTAGATTACTGTAACGCGATTTTTTCGGGCGTCGCTGAGTCCAATATAAATTGCAGAAGATCTAAAAAGTTCACGACTTTGCTAGAGCCGTAACTGATGAATCAAGGAATGGGATCGGATAGAATTTTATCTGACTGGATCTGATGTAGCTTAATCTGACCTGATCTGATCAAATCTGACTAGATATGATGTAGTTGAATCTGACCTGCAGCACCTCCACATCCCCCCCCACAAACACACACACACGCACACACACACAAACATAGCGAAAGAGAGAGTCGAAGGCAGAAGCCAACATAAAATTTATACGTAAACAGACAAAAGAAGAGACAGCCAAGCAGACAAGAGTATTTAGACATAGATACAGATCGTCGAGATCGACAGAGAGACAGACGGACAGACATACAGAGGCATCCAAATAGATAGACAGCAAGACAGACAGACAGACAGACAGCAAGACAGACAGACAGACAAAAAGATAGACGGGCAAACCGAAACCTGGTATAGACGTATACCGCGCGAACAGCGCTGTGCAAGTAGTGCGGCGGATGGATCATGGACATCGATGGTGACCTGTAGCACAGAGGCCTAATTGTTTTCTCTAAATCCTCGACTTCCTTGGCGGACCAATCAGCTAACAGCGTCCTTCCCTAACCCCCCCCCACCCATGCGACCACCACGGCAATCGCCCTATAAATAATAACGCTTAGGTCATATCGCCTGAAACGGACAACCCGCCATAACTGGCGGCGCCTTACCCCCACTCGCTGCGACGAGTCCTTCCGTAATGACTTCGGGATTATTTTGTCACGCGGAGACGGATGTCCGCCGTGCGTCGTCCTGAGCCGAATTTCGTCTCGGAGGTTTAATTTAAAGTCGTCTGCCCAAATCTGGCGGCGCGGGAAGATTCGATCTGGACCGGTAATCAAACAGATATCGCCAAGCCGTCGCGGGTAATCGATATAACCCCCGTCCAGTCCACTGATGGGGTTCACGTGGGGCGCGTCTAAAAAATACGTCCGTCGGGATCGCTAAGGCACGTATAGATAATCACAGACCCCACCCCACCCCACATCACCCGTCCCTGCTCGTTTCTGCATTAACTGTGAGCGTCTGAGTTTCAATTATGGTTTCAGTATCGCGTATACCCCCCTCCCTAGCTCTTACGGTTGCAGAAGAGGAGGGGACGAGGAAGATCGGGGTGGGGGCTTCGAGGAAGGGAATGACCGCTTGAAGGCTGTGCTGCCTGTGTCACGAAATAGAGTATCCCCCGTATTAATTGTATCCCCCCCCCCAAATTGAAAAAGTCGAAAAAACGGCTTCCGCTTGTATTTTTTTGGGCAAATTAATTTTCATCTGCTTTGTTTTGAACAACGACACTAACATGTATGTTTATTCCTACTAGATAATTTGTTTTGCCCTGTTTTAAGAACACTTAAAATATTTAAAACACTTAAGAACACTCAGAGTCACTAAATAAATTCGAGTTGCTTTTATCTGAGCATTGTTTGTGGACACTTAAAGCAATTGGAGTCACTTTAAATTTTGATTACGGCATACATTTTTTTATTATGCGCATTTTTCAAAAAGGGGATAGAATGGTTTATCCTCCCGGATAGTATAGACCGGTTAATTTAATCCGGGGGGATAGATTAATTCATCCTCCCGGATAGCTTTCAGGGGGGATACTCCGTTTCGTGTCACCTGCCTGCAGGGCCGTCGGGTCTCTATAATAAACTCATCTTCTTATCTTCTTCTAGAGTCACAAGATGTCTGGTCATTGCCATCGAATTTTAATTAATTATGATGCGAATATGATATGGTATGGTATGATATGACATGACATAACATGACATGACATAGGATGATAGGCCTAACATGATATGACATGATATGATATGATTAATGATATGATGAATATGATATGATATGATATATTTAGGGCTGTTGATTAATCGCGATTAACGCGCTAAAAAATTCCGATTAATTTTTTAACGCATTGATCGCACGCGTTAATTAGACCTGATTAAAATAGAATCAAAGGCAGCAAAAAAACGTTTTAAACGGAAGGATCGTAAGCCTACTTAAAACTAGTGATAATAAATATTATATTCTTTTCAGATCTTCCAAGAAAGAATTTGAGCGTAATCGCAGCAATTCGTCGATCATTTATCGCTTGCATGCGAACAAAAAAACCTACATTTCACGTTAGGTTTAACGATGAGCCGTCGACATCGGCCGCATCGCATCATCCACAAAAGTTGTTTGACCACTTCCTTCACAGTTCAGACTTCATTGGTTGAACTCCAGATGACGGCAAGACTAGTGGATCCAGGTTTCAAATAACAAATTAAATGCTTACAAATGGACAAAGAGACGAGGTTTGGTAAGAACTACAACCTCAGATCTTGTGAAAAATTATGACCAAGTTGATGAGGTTCATGAGGGCCTATTATTGTTATTTTGAAAGAGCATCCCTTCAAACGACAAATGAAAGTAAATTGGTCTGCCTAAACAATTGACTGAATGAAATATAACTTTGAGAGTCAGAAAATGGGCTGTGTAATTTTTACATTTATATCATTTTAAAAGTGGCTCAAACCAAAAAATATTGACGGATTTTGAGCAGTTGACTGATTAATATAGAACAGTGTTTAAATTCTGGCTGTTATATAAAACTGCTCAATAAACTAAATGCAGAAATTCAATAGCCCAAGCCAAAGGTCATTGAAATTATTTGTAATAGAAAGTAGGCCTATGCACTTATTCATTTATGCTTTACGGTTTTTCTAAAAATATTTAGATTAATATAGGCTAGTTGAAGAAAATGCGCAGCGATTAATTTGCAGTTAATTGCGATGAAAAAATTAATCGCGCGATTAATTTCGATTACATTTTTTAATCGAACAACATGCCTAAATATTAGGCCTAATAATAATAGGCCTAATGATAATAATAGAAATAATAACAACAGCAGCCACAACAAATAAATGATGTGTCATTTTATTATCATTATTATCATTATCATCGTCATCGTCATCGTCGTCGTCACGACGTCATCGTCGTCGTCGTCGTCGTCGTCATCGTCATCATCATCATCATCATCATCATCATCATCATCATCATCATCATCATCATCATCATCATCATCATCATCATCATCATCATCATCATCACCATCAACAACAACAACAACAACAATCGAAGACACGGCTATATACGGTCATAGACAAAGCTGCCAATCCTTAAGTTGCCATGCAGTCAACCAGAATGGTTTAACTGCACGTCCAGAGACCACCACGTGGAGGTGTTGGCAAAGGTCTCCGTATTCCGATCATGTCAGCGCTCATGAGGCAGTTGAATTTCGTCCCAAATTTCTCTTATTTATTACCCACAGAAAATGGAATTTTTTAGTTATTCGCAATTTGAGCAATTTGTAGTTTTGGATGGGAAATGCGAGACAAGAATTCGCACTGTTGTAACGTTGATGGACGGATGGATGGATGGATGCATGGATGGAGGATTGGATGGATGGATGAATGGATGGATGGATGGATGGATGAATGGATGGATGGATAGAGAATTAGAAAGAGAGTAAGGTAGATGGTTAGCGGGTATAATGAAAACACCGGCCGTTAGTTGAGAAGAAGTTGTGCCATCCGAAGACTGAAAGTAAAAACGTCCGAAAACTCCACAGTTCGGAAGAAGCAAAGAGAGATCATGTGAGCGTGAGATACACGGACAAAGTGAGTTTGAGTCTGGGAGTACACGCTATGTGAAGTAGACCCCCATAATAATTGTGAAACGTTAATGCAAACACGACAAAGACAGCTTAAAGAAGACTAAGGCAAACATGCATGGAAAGTAAAACTGCCAGAGACGCATATATATGATCGAAACACCCAAATGGCTATGGCTAAACATGCAGTGCTATAATCCTACAGAGAAAATGGGATGCATTTGGACACCACATTTCTCACACAAATTACACACAAGACATCAGCGAACAACAGTTACAACACGATAACATTCATCGTTAAATTCAAAAATACGAATAAATTCTAGATTAAGCTATGTACATAACTTGAAAACCAATAAAAACTTGCTATGCACAATAACTGCATTCTCTTTATCCAGCCCACATCTATCTTCCAACTCTTTAATCTCCCCATTTCAATCCAATTGCTACACCCATTCAACTCAAACCGCAGTCCATTTATCTCAACTCACCCGTGCAACCTAGTTAGGCCTACTCCTTGCTCTTCTCCATGCAACTTAAAGTCTCCCTTTCCACTATTTCAACTCCGTGGAGTCTTCTTCACGAATCGTGTTCTTGCTCCATGCAACTTGAGGTCAACTCTCCTCTATTTCAATTCCTTGGAGTCCTTTCATCTGACCTGACCCAACTCGGCTTTAATCTCCTACACACGGCAAGATTACTCAACAGTAAAATGCCGAAAAAATTAATGCAATGACAATTATGACCAACATCAACTTCCACAGTCACGGTAATGTACACAAAAGAACCGACAAACATCAAAAGCAGTTTACCATATTTAGCAACTACGAATTTCCTATTATTCAGCCCTTTCCGTCTTTCCTATAATTATTTCAAGTCTTCCTCTGCATGTTCAGCCCAAGGTCATCCTTTTCTTATGAATACATAGTTCAAAACCTGCATGAGGTCTTTCCATTTAACTCAGTCAATCCGGTCTCAATAAATTAGTCCAGCAAAAGACAAAATTAATCACTTGTAACATAATAGCTAGCACATCGCTTAGCGATCTGTAAGTTGCAAATTTCGGCAAAACTAAAGTATCGGGGACCGAATGATGCCACGTAACCTAATCCTACCCTAACCGACCTTCACCACGCCTAATCTGACCTAACCGAATATCGCGACGCCTAACCTGAACCTAACCAACCCTCACCGTCTCACGACGCCTAATCTCAGCCCTAACCGACCCTCACGACGCCTAGCCTCAGCCCTAACCGACACTCACGACACCAAACCTCAGCCCTAACCGACACTCCCGACGCCTAACCTCAGCCCTAAACGACACTCAAGACGCCTAACCTCAGCCCTAACCGACGCTCACGACACCAGACCTCAGCCCTAACCGACACTCACGACGCCTAACCTCAGCCCTAAACGACTCACGCGACGCCTAACCTCAGCCCTAAACGACACTCCCGACGCCTAACCTCAGCCCTAAACGACACTCAAGACGCCTAACCTCAGCCCTAACCGACACTCACGACACCAGACCTCAGCCCTAACCGACACTCACGACGCCTAACCTCCGCCCTAAACGACTCACGCGACGCCTAACCTCAGCCCTAAACGACCCGCCCGACACCTAACCTCGCCCCTAACCGACACTCACGACGCCTAACCTCAGCCCTAAACGACTCACGCGACGCCTAACCTCAGCCCTAAACGACCCGCCCGACGCCTAACCTCGCCCCTAACCGACACTCACGACGCCTAACCTAATCCCTAACCGACCCGCACGACGCCTAACCTCAGCCCTAACCGACACTCACGACGCCTAACCTCACACCTATAAATCTAACCGACACGTCGGTCCCCGATACTATAATTTTGCCGAAATTTTGATAAAAATTCAATGTCCTGCAATTATCTAGTTTGACCAGATGTCCATGAACGACGAAAAGCCGTCGAAGGAAGAAGAAGAGTTGATGGTGGAGCAGACATCTTGAGAATTTCGATGGAAGACGTCAGCAGATTATTCTGGAATTTCGAAAGCTGTCGTCGGATGCGTCCGTCTTCTACGAACTCCGATTCACATTTCGGCATGTCCTTGCTATTTAATTGCTTAATATCAAATTAATTAATAAAGCTAATAATATAATTATAGAACTGCGATCGACAGCGCAGCGGTGACGTAATCATTGCGTCACGTTGCAAACAAAATACCAACGTTTATGATGCAGCTTAAATCGACTGCCTCCCTGCTCGTGTGTTGATCCAGGTCTGTCTGCTAAACATATGAAGGGCGTCGTAGGCGAAAACTTAAACGATTGTATTATAATATGATACGATTATGAAATGATATGATTATTATATGAAATGATATAATATAATATGATACGATTATGATATGATACGATATGATATGACAATTATCATACGATGCGGTAAGAAATTTCGCGTCATACGACACCTAAGACTTTTCGGTTTATTAACGGCAGGCTTCCTTTCAACTGTTGTTGGCATGTAGGGTATACACTATACAGTGGCGTTACTGGCGTAGTACCGTAATGGGTTGGTGCAGACTGCGCAGTGCGCTTGGCCTCCACTGCACAAGGGCCCTCCCTGCCGGTCGTAGTCTATATTTTACCTTCAGTATATTCAGGAGGTTATCGAATCAGCGAGTACACTCAATAGTTTTATTGGCATAAAACGGAATGCCCAAATGCGCTGTGTTTCATAACAAATATCTTTACTCTTTGCAATCTTTGGCCGGAAGTAGTTCTTGCTGACGTAAACACTTGTGTGTATTAATGCAAGGACTTTCTATTACATGTGTATAAACAGTCTTTCGTATTAATCTTATATCGTATGATTATATACAGTAACCGTATCTAGACTTGAGTCACTTCACACTAGCCAAATTTCTAAACCTATACATTGCTTCGTTCTTGAATTAAAAAACAAATCTGTCAGAGATAATTAGTTTTAAGTGTGGATGATTGATTATTCTTAATTCAGCAGATTAAACAATCTTTTGGATTTGTTTTGTCTAGTACTCTAGCTCAATTTTCTTAAAAAAATAAGTTACTCTTCAAGTCTTCATTTAAATTGTGGTGTGAACTACGATAAAAGAGACAGGCGTTTTTGCACAGAATTTTAAAAATCGATTAGTGGTTCAAGCATTCAAGGGGCCCACCACCGTTCTAAACACCTTGCTATGCCTGGACGTGTAGGCCCAACATTCGTGTAAAAGTAATCGACTGTTTTGGAAGCTTGTAACGTGAACTGTGACTCGAGCTCTTACCGATTAGACTAGTAATATTTTATAGGCTACACGAAATATGTATAGTGTATACGTTCGAAGTTCTCTTGGGACCGTTCTTCAACTTTCTCAACACTTCGATCCGTAAATGTGCTTCAAATCGACCTGCACCATCGCTGACAGGCAACCATACTTCATCTCATCTCAGGTCCGTCTAAGCACAGCAAGAGTCGATCCATCACCGTTACGCTAAACTGTTCATATCCGTCGTGACCAGCCGCCCCTACACAGCCTTTGTTCCGGCTCGTTAACCAGACCGACCACCCTTCGATCCATCCTACCTTCAGACCGCGGGTCCTCGGTCCGTGCGTCCCTATTGCGCCGGAGGTAATTGCCACACCTGAGCCGCGGGTGATCGATGGCTGACGTCAACGGATATAATAATTAATAATCTGACGGAGTGCCGCCCCCTGGTGACCGGTGCTAACCCAGCGATGAGTAATTAAGAGACGATAGAGACTGGATTATGACGTCTGAGGCGCGCTATTCGACTATTCATCGCGCTGATTGGCCTGATCTTGTCAACCGCGGTGACGTTTTCCTGTCGTCTTAAACCCAGAGTTCGTCGACTGTAGTCTAAGTTCGTGTGTATATTCCCGGTTTATGTGCGAAAGAGCGCCAAAGAGCAGACGCGACAACTTCAAAGTCGAATGCCGCCATAGATCGTAATTCCACCTTTTGTCGCATAATCCTCTCCTCCCACTTTTCTTCCGGATTCGCCTCGTGTTCTATCCGTTTGCGACTAATTAATAGCAATAACTTCGCATTTAATAATGAAACTAATAATCATAATAATTATCTTTAGCGATATCAATTATTTATTCATATTTCGCATAGTATTCGGGAGGTTGTTTGTGCTAATGAGGATAATGATCTCAACGATTATGACTATGATGATGATAATGATTACATGCTTCTGACAACAACTACTCACCACCTACAGTCCTACACCCACTCACTACCCTCACTACTGCAGTAACCACAACAACAACAACAACAACAACAACAACAACAACAACAACAACAACAACAACAACAATAACTTCGCATTTAATAATGAAACTAATAATCACAATAATTATCTTTAGCGATATCAGTTATTTATTGGTATTCGGGAGGTTGCTTGTGCTGATGAGGATAATGATCTCAACGATTATGACTATGATGATGATAATGATTACATGCTTCTGACAACAACTACTCACCACCTACAGTCCTACACCCACTCACTACCCTCACTACTGCAGTAACCACAACAACAGCAGCAACAACAACAACAACAACAGCAGCAACAACAATAGCAACAACAACTGCTACTATAGACTACTACCACTACCACTACTACTACCACCACCACCACCACCACCACCACCACCACCACCACCACCACCACCACCACCACCACCACCACCACCACCACCACCACCACCACCACCACCACCACCACCACCACCACCACCACTACTACTACTACCAGTCTACCACCACAACCACCAACACCACCACTACCACCACCACCATCACCACCACCACCACTACTACTACTACTGCTAGCGTACAACTAAAACTGTTAATGTAGTATTGTGTACTAGGCCTACTCTCGCTCTCACTCAACCATGCTTACTGACTCGCTCACAGTCCTGCACTCTCACGTTCACTATCATCTCACCCACTCATTCACTTATTCATTTATTTGTTTACCGTCAAGTCGAGTCGTGTCGCCAACAAGAGATCATCCGGCTACAGCAGATGCCCATCCTCCCATTAGATTGCATCTCCAACTACCCAACTGCATCCATTCGCTTGGAGCGCCACTCTATCGCAGAACCAGTGATCATCTCGCAAGATGGCGTGGCAATCGAATGGGTCATGGGCGGTGCCTGAAGGCGGACGGCCCCCGTTGGTTGGGGGCGAGTGGGTGGGTGGCCCGTGGGCCTGTCCCCAATCATAATTCTGTCCCATCGCGGCTCGGCCAGTAATTACACGTGGCCCGGCTTCACTGGATACAATTTATCAAGTTGCAGGCGCCTGGGAGGGACCCGAGATGGGGTGAGGGAGTGAGGTGGCCAAGAGGGTGGGAGAAGGGATGGACGTCACGGATGCCGTAGAGGATGCGCCAGCCGATAAGACGATCGGACGCTGGTTCCCTGTTCTTATAAAAGACAACGGGAAAAGGAGACAAGATTTGGCACACGTCATATTATCGTCAGAGTAGGCTACGGTTCTAAAGAGTGCGGACCTTAGAGCGCGAACTTAAAAGCACAATACACAAAGTGCAACACACAGAGTGCGAAGCATAGGCACAGCCAAAGAGTATGGCCTTAGAGTATCATACTGACTGTATACCGTATAATAGAGTACATGAACATATTGCACGGTATTTGGACGACGTAGAGAGCATGGGAAGTATGCAGATAGCAGATAAAAGTACGGAACACAGCGCTCGTGAATAAGCTGGTGCCCGGCGCTTGGCTTTCGAGTGGCGCTTTAGAAATTCGGAGATTACGATTACGATTACGCGACAAAGATTTCGGAATTTGATATGCAGTTAGAAGGACGATTCTCAGATAATAAAGGACCAATTGCCTAGTACCGTAAGTAAAGCTTTACAACGTGGACCACAGAATGTGGATTGGAGTAGGCACGAAATCATCAGTAGTGAGTAAACCGCACACAACTGAGTGGATCAATATTACCGATTACAATTAGACGTCCATACTTACTGACTAAAAGGATTAAGGACCAAGGACCATTGAAAACCGTAGAATAAAGATCATAAGCACGGTCAACACATTGGTCCTTCTTATACAGAATTGCCCAAACAGAAGGTGAGAAAATAAGGTTTGTGATTGAATTTACTATAGTGCTGATCTCGGCGAATAAACATCATGCGCTGTTTTAGGTCATCTAAATAATACAAAATTGACATGTAGGATTTGATTTGGTTTGATATTGATTTAGATTCAACACGTAGAAATAATATCACAATCAAATAGTATATAATAATTATCATATCGTATCATGAATCTTATTATACCATACTGTTGCATTTGACCATTATCATACCATATCATATATCATACCATATCATATATCATACCATATCATATATCATACCGTATCATATATCATACCGTATCATATATCATACCATATCATATAACACCATATAATCGTAAGTCATAGTCGTATCATGCAATATGATTTGATGCTAGAAAATATAATGGGATATTTAAAAATTATTATTAATAAAAATCGATAATTATTGGTTTCTCCGATCTGATACAGGGACCAACAGACTACACTTAAAAAGAGCCGACCAGATGGATTACGGTTCGAGTGATGAGACTTCCTTAGAATCGCTTCGAAAGACCGCCCCTCCCCGCCCCTCTCCTTCTCCCTCTCCATCCATCAACCATCCAGAAGCATCACTCTCCTCATCATCCTCCTCCTGCTTCTCGGCATCTGCAACACCCGCAGCATCAAGTCATGACGAGCCCCACCTGACGTCATTAACCTCCTCATCATCAGCAGCAGCAGCAGCAACTGTGGGCGCCCATCAGTCGAGCGTGACGACGGTCATGCTCCACGGCATTCCGATCGTCTCCCTCCAGATGGACGGCAAGGAGCGCCTCTGTCTAGCTCAGATCTCCAACACCCTCCTGAAGCCGTACAGCTACAACGAGATCCACAACCGCCGCGTCGCTCTCGGTATCACCTGCGTCCAGTGCACGCCCGTCCAGCTAGAGATCCTCCGCCGAGCGGGGGCCATGCCCGTCTCGTCGCGCCGCTGCGGAATGATCACCAAGAGGGAGGCCGAGCGACTCGTCAAGTCCTTCCTCGACGACGTAACACCGCCGAAGCTACCCGATGACTTCGTCTTCGATGTGGATCACGACTGCGGATGGGGTTGCAGAGGGTGCTTCCAGCCGTCGCGCTACAACAGTTCGAGGGCGAAGTGCATCCGGTGTGTGTACTGCGATGTCTTCTTCTCGCCGAACAAGTTCATCTTCCACTTCCACCGCACTCCAGGCGCCAAGTACAACCACCCGGACGCGGCCAACTTCAACTCGTGGCGACGACATCTGAAGCTGACGTCCGGGGTGGAACTGGGCGAGGGTCTGCTGCACGCCTGGGAAGACGTCAAGGCTATGTTCAATGGAGGTAATAGGAGGAGGCTTCAGTCCAGTCCGTCGAAACCGCGTCGTCCCGGGCCGTTCCCTGTCGGGACTGTGGCTTCTGCTACTGGGGTGGCTCCTGCAGAGAGGGCGAAAGATGGGGCTAAGGATGCCACCACCGGCTCCGCTGGGCGCATCCGTGTGCTTGGGTCGTCGACGGTGGGCAGTGGGTTTGCTGGGGCTCTGGGCGCCCCTTCAAGCACGGGGCATCTGCATGCGAAGACCACTGCGGCCTCTGAGTCTCCTGGAGCTGTGGAAAGAGCACCGTATGGAGCCGAGGTCAAGGACCAAACGTATCCACATCCTGCGATTCGATTCGGTCACGAATCGGGTGGAATTGGAGTGGAAAGAGGACAGGAGCCTGAGGAGAGAAAGGAAATGACCTTGGGGATGTTTACCGTGTTGGGAGGAAACCATCGTGGAGTCAACCCGACTGATAAAGTAGCGGACGATGATGAGGATGAGGTGGAAGAAGGTGAAGAAGGGGAGGAGGAGGAGGTGGCTGATGATGGAAATGGAGTGGACGACAGCGAATCGGATTCGATCGACGTCGATACTGTGGATGATCACGAGATGGAAAACGATGGGAAGAGGAAACGAGATTCGTCGGTGGAAGAGGATGATCTAGGATACGGATTGAAAAGGAAACGCTTTCTCCAAGAGGACGGCGAAGAAAACGTGTGCTCATTCAAGGTCGGACCACCGCCCACAGGAGACTGGCATGTCGGAAAAGAAGAAAAAGACGGGAATCGGAAAGGGAAGCTAATGGGAGATGGAAAAGTGGAAGAGATGGAAACGGATGGCCGTAGAATCGATGGAGAGGTTCAACAGAATCCGATGGACCTCGGTCACATTCCAATCGTCAGAGACATTCGGATGTCGAATGTTCCTTGGAATCCGTATCAGACTGGTGGGGTAAGTTGAAACATTCAGTGGAACAGACGTTGATATGGATGGATGGATTGATTGATGGATGGATTTATGTATGGATCGATGGATGGATGGATGGATTGAAGGAAAGATGGATGAATGATGAAACTTCCAGAACGCTACTCAGAGGTGCTCTCATTCAGGTCAGACGAATGAGAGCAGTCATTAGCAACTGATAGAACTGAGAAGAAGGACCTCGGGGAGGAAATCATCCCTAGAAGAAATTCGTTGAATCAGAAAGAAAAAAATTTAAAAAAAATTATTACCCAGTTTCTATTTATAAATTTAACGAGAAAATTATATCAAACAAAATTGTACACCGCCTGAAACTCTATAATTATGGCAAAATGTTTCGATTCTATAGCACCTTTTGCGTACACATTTGCTATATATGGGCCTGACAATTGATCACCATCTAACATATAGGCTAACCTATTATTTTATTGATTCCAAAAACACAACAACATACAGTTTCAAGTCAGTCTTAAGTTGAGATATATTATACGAACGGATGACCTACAGAGACAAGAGTCTCGCTAAGATTTGGGAATGGGTATAAGCTTACACCATCAAGTAGCAGTGGCCTATACATAGTGGGGGTACTTGCGTAATGCGTATACGGCATACGGGAACCTTCCTGTGAGAATTAAAAGAATAAAGGAGGTTTTACTTACATATATAAGGAAAGTCTGTTTAATATGAACCAGTTAACTACAACGGATAGTTTAAGATTCCCAATTTGGAATTTTATGTTTTCTTGGGAGTCGTGCTAGAAAAAAACGTTCGAATCATAAGCAAACATCTCAAAGCGCAATAAGGAAGAAACACGTGGCAGGTCATTAATATAGAGTATAAATAAATTCAATAATGTCTCTCTCTGCAGGCAGTGTCCCTTCTCCTCCGTCTATACGGAGGCATCTCTATAGCTAAGCTCCCATTGCAGCAAGCATTTTTAATTTTTTTTTAGTCAAACCTGAATGGATGCATGAAATAACTTTTCTAAAGTAAATAAGCACATACAGGGTGGGCCAACAAAAAGTGTCTCTAAGTTTTTTGTTAATATCTTGACGAGAAGTAAGAGTTTTTAAATGAAATTTTACAGGCTTAAAGGTAATTCATACAATGCATCTGCATACAGTGACCAAATTTCACCAAAATAATCTAAAAGAACAAAAGTTATACATCACTTGTAGTGAGTCCATCCACTGTTTTTCAACGATCCGAAAACATAGCGCAACAAAAAGTGATGGATGGATGGATTGATAGATGGATGGATGGATGGATGGATAGATAGATGGATGGATGGATAGATAGATAGATAGATAGATAGATAGATAGATAGATAGATAGATAGATAGATAGACAGACAGACAGACATACAGACAGACAGACAGACAGACAGACAGACAGACAGACAGACAGACAGACAGACAGACAGACAGACAGATAGATAGATAGATAGATAGATAGATAGATAGATAGATAGATAGATAGATAGATAGATAGATATCGTAATCGTAATCGTAATCTCCTAATTTCTAAAGCGCCACTGGAAAGCCAAGCGCGGGGCACCGGCTTATTCACGAGCGCTGCGTTGAGTTAGAAGGGTTGTCCGTGAGAGTAGTCCGTGGTGGTCCGGGTTGAGTTACCATAGGATCAGGATCAAATGCGTTGAGTCAAGGGGTTCTCCGTAAGAGTAGTCCATGGTGGTCCGAGTCGAGGTACCGTAGGATCAGAGGTGTGGAACAGCTACTAAAGTGGGTGTCGTCTGAGCCGGGAATTGGAGGGATGGGGATCATATGAAACAGGATAAGAGTTCTTGAAAAGGAGTGTCTTTAGTTTCGAGTGAAAGGCCCGAGGTGTGATGGATAGAGGAGCCTGAGGAAGGTGATGGTGTGTGATTAGTAATGATGGAGGAGGACCTGAAAAGGATCGGAACTTAGCATGCAGGCAGATCATTCCAAAGGCGTGGTGCTGAGTTGGATATGGCTCGGTTGGAGAACTTGAGATGACTTGTGACCGGCGGTCGAGAGAGTGTAAGGCAGGCGGATGATCGGGTAGAACGAGTAGGCTGGATGGTGAACAGCTCGCGAAGATATCTGGGCTGGGAGCATTGTAAGGAGTTGTATGTTAAGGAGAGAACTTTGAAGTGAATTCGTTCTGGGATTTTCAACCAGTGAAAAGACTTGAGGATGGGGGTGATGTGATGATGTCTGGGTGTTCTGGTGACGGCTCTAGCAAGAGAATTTTTTATGAGTTGGAGGCGCTTAAGTTGTGTGGAATCAAGGTTTAAGAACAGGGAATTGCAATAGTCAAGCTTTGAGTGGACGATAGACGTAGCAATGGTGGAAGCAGTTTTGAAATCAAGCATGGGTCGGATGCGTCGGAGGTCCCGGATGTGCATGAAGCAGGAGCGCGATAGATTAGAGATGTGGTTAGAGAAGGAGAGGTGTGAATCAAACGTTACACCAAGATTGCGGACCGGAGCATCAGAGGTGAAGGTAAGAGATGAAGAGTTAGTCGATAGGTGTATTGAAGGGTCAGGGATTTTCTTGATTTGGTCAGGAAGGCCTATAGAATAATTAACTCTGTTTTAGAGGGGTTGAGGCAGAGGAGGTTGGACGACATCCATTGAGAGATCAGATTGACCACTTTGAGAAGTTCAGCAATGGAGGTGGAGAAAGAGCCTGGGGAAAAGGATATAAAGAGTTGAGTGTCGTCTGCATAGAGATGGTGGTCAACAGACGAGGATTTTATTAGATGACTAAAGGAGTGGTGTAGAGGATGAAGAGGAGTGGACCCAGGACGGAGCCTTGAGGAACGCCGCAAGATAGTTGAAGAGGTTTCGAATAGTGACTGGAGGCTTTAACAGAGAAAGATCTGGAAGACAAGTAGATAGATAGACAGACAGACAGACAGACAGACAGACAGACAGACGGATAGATAGATAGATAGATAGACAGACGATAGACGATAGACGATAGACGATAGATAGATTTTATCAAGTAACATCGCAATTGATCTCAAAGAATTGCTATCAAATGAACTTAATTGAGAGTGCTTCACAACTTGTGTTCAAAGTGTCCAGGGCCTTGCTCACAAAGTGTATGAATACACATTTTGTCTGTAATTAACACCTTGGGAATTTTAATTCTTAGATATTTTAACTTTATTGTTTCATTAACAAAGTGATTAATCTGATAGATTATTTATTTACTAACTTGATCGTCATCTTGCTGAGTGACCTCACAGTGATATGTAGCCTATAGATATACGGTGGCATAGGCGTACGGGAGATTTCAGCAGTGGGGGCGGCAAAGATTTAACTTCTGCCCGAAAAATAAATCCTGAAATCTCGTGGAAAATACTACTTTTTTCCAGAAAAAAGTTGAAGACCTTTTTTTCTAGTCATTTCCCGTGTAACGTCTCCGTTTTTATGCTTATTTTAGCAGGTAATTGAAAATGTACTGCATTTAAATGATCTGTTCAAAGAGAAACCAATTCTTTATAAATGTATGATATAATTGAAACTATTAAATACACAATACAATTACGCAATATTCCTATTTACTTATTTGGCGTATCACTAATTATAATTATCTTTATGCTTATCTGTATTCCACAGTTGAGATATATGACATATCGTTTCTGTAGTGTAAAACGGCCTTGAAATAGTTCTGCAGATCCTCTGTAGATATACTGTATGAAGATAAGCAACCTCGTGCTATATTTGAAGAAATAGTTCTGCTGATTCTCCGTAGATTCACTGAATGAAGATAAGCAACCTCGTGCTATATTTGAAGAAGGATAATGAGATACTGTCAAGCTGTGGAATCCAGATCGAATACCAGACAAGACAATATTCAATACTTCCGTAGCATCAAATTATCACACTCCAACCAATGAGAATTTCCTTCCCAATTGAAAATGACCTTGAAATGTCAACCAGAGACAACGAGCCCAAAATCGTTTCTCAACACACGAATATCGTCTCACCAACCGTCACGATCACAATGTAGACTTCACGGACGTTAGAGTTCGCAACTTCGAATTTCTAAATCGCCTCTACTCTCACACGAATGCCTCGTACTGTTTTACGACCAGATACGAGCATAATCATCATCCTCACCATTGAATAAACTTCAAATGGATTGCCAGCCACAACTGGACAACCATCTTTCTCAATGTTCAAGCAAGGAATCAACCGTTTATGTCAAATTTCAATGACGTGGCTGTTTCCATTCAATTCCAACCGTTACGCTCATTTCGATGCTTTAATTGGTTACGCGTCGATGCAAATGTTTTCGCTTACGTAAGCGTCCGTAGTAACCGCTTGACGTCACTATGACTGCCTCGCTCATGTACGCAAGATTTGTGGTCTCCTAGTTACTAATCCACTAGACGCCAAATTATTAATCTAGATACGCCGACTAAATTATCTAGCTTAACTCCTACTTAGAATTAACATATAATATCAGACAAGTTAGTTTGATAGATAATAGCGATTTAATACGCTACAAATACCCCTCCTTCAAAAGTCTGTAATCAGGCTTTACAATCTCACCTAATTATCTATCAACTAAATTTCTATCAACTTCCTTATTCTATCTTACACAACAATACAACATTACTGAACTTCTTATCTACATTATTATAATACATTACTGATATATTTAAGTACTATGTAATTCCTCTACTCAAATAATCAGACATAACATTATTGCTTCCCTTGATATATCGTATTGTAAAGCAATAATTTTGAAGTGCTAGACTCCACCTCATGACTCTCGCATTTCTCATTCTCCCTTCTTTCATGTACTGTAGTCCGCAGTGGTCTGTCTCAATCACAAACTGCTTTCCACACAAGTACCTGTCAAACCTACTAATTCCCCACATTATCGCTAGACATTCTCTCTCCTCAACTGAATATCTCGTCTCTCTTTCCAATAGTTTCCTACTCGCATATGCAATCGGGTGGTTTATCCCTTCATACTGCTGTATCAGGACACAACCTATTCCTCTTCCCGAAGCATCAGTTTGAATCACGAATTCCTTCTCCAAGTTTGGTAACTTTAGTATCGGTGTTTTAGCAAGTGCTGCTTTCAGCTTACTAAAACTCTCTTCTAATTCTTCGTTCCAATCAACATTATTAGCTGCTGACTTCTTTGTCAAATCACTTAATGGTGCCATCAGTTCAGCACAATGAGGAATAAACTTTCTGTAATAGTTTATTGCTCCCAAAAAGCTTCTTATTTGTTTCTTCGTTTTCGGTTGTGGCATCTCCACAATTTTATCTATTGATTCTCCTTTAGGACTAATGTCGTCGTTGTTTAACGTATGACCCAAGAAATCTATACGTCCATAGCCTAACGAACATTTCTTCGGTTTCAAAGTCAGGTGAGCATCTCTCACTCTTTGAAAAAATTCTCGTAAAATCTTCATATGTTTAGTCCATCCTTCTGTATGAGCTAGTATGTCATCAACATAACTCTCCAGATTCTCGGTTCCATGCAAAATCTTCCTTATAAGTCTGTTGTAGCTTGAAGCACTGTTTACCAATCCAAATGGTAATACGTTGAATTTATACAACCCACTTGCACAAATGAAAGTCGTATAATCTTTTGATTCTTCGCTCATTGGAATTTGCCAATACCCTTTGCAAAAATCAAACTTGCTATATATTTTGCTGCCACTCAGTTTATTGAAGATATCCTCGTTTGACATCATCGGTTCTGGATCAAAAACTGTCACTTTGTTCAATTGTTTATAGTTGCAGCAAAGTCTATTGCTTCCATCAGCTTTCTTAACAACAACAAGCGGTGCTGCGTATGCTGCTTCTGATCTTTCTATTATCCCATTCTCTAACATTATCTCAATTTCCTTATCAATTTCAGACTGTAGATGATACGGTGTTGGATAAGCTTTCATCCTAACAGGTTCATCACTCGTAAGATGAATCTCGTGTTTCACCATGTCAGTTCTTCCTGGTTTATCTGTAAATATGTCTTGATATTCTCTCAGTAATTTCTCCAATTCACCTCTCTGTTCATCTTCTAATTGTGGATTAATATCAACATCCTTGTAAGTCTCAGTTTGCTTACTGACATACAGGTTTAATATCTCCTCTTCTTCGTCTTCACCTTCTCTACCATCATGTACAATAGCTGACACATATGCTATTGTCTCAGAACCTGACAATTCTTCTTCACTCCTCTCGTAATATCTCTTTAGTATGTTGATGTGGTATGTTTTCAGTTTTCCACCATCAACCTCAACTTTATAATCGTAATCGCCGATTTTCCCTCTGACTACAAATGGTCCTTGCCATTTAACAAGCATCTTATTATTACAACTCGGCAGTAACAATAGGACTTTATCACCTATCTCCAGTTTTCTATATCGTGCCTTTTTATCGTAGTACTTCTTGTTCTTCGCATTAGCTTTGTGAATTGCTTTCTGCGCCATGTTACACGTTTCCTCTATACGTTCTCGTAGATCCGTCATATATGTGTACACATCCTTCACCTCGTCTTCCACTTTTTCATTTGTCCACAGTTCCTTCAATATCTGTACCGGACCTCTACATGATCTTCCGAAGATTAATTCGAAAGGCGTGTATCCGTGGCTCTCGTGTACAGTATCTCGTAATGCGAAAAGTAGTGGTGCCAAGTACCTGTCCCACTCTTTTACTTGTTCACCTATCAGTTTTCTCAGTGTAGTCTTAATCGTTCCATTAAGACGTTCTACACAACCGTTTCCCATCGCGTGGTATGGACTCGTCATCGTGTGCTTGATTAGCAACATTTTGTTTACTTTGGCCATTAGCTCTGACGTAAACTGGCTTCCTCTATCTGTGTGAATCCTCTGTGGTACGCCCATCCGACAGTAAAAGTTAAACAAGGCTTCCGCCACTTCCTCGGTACTTATTCCTTTCAACGGTATCGCTTCAGGATACCTGGTGCTTAAGTCGATAATCGTTAATACATAACGATATCCTCTCATAGACATTGGCTCTATGGCTCCTATGATATCCACACAGACATGCTTGAACGGCACATCCAGCACTGGAAGATGTCCCATCGGTGCCTTGTAATTCACTTTCTTATCTACTGCTTTCTGGCATACATCACAACTTAATATATATCGCCGAACTTCTTGATTTATCCCTGGCCAATAAAATTCATTCACAATTTTATCGTGAGTCTTCTTCATGCCTAGATGAGCTGACAGTAGCGAGTTATGTGCTACAGCTAGAACTTTGTTTCTCAACTGTTTCGGAACCATCAACTGCCACTTCGCTTCATCTTTCAATACTTCCTTCCATCTCCGGTACAACAATCCATCTTTCTTTACGTACAGCACTTTTTCTGTACTCTTCTCATCGCCATTCCACTCAGATGCTTTATCCCAGTAACTCTTCAATGTCTCATCTGTCTTCTGTAATTCCTTTATTTCTTTTGTGGTTATATTCAGGTCGGGCATTTCTGTGACCTTGAGTGGTTTATATTTCACCACTTTCTTCGACTCAGCTCTCGTTTCTATCGCTGCTGTCGTTTGATGTGCGTCACTGTTCATGACGTCATCACTTCTAACTTTCTCTATTACGTCATCATATTCCGTGCTCATTTCATCACTCTCAAATCTTACTGTCTTCTTGGCATCTTGCCAACGTGAATTAGCATTCACATTTCTCTTGAGTATTCCTTTATACTCAACTTTTTCTTGTTTCTCACTCATAATCGTCTCATTCACTTTCTCTCCTTTGTCACAATTAATTATATTTTCATCCGTGTTCTCATTCGTTACTGTATATTTCAACCCTCTCACGCGTCCAATAATTATCGGCTTTACTGGTTCATCCATAACCATTGCCTCAACTTCACCAGTAAAATACTCGCTCTCAATGTTTACATTGGCTGTAGGAAAACACCTTAAGCTCCCATCAACTAGGATGCAGTGCGTTTCCTTCCCAGTCAAATCACTATCCTTGATTAGCGATCTCCTCACGATACATGTACTCGCTCCAGAATCGTAAAGACAATTGGCGTCTACGCCATTGACCTTCGCTTGACATTCGTCTATACTTTCAATGTCAATGCAACCATCTTTCCGTTCCGTAACTACCGTACTTGCTGCCATATGTTTCGGTACTTCTTCTTTACCTTTCCTATCCTGGCGTTCTACTGTTCTGTCAATTTCACTCGATTTCGTATTTTCATTTGTCTGTACAACCCTGTACGCCCTATTCTCGTAAATCTGTACGGCTGCAGCTGTGTGTTTAACAAACCCTTTATTTTTGTTCACACAATCATATGCTTTATGACCTACCTTACCGCATGCAAAACAAGTTATCTTGTGTTCCGCTGCCTGCTCTCTATCTCTACTAAATCCTCTATTCACATTTCCACTGTGATTTGTCTCTTTGTTCTGTCGCGTTTCGACTCTTCCTCTGTTCATGTTTCCTTGGAATTTCTCTCTCGATTTCTCTTCAAATGGCTTTCCATTACCTCTGTCATTATTGAATCTCCCTTGAGGTTTTACAGAATTCTCTGCATATCTGTACCCATGAGCTTCGATGTAAGATTCTGCACACGTCAATGTGTCTTTTAAGCTCATTTTTCCTTTCTCTTTAATGAACATCCTCAACTCGTTACTACAAGTGAGGAAAAATTGATCTTTTAACAGTAGATCCTCGATTCCTTCGTAGGTCTGCTCAAATCCAGCTTGTAGCAACCATTGCTGCAAATATCGTTGCAATCTGTAGATGAAATTTGAAGGAGTTTCTCCTTGTTCCATCTTGCTAGTCTTAAACTTGTTACGATACCCTCCTTCTGTCAATTGGAATCTTTTCAAGAGATGCTTCTTTAAACAATCGTAGTCTTGTGTTTCTTCAGCCGACAAACGCTGGTACACTTCTAATGCTTTCGACTCTAGATGTCGCGCTAGCATCAGTGACCATACATCTCTTGGTATCTCGTATTTCGTACACGTCCGCTCAAATCTAAGAAGATACGCATCGAGACAGTCCTTTGCCTCGTTAAATATTGGGAACTTAATGTTCTTCATTCCCTTATGACTTTGGTTTCCTTGGTGGTGGTCACCCATCGTCATATAAGAATCTCCATCATCCCTATTTCGTCCATCTCTCGATTCTATCTCTCTCAATCTCGCTTGAATCTCGAGTCTCTTAATCTCTAAAGCTTCATTCGCTTCTCTTGCGATCCTCGCCTCAGTTGCTTCTCTTTCAAGTCTAACGTCATTTGCTTCTCGCGTAAGCCTAGCGTCAGCCATCCTCGCGATTTCTATTTCTTTTTCTCTAACTGCTGATTCTGCCTCTCTTTTAGCCTTAGCTTCAGCTAATCTAGTCGCCTCTCGCGCTAGCTCCAATTCATTTTCTCTGGCTGCTTTGGTATCAGCTAACTTAGCCGCTTCACGCGCTGATTCTGCCTCTCTAAGAACCTTAGCTTCTGCAGCTGCACGTAGCTCACTTTCCTTTTTCTCTTCTCGTTCATCCGCCCTCTGCTGTCTGAATTCGTTCTGTCTGTCTCTGACAAACGCCTTCAGCTCTTCACCTTCCAATGAGAATGAACGTCCCATATCCAACCACTGTTGCCAGTCTGTGATTGACATTCTTACTTACTCACTTTTGTCAAGTAGTAATAAATTTAACACTCTAATATGCGCTATACAACTTCACACTCGCTTATAATAATTATTAAAATTATTAAGCGTCACACTAGTGCTCCCTCTTAACGTGATACAATCTCTGGTGTATGTTACGCAATAAGGATTATCGCACCGACTCTAATGCTTAAAATCTATACACGCGCGTTGCGCTATGCTTAACAATTTCCAAATAGATCGTCATTTCAATTAGCTTTGTCTCTTCAATATAAATGTCAGTAAAGTTCAATCTAATCAACAATAATATTGTCAATTTTATCCCGACGCGAGCATCCCATTTGTAACGTCTCCGTTTTTATGCTTATTTTAGCAGGTAATTGAAAATGTACTGCATTTAAATGATCTGTTCAAAGAGAAACCAATTCTTTATAAATGTATGATATAATTGAAACTATTAAATACACAATACAATTACGCAATATTCCTATTTACTTATTTGGCGTATCACTAATTATAATTATCTTTATGCTTATCTGTATTCCACAGTTGAGATATATGACATATCGTTTCTGTAGTGTAAAACGGCCTTGAAATAGTTCTGCAGATCCTCTGTAGATATACTGTATGAAGATAAGCAACCTCGTGCTATATTTGAAGAAATAGTTCTGCTGATTCTCCGTAGATTCACTGAATGAAGATAAGCAACCTCGTGCTATATTTGAAGAAGGATAATGAGATACTGTCAAGCTGTGGAATCCAGATCGAATACCAGACAAGACAATATTCAATACTTCCGTAGCATCAAATTATCACACTCCAACCAATGAGAATTTCCTTCCCAATTGAAAATGACCTTGAAATGTCAACCAGAGACAACGAGCCCAAAATCGTTTCTCAACACACGAATATCGTCTCACCAACCGTCACGATCACAATGTAGACTTCACGGACGTTAGAGTTCGCAACTTCGAATTTCTAAATCGCCTCTACTCTCACACGAATGCCTCGTACTGTTTTACGACCAGATACGAGCATAATCATCATCCTCACCATTGAATAAACTTCAAATGGATTGCCAGCCACAACTGGACAACCATCTTTCTCAATGTTCAAGCAAGGAATCAACCGTTTATGTCAAATTTCAATGACGTGGCTGTTTCCATTCAATTCCAACCGTTACGCTCATTTCGATGCTTTAATTGGTTACGCGTCGATGCAAATGTTTTCGCTTACGTAAGCGTCCGTAGTAACCGCTTGACGTCACTATGACTGCCTCGCTCATGTACGCAAGATTTGTGGTCTCCTAGTTACTAATCCACTAGACGCCAAATTATTAATCTAGATACGCCGACTAAATTATCTAGCTTAACTCCTACTTAGAATTAACATATAATATCAGACAAGTTAGTTTGATAGATAATAGCGATTTAATACGCTACATCCCGGTCTGCTTGCCCGATAAGAAGACTTGCCCGAAATTGCCAGAAAAGTTGACGACCTTTTTTGTCATTTCCCGGGTCTGCTTGCCCGAAAAACAGTTTTGCCCGAAATTTGGTGGGCATTTGCCCCTCTGGGCCCCCGCCTCGTACGCCTATGTACGGTGGTGCCCTGTTTCTTTTATACTGTGAAATATGCATATGTGTATAAAATAAACTTACATACATTGTATTCGTAAATACATGTAATGAATGTATGTTTTTATTTATGTAGGGCCACCAAGACAGAAAGCTGGACTTTCATCTAGACCTGCACATGTTCTCCAGAGGTATACTTACTTTTTTCTCAACATTAAAAGTGGCAAACTAGCCTATAGCTGTACATAATTTTTATATAACCAGTGGTTCTAGGACAATTACCCCCAGGACAACTACCCGAGGACAATTACCCCAGGACAATAACCCCCCCATGTTGAAAGAATGACCGAATAACAACTAAGTGTTAGACATGAAAGACTTGCCACAATAATCTCAAAGACTGATTAATCATATTATGTTATGTATAGCAGGGGTTCTCAAACTCTATTTTTATTGTACCCCCAAGTAAAAAGTTGAATGATGGCGTGCCCCCAGGAAAGCCAGGTCAGAAACAAATTGCCATTGCGAGGTCCCCTTGAAGTGACAACTAAAAGTCAATTGTTAAACAATCGAGTGACTTCTCCCAGTCCAGTGTCGACGAAAGACATGCTAAGCTCGCAATTGTCTGAACGTGAATTCGAATTGAATTTCCGCTTTTCAGACGAACTTCAGGCGAAGCTGTTTTGCGAAATGGAAACCAGAGCACATATGGAAAAGGAATATCGTGCTCTTAAAGGTTTGAAATGGAATTGATATTTTACGCACTTTTGAGAGGCGCTATATAAATGTTCTGGCACGTCTAGAATCAGTCGAAAGGATGAACCTGTATAGTAGCATTGAATCATATGCAATACTCTATAGCTGCAATGCGTCTCCTTTCACCGCTACATGTAGTCTGGCATTTGTACATGTATGACGGTTTATACATGCATGACTTATAATGTAGGCCTAATCTGCATGATCACTGAAAGTACATTAGCCTATATGTAAATTATAGATTTAGCAATTTAGACTATAAGCTTTGTAGTTTCCTAATTTAGTAGTAGGCTACTTAGGACATTTTATGAGTACAATTAAACTACTAATTAGGCCTATTCTTGCAGTCCGTGATTGCCTTGTCAAGTTGGCATATCATATTTGTAAAATCTAATGATCTGATCTATAGCAATTCGGAAACTTCTGAACGTTCGGTTATCTTAATGTATAGCAAGTAAGCAGGTATATTCTTTTTGAACCAATATATTGCTGATCGCACTTTGATGCACATCTATCATAATATTATAAACAACAGGCAAGGAGGGATCGACAGCGCCTTAGCAGTTTGGAAATCACGTTTCTGTCAATAATAATTGTAGACTCGATTTCTAGCGAGGCTGAGCGAGAAAGACGACGCAGAGACGAGAGTGACCGACACTTTGAACAACTCAAAGGTAAACATGTCAATTTCTTACACTATATGAAAGTAAGTAATTATTATGGTTATGACAAACAATCTACGATACAATAATGTTGTTTAATGTAACGTAATGTAATAAGTCATTTCTATAGCGCAGCTCACAGCCATGGAAATTCTGTAGTGTTCTCAGTGCGTTAACCCCGAAAAGATCTTAAGAAGAGAGAGAGAGAGAGAGAGAGAGAGAGAGAGAGAGAGAGAGAGAGAGAGAGAGAGAGAGAGAGAGAGAGAGAGAGAGAGAGAGAGAGAGAGAGAGAGCGAGAGAGACAGAGACAGAGAGAGAGAGAGAGAGAGAGAGAGAGAGAGAGAGAGAGAGAGAGAGAGAGAGGGAGGGAGAGAGGGAGGGAGGGAGGGAGGGACAGAGACAGAGACAGAGAGGAAGGGAGGGAGGGAGCGAAGGAGGGAGGGAGTGAGAGAGAGAGATTGACAGATACAGAGACAGATGTAGCCTGTAGGTAGATAGCGATCCGGACAGTTCCACGTGAAACGAAGGGCAGGAATCCCATAATGAGGGCCCAATTATTTCAAAGGATATAGTTTGAGTAGGCCTATAATATTATATTGCTTTTTAAGATTCATGCAAACTATAGCTAAATAGTCATTTTTAAATAGGGCCTAGACTAAATAGTAAACCTGCTCTAATAATACTTTATGCATAGGCTAATCTTAATTTGTAGGACTGTTATATCGAGAATTAGATCAAGAGAGGAAAACTCGACTCTCTCTTCAACATCAACTTCAAGGCAAGTTTCTCGGATAGCTAGTCAATTCGTTTGCAACTACAACCATTTATAATTTTCTAATAGGCCTACGCCAAATTCTTTTGCAACTACACTACGTTCCTAGTATGTTCAATTACTAATTCCCTTTGAAAATTATAGTTCCATTGAATCTTGACAGGCATCTAAAATATAGTGATGCTTAAGCCTAAGTTTAAACTATTACTCTTGAGGTACGCTACTAAGAATAACAATGATGAGCACTGAATTTGTTACGAAACAATTACATTGGTAATTGGACAGTTAGCCTGGACGTAGCTGGTAGCTATTGTTGACAGAGCCAAACTTTTAAAGAATAGCGTCGATAAAGGCATGTGAATGATGTGATAAATGAACGATTTTCTTGCCTCGTCTGACCCTAAATGTCTCTTTTCCACAAGCCATTTAGTACCAACTTACTCAATCGTGGTTCTTGTGTTGCCGCCACAAGTGTTTGAGCTTCTATTGATGTACACTTTGCCCTACATAAATTATATTTATTAGCGATTAAAACTGCAGAAATTATTACAATTAGGAGCGTGATAAAAAAAACTATAGTATCGGGGACCGGCATATTTTATAGCATCTTTGAACAGTAGGCCTATATGGCTACGCTAACCCTAACCCTAATTGACCATTTCGACGCCTAACCTGATCTTAACCGACTATCACGACTCTTGGCCTGAACCTAACCGATCCTCACGACTCCTAACCTGATCATAACCGACCCACACGACGCCTAACCTGATCTTAATTAAACGACACTTACGTCCCCGATACTATAGTTGTGCTGGAACATACACTATCTAAACGATTCATTCAGTGTAATGTCTTCTCTCTCAGAGGCTCGAGACGCGCTTCGAACCCTGTCATACGGACTGCTACTTCCGACAAACCGCTGTGCCGCTTGCAACTACAAGGACACGTTTTCCTTGTCCCCTTCCATATCGTTCCTCTCCAACGTCAACGTCGCCTTCACCAGCAAATGAATCAGATTCCAACGTCCGATCAGAAGAACATCAGTCCTTCATCATCATCATCATCACCCATGGAGCATTCAAGAACATCCGAACATAGTTTGTGTACTGTTGCCATGGTTTCAACAATTTCAGACAAACAATCCGAATGACGTAATCTGTTATCTATAGGCTGAGGTCACTTCTAAATGACGCCATACGATTATGACGCTATAGTTGTTACCAGACATATTGACGTCAGGTACACATCATCAGTAACATTTTAATTCGTAGAACAATAACTATAGCTTTATTTGGCGTCATTGGTGACGTCTGTTAATGGTTTGTGTGCGGCGCTAAATAGCGTTTGGATTTGATGCAAAGAATTTCGACGTCATTTGAGTTTTTCGCTTCATTGGCGTGAAGACGAGTTCCATTAGAACAGCGATGTAGCCAGGAATTTATGACGGAGAGCTTTACAGACTGGCCGGACGCCCTTCCTGACACCAACAAAACAGCATTACAGCAAATCAAAAGGGAATAAAATAGCAAAGAGAATAAAGTAAGAAAAACAATTGTTACCGCAAACAATTCTGTAGTTTTTTTCTTATTTAGGTGGATAAATAACCTTTAAAAAAACTTTTCCTAAGCCAGCTCCATAAATCCGTAAAATCCCTCCTTGTCTACGCCACTGCCTTAGAAAAATGTCTGTAAGTAGGCCCTTTAACTATAGGACTCTACAGAAAACAGAATTATTCAAATGCTATATACGAATATTCGTCTAATTGTTTTCAGAGAACTTAAGCGCGTCATTACAGTATCGGGGACCGTGAGTGTCGGTTAAGCTCAGGTTAGGCGTCGTGAGGGTCGGTTAGGGTTAGGCTTAGGGTTAGTGTCGTCATTCGGTTCCCGATTCTATAGTTATACGACAGAAATTCATCCTATGGGCTTATGGAACCTATAGGATAGTGCAAATCTTAGACCACATCAACAAAGAATAGCTGTAGGTTATCTCCCGTTGTAGGCCTAATGGCTTCAACGATTTCAGACAAACGAATCAGAATGACGTCATTAGTTGTATAGGCTGAGAAGCTCATTTCTAAATGACGATCATGACGTCATATATTCTCGAACAATGGCGTCAGGCGAAAATCACCACTGAGAAATGTATAAGAATTAAATTTCATTGGAAATCATAATTAGCAATGGGATTATTTTGCGTCGTATAGAACAAGAGGCTTATGCGAAGCTGATTTGTTAACATTGAGTCGTCATCAATGGTTGAGAGCTCACATCGCGATCGCCGTCTGTGAAAAGTTTGAGTCAACCCATATGCATGTATAGATAGTTATCATAATAATAGATAGTAGGCCTAATTTACGCTGAGGAAACTCAAACTGTATAAAATACTGGATATGTCTCGTTATAATATATACTGCTGGGCGCCATCGATTACTTTCCTATGATGTATTACAGAACTAGCGCTACATGAATTCAAGAAGATGAAAGACGATGAAAGGAGCGTGCCACAGATGTAATCATGTTCTTCGTTATAATAATAATCGAACATAATTATGTCAAAACGAAATGCGCATGAAAATTAGCGATCACCAGGGTTGGCCTCAGGATGGAGGGGACAAATCGAAGAGGGAGACCGCATAAGGAGTGGCTGGACGACATCACCAGGTGGGGGAGAGCATCACTCCAAGAGCTGAGTCACGCGGCGATGGACAGAGGTCGATGGAGGAGTTTGATGAAGATGGCAGTGGACACCTACGGGCGCTGAGCCCATGGTTCCTGATGATGATGAGGGTTGGCCTCATGACAAAACAAATGTAGTCATGTAGGCCTATTCAAGGACTCCTATAGCCTATATTTAGCGCAATATATCTAGATGTCTATGGCCTGTTATACCAGCAGCATCTAAATCACATAATATAGCCAGACCAATGATTGATGGCATCGTAAATGTGGTTCGCAATCGCAAATTTATGCTGTACCCCGCAGTGGCGGCGCTAGGGGGGCTGGGGGGGGGGCTAAGCCCCCCCCGCAAGAGGCTCAGCCCCCCTAAAAAATTGCCATCTTAATTATTTTACACTGAACTAAAAAAAAAAGGTCGTCAGAAATTTTGGCGGATGGAAATGTCAAATATTTTGCCGCGGGGCTTCAGCCCCCTCGAAACTGATATCCTAGCGCCGCCACTGGTACCCCGAGAGATAAATTCAGCGTCCCACTTTAACAATTGAACATATGTTTGAATCGGTTGGGCCTACCGTAGTTGTCACATGTTTGCGAATTGAACAGTTAGAGAAAATCCAAGAAGCGCTGTTACAAGAAAAGAAGTCAAAGCATCCACATGTATTTTTATGTAGGCCTATGTAAGAATTTTCGTGCTTGCGTTCATGCATGCATGCATGTGTGCATGTAGCCTATGTAATATGTATGTATGTATGTATGTATGTATGTATGTATGTATGTATGTATGTATTGTGAGTGTTAGCTACCTATTACCCCTCTGGGCTTCCTTACTTGGACTCTCCTTGACTATGTGGGAGTTGAGGGAAGGGCAGGGCCTATTTAAAGGGCTACTACTGTGGGGGCTTGCTTCTTGTCGTGGGTCTACTCTGTGGTGTGTGTTCGACTCCTGTTGAGCGTGGCGTGTGGTTCGTGTTCTACGACGTTTGTCTTCTTCGATTGCCGTCCCACCCCGTTGGTGAACTGGCCTACATCCGTCTTCCTTTGGGCTCCGTTAGCCTGGTGTGTCTTCACGTCAGCTCTGTCGAATCAGCTGTATCGGTCGTACTTCATGTCAGCTTTGGGTAACGTTAACCTACTCCTTGTCAGACTGCTCTGTTATTGAATAAATCGATGTTATTTTACATTACGGACCTGAGTATTACTCATCATCTCCTAGACTAGAGCAAGTGAACCCAACAGATGGGGTCTCTCGGGATTTTTTTCACGATAATTTGAAATTTGCGTCAAAAAAGGGGCGTTGTTTCCGTGAAATTTAGCGAATAGTACGGTGGTAATTCCGTTGGAAAAGTGTTATATGGTGGTTGGCCGTGAAGACAGGTCAATGGTTGTTGTTTTTGGCGAATTAGGTCGGGAAAATTAGTGCGGGAAATTTCGACGTTTTGCGATATTGAGTTTTGCGAGTTTTGTAAATTTGGTCGAGACAGTTTTGAAGTGAGCTGTCGTGGGTGAATTTTTGCGCTGTGCGTTGGTCTGCACGTCGAATAGTCGACAGGGCGTAGAGGTAAAATGGCGTCGTTAGAGGAGGAGTTAATTCCTGAATTTGGGGATGTCAGAGACATACCAAGTGACACACTTCGACTGGTGAGTGAGACATATGGTGAGGAAGTGGAGGACGTGTCTAGGTCACAGGTGAGGAGAATGGCTATGAAACCATTGTCACCGAAATTGGGTAGTGCAGCTTGGAAACTTAAGGCACAGGCTAAGAAAGAGGAGGCCGAGTTAGAGCGCTTGCACTTAAAAGAGGACAGAGAGTGGGAGAGAGAGAAGGAGCGAATGAGATTCGAGGAGAAGAAAATGCAAATTGAAGCAGAGAGAGAGGAGAAGAAAATGCAAATTGAAGCAGAGAGAGAGGAGAAGAAAATGCAGATTGAAGCAGAGGAGACGAAAAGGAGATTTGATGTCACGGCCATCAAAATCTAGGGTTTTAAATCTAGCTTTAATAGGGAACTTTATGCTCAGAGGCCATTGGGTGATCAATATTAGAATGAACTAGGACCTAAAACAAATGTAGCTGAGATTCGTTTAAAGATTATATTATAATAAAACAATATCAAACAGTAAAATACAATCAATCAGGGGTTATTTTAAGGAAATTTCTCAACTGCACATAATTGACAGAATCAGCGGCGGCGCCAGGATTTCAGTTTTTTTGGGGGGGGTTAAAGGGGGTTAATCGTCAATTTTTTAAAATTTTTACATGGGGGAAAAATGGATGACCTTTTTTAGGGGGGTTTAGCCCCTTAGCCCGCCTCCCCAGCGCCGCCACTAAACGTCCGGTTAGAAATTTGAGGCATTACCGGACACGTGAGGCGCGGTGGTATAGTGGTGGCGTCATTGCCTTGAAGCCGGAAGGTTCGAGGTTCGAATCCACCTCGCCGAGTAAGGACCTTGGGCAAGTTCTTCGCTCACAATTGCTCAGCGCTTCGGCGTGAAACTCCGATGCAGTGTCCGCTCTGCATTCGGGAGCGCCTCTGAGTAGAGAGAGCTTGAAGGGGCGCTATAACAAGTGCACATACAAACAAACAAACAAACAAACATGGCTGAGTCCGGTAAATAATTATTGCTAGCAACAAGTGTTGGATACTTGGAGGGTAGTTTCTTATTGGGGCCATAAAAGACGTCTATTTGAGATTTTCCAATTACATTGCCGTTTTTCTATCTCCTCAAGTGCAGTCAGCCTGAGATACGTGGTAGGTATACACGTTGAGACAGATAGATTAGATGATGTTGCTTACTTTGACTGGCTACATAAGTACATGTATACAACTGGAGATAAGCCATGCAGCCATTCAACTGTACAAGTTATCCGATATAGGCCAGCCAACATGATGAATGTCACTGACTCACTGCTCCAGATTTCTTCATATATATGATGTAGGCTATATCTCAAATTAGTCGTACCCGACATATTGTGATCCCTCCTAACATTTTACTTAGTAGGCTACTTAGTCCTCCCCGCGCAGGTCTGCATATCGGGAAACGCATCAATCCACTCAATCCACTCATCTCGGCCCATCGCCAACTGCTCCGCCTCCTCCCACCGTCCCAAGACTTATAACAACATCACAAGCATAAGAGTGGCATCTCTCATCAGACTATTCATTTATCTACCACGCACAATCAGCTTTTCATGCATGACGACATGCAGGGTTGCAGTAAATCGAATTTCTAGCCGTTGCATTCTAGATAGGTCTACGGACCTCCCATAAGCGAAATCACGGACGACACTTTTTTATCTACATGTTAAGCTGGACAGCTGCCACGGCATTACGATATATATATATATATATTTATATAACGTGCTCGCCATAGTCCGGTAATTTACTCAAGGCTGCCTGGCAACCCTACGTATACCCTACATAGCACGTGTGCCACGTGACACGGTCCGAGTTTCTAGGGTTTGCGTCAATTGCGTCTTTCGCCTTTTCGCAGTGAAAATGAAAAGAAAATCCGAATTTAGAAAGATAGAATCTTTTTTTATCAAAAGGTAGGTAGAAGGCAAAACACTGGCTGTACGATGACTTGCTGGATCCTATTGCAGGATTCCTTGTGTTCCTTTCGTTTGTTTTAATTATTTTTAAAACTCTTTTCCGTTTTCACCGTGTGACAAGGCTTGGCCTGCAGCGGAATACATGATGTCATACTGTAGCTGTAGAGGTACATGTATATAATTGTAGTGTTATGTGTTTTACTGACTGTTACATATTTATTATTATAATCAGGTGCATTAAATAAGCATCGATACAATCAACGTAGGCCTTTAATTATGGCATGCCCGAGATTGTCTTTGTCCATTACCTATTGAATTTAACCGATGATTAGTGTCGTCGTCGTCGGTGCCTCATTCGTCACTCCGAACATTGGCGGCATCATAGACAATCTTTCTCGGAAGTTTCGCCAGAGATCCTTCTGCTGTGTTGCTTGCATCACCCATTCACCAGCTCCATTGACAGTCCCGTACATTCCAATATTCCATCACGTCGTCCATTCACATTCTTCGTGGTCATCCTCTTCCTCTTGAGACTTGATCCTTCAGTTTCACCAATTATTATATCTTTCTCAAGGCAGTTTATTGTCTTCCTCATTATATGTCCGGAATACTGCAATTTCCTTTTAACTATTACGCTCCAGAGTTCTTTTCCACCCACTTCTCTATTAGGATTATTAGGATTAGTGTAGGCGATTTAATCACTATAATATAGTCATTAAGTCGCCTGCACTAATCCTATTTATTCTTCTTAATTATCCTAACCCTATAATATCACTCTTTATATTATATATAATTTATTATTATAGATATAATTTCTGAGATTGAGATTATCTTATGTTTTTGTAGGCTACAGCCTACAAGGCTAATGAGATTAGATAATTAGTCAACATTATATCTATGGACGGCATCAATGACAATGAAGGGGGCTTCTTAGACTATATAACACGTGTGAGACTGTGAGTTGTAGTTTCTTCTTAGATTATAACACCTGTGAAATGTAGGGATGTATTGGTTCCTGTGCAACTGTGTAAGCTTATATAATTATAGTCCTACTTCCGTCTGTGGTTGCATAAAGAATTGCAATTATAATTAATATTTATTGCAATCTTGAAGGTCTCTCTTTTATCAGCACTGAAATAATAGAGTGATTTTGTTAAGGTGACAAATTAAAAAGCTACAATATTATTATTAGACCTAATATTATTATCATTACCATTGTCGCTAACATCGTTATCGTTATAATAATTATATTATCAAGTCCCGATATAACCTAGGGTCCTGGACAGGTTTGTAGGCCTAATTAATTCTATTCTGCTTTAACAGAACAAAGGACGAAACTAACAACCCACCTGAAAATCACAACTCCCAAGTTGAGGATGACCATGAGACACGCAACGAAGTGGAGGTTGCTGTTTATGGTGACGGGCGTTGTTTTTTGCGATGCCTAGCAGCAGTGCTATATCCAAGTTTAGCATGTGCAGAAAGGTTTAAATCAGGCCAAATCCGTTCAGTCGATATCGCTGCTAAGGAAACAGTTGTCGCTGATTTACTTAGAAAGGAAATTTGTAACGTTTTGAGAGAACACAGAGATGTGTTGCATGAAATGGCAGATAGTCTGCCGTTTTTGCTGGACAATACTGTTGATCGCAGATTTCTTTCGATTGACGATCGAATCTCGGCAATGTCACACCCTACCACATATGTTGGCAATGTTGAGATACTTGTTGCAGCATATCTTCTACGTACACAGATACACCTTTTCTGTTCCTCTCCAGATGGGTTGAAGCTGGTCGCCAAATTGCCGCAGACATTATACACTCTCAGCAAACCTGTACAACTGATGTACAGTGAAGACAGTAAAATCCAGCCCGGTCATTTCAGTTTGCTGATCGCTGAAAAAGAACTACATCGTGGAGAAAATGAATGCGATTTCAAGCAGTCATTGAAAGATGTATTATCCGATCCTAGCAGACCAACTGGCCAAGACGGATGTGAAGCTTATTTCAAAGACGTTCTGAACGACCATGCAGGTGTAAGCAGTTTAGCATCAATCCCTCAACAAGAATCATTTCAGGATGATGCAGTCGATATAACTTTGACAGAATCACGAACTTTATGCCGCAGTTTGTCTGAGCATAACTTGCACAAGAACACTCAGTTGTACGAAGAAGCCAACATTTCGACGTTATTATCATCTGGGAAGACAGAACTCACAGAAGTACCAGAGTGTGACCCAGCAGCATGCGTTAGCTTATCTGCAATGCCATATGACTATGGTATGGATAAAAAAGAACTCAGAGAAAAATCTTTGGAAATTAGACCGGTGCAAACCACCAACACTTTACGTCATTTTCGACGAAACGGCCGTCACTACGTAAGCTGTACAGCTTGCTGTAAGTTTCAAGATTTGGTGAAAAGACTTTCAGTAAAATGTCAGGTGCCACCTATTGCTATGGAGTGTGGAGTAATTTTTCGAAAAGAAACGGTACGGAAGCACTTGCAGCAGCCTTATCATTCTCAAAGCTTGAAGGCTCATCGTATGACAACCTTATCTCCGGTAGACGCTGTGAAAATGTCTGATATGGGAAGATCAATCTCAAAGGTCAATGAGAAACTGGCAGAGAAAGTCGGCAGTCTTTTCGTACACGCATATGGAGATGCAAAGAAATTAACTCTGAGTGCATTTTCATTTCCTGCAAGAGTTGTTATCAGTACTATGGCATCTGCTTTCTCATGGAATTGCGGTAAAATGACAACTGAGCAAGATTGGAACTTACAGTACTTGACGCCAGCATCTCACAAAGAATTTTTGCAATGCATTGTACAAAGTCACCAAGAAATTCTTGCGAAAAAGCTGACCAATGATGTATTGGCATTATCCATACGATGCGATGGAACCGTAGACAGAACGCAAATTGATAAAATTTACGTTATGGCGAAAGTGGTCAGAGGGGTTGGTTCAGAGGAACAATACTTCTTAGGTGCCAGCGAACCTCGTTGCCGAGGCGCTAAGGGGATTCTCGAAGCTCTGGAAGAAGCATGCATTAACACAGTTGGAGAATCTGCTGCAAAGCATATACTAAGACACGCGTCCTCTTTGGTGACGGATGGAGCGTCTATCAATACAGGTGAGAGGTCTGGCTTATGGACTCTATTTCGAGCCAAAATGAGGGATCATCAATCAACATCTGTCCCTTTGTTAACAATCTGGTGTGCAGTTCACCGTTCGAATTTGGCTTGGAAATCTACCAGCAACTCTGTCAGTGAGATTGGTCATATATTTCAGAATCTGGTAGCCCTGTCCACATATTTTCACACATCAGGTCTCAGATCAAGGGAACTTCGGGAAGTCGCAGATCTTAACAACTCTCACCTCGTTGCGCTTCCTAAGCTTTTTGAGGTTAGGTGGTCTGAGTTTTCATACGCATTAGTAAATTCGGTTCTGGTATCATGGTTTTCGCTTGTTCTTTATATGCGGCAATCCAAAGATAAAGCTTCAAGTGGTTTTTTGGCATTTCTTCTAGATGAGGATAAACTCGTACTCCTGTCATTTTTGGCTGATGTTCTCACTGTCTTCAGCAGATACCAGAAACTGCTGCAAGGAGATGGCATCACTATTCTCGACATTGAAAAGACAACTAAGTCGGTAAAAGCACGGCTGTTAGCTTTAACAGAAGATGACTTACCAGGAGGGTGGACTAAGGCTCTGAAGAAGGAACTTGTGTTACAGCCAGATGGCGTAACAAAGATCCTGAAAGGAATTGAGCTAATGAGGACAAAGAAACGCCGCAAAGAACACCACCAATATGTTTCCGATTGCAGGGATGTCAATGCTGTTTGTAGAGAAGTGGTTGCCTCGCTAGTCGAGTTCCTTGACCAACGCTTTGATGTGGATGCTCAACTGATGCGTACTGCGAAGTCCTTTGCCACTCTACAACCTTCAGCAAATTTGGAAGGAGTTCACAGCATGCTCTGTCCTGATCTCGCTTTGTCCGAGCTATCTCTTGAGTTTTGGGAGTTGCTTGAAATGGACAATATTGAAGCTCTTAGACAGATGACACTGGCACAAAAAGTTCGCTTTCTTGCATCATCTGACTCATACAGAAGTGTGACAACGGTCTTGGCCCGTCTTCTGGCTGCTAAACCTCACAGCGCAGACGTTGAACGTCTTATCAGCACAAGCTCCGCTTTAAAATCTACCGGCAGAAGCAGTATGTCGGTCAACTCCGAAAATGAATACTTGTACATTTATCACAACATGCCGCCATTGATAGAATGGGATCCTAGGGCGTCCGTGCTTCTGTGGCTGCAAAAGCGAGTCCGTAGAATGAGGGACACGCCAAAAGCATCAAAACAACGTTGGTTTAAGGGAATATTTACACTTTCTGCAAGCGAACAGGCAGAATGCGATTACTCTTTTAGTCAAGATATCACCTCTGATGTTGCAAAACCAAAAGCATTTTGATCTCTAAAGTAAGTGTACGTGACCCGCCAAGGCTCGTTATGCGAGGAATAGCTGAATTGGGGAAATTTTGATACGGTCTAGGATTATTTGCGATCCTTCATGTTTATATGCTTTAATTCATGTCTATTGTTTAAAATGGTTGAAGTTGTAAACACAACAGCAGAGAAGCCCTGTGCTCCGCCTGGCTTTCGTTTTTAACTAATTATTTTGTTGCAAACTGTGAATCTTGCATTTGATTTCGTTTCGCTAAGCGTTATTTGACTTGCATCAGACAGCTTGTTTGAATATGCCATGTCTTTATCTATAGACTTGTTTTCTTGTATTTTATGTCAATAGAGTTGTCGGTAGAAATTTAAAGTTAAATTCACGACAAAAATGTCTTATAATCTTGTTTGTTGCAATAATAGTTTAATTAAAATATATTAGCTGCTTATATTGTTTATGCGATTGTATGTAAAAAAGTAACTGCACAAAACCTGATTTTCAACTGCACAAATTGGTTTTCCAACTACACACTTTGTGTCTAGATGCGCGTTAAAATAACCCCTGCAATCAATAATCCTATCTACTTATTGTGGCGTATTATCTAATAATATTATAGCTTGTTTCTTATCTTCCACGTTGGACTTTTCCAGCGTAGATGTAGAAGTTCTTCAGTTCGTATGGATTGGAATGAAGGTTTGAAGAGGAAGGAAGGTCACCTTCTTCTTGCTTGCCGTCGTTTCCAATTCTCTTCCGTAGCTGCGTAGACGGAGAATGCTGTAGCTGGCACAGCACTCTGTAGTTTCGTCCACCTCGTTGTTTCTCCACAAGCAACGGTAGCTTCTCGTCGCTTGCTCGTCTTGTTGTAGTTTCGCCCCTTTCTTCTGCCGTCGAACTCCAATCGCAATTGTAGTTCCGAATTCGATCTTCTCCGATGTCGATCGCAGTGCACTCGCAAGTGTCTCACCAAACTTCGCAAAGTTTCCGTACGACAAGCCCTGGTATCTCTATTCCCAAGGACTTATAGTCTCACCAGTGGGACAGGCCGACAACGTGTCGCCTTCCACACCCAATTCACCGTCAGATCTTCTGAATTACCGACAAGGAACGCCACAATCGTCAATGGCCGCCCTTGCTCAGAAATCTACGTCTTCTTCCTTCGCCATCTTTTCGCTGTCTCACTTTATCGTCTGACGTTGTTGCCGTCTGCTCAAGTTTGACGCTGCTTTCTGCCCTTCGTTGTGTTTCGATAATTGATGTAGCGCGTATTCAAGAATTGTTATAGCGCTATTATTATTATCTAACTTAATGCCACAAGTAATATTAATTATAATCTACAATACGCCACATATTGTCTAGCTTAATTCTTACCTATTTAATACTTATACAATGCATCATTTAATAGGTTTGTTTGATAAGAATAGCATTCTACCGCTACATTTGACATGGAGGAGAAACGAATGAATATGGAATTTGAGAAGCAGAGATTAGAAATGGACGGACGGAGAATAGAAGGAGGTGGTGCTGTCGAACGACCAGCGCATGGAAATGAGGATTTGCGTTTTGGGGCAGCTCTGAAATTTGTGCCAAAATTTGATTCGGCCGATATCGAACATTATTTTGCGGCGTTTGAGCAAGCAATGACGTTGCATCAAATTCCGATGGGAAAATGGTCGTCCCTCCTACAGCCACAGTTGTCGGGGAAGGCGGCGAAAGTTTTTGCGGCTTTATCGTTGGAGGAGTGCGTCCAATATGATATTGTGAAGAGTGCGCTATTGACGGCGTACGAACGTATTCCGGAATTTTATCGAAAGAAATTTCGGGGGTTGCGAAAAGAACCGAGGGAAACGTATGCGAATTATGCATTTCGACTGCAGAGTCCTTTTCAGAGATGGATTGAGGGTACAAACTCGTGGGAGGAGTTAGCAAAATTTAAAGAGGTAATTCTCATGGAGCAGTTTGTACAAGCGTTACCTATTGAAGTACACAGGTGGCTGATAGATAAGAGTCCTGATACTGTGGCAAGTGCTGCACGTTTAGCGGATGAATATGCAGTGTTATACAAGCAGGGGCCGAACCATTATTCTGGGGGGTTCCGCAGGGATTTTTTCGACCGTACACGAGGATTCTCATCTGATGAAAGTGAGAAGAAAGATGTATGGGAGCGTCAAGGCGTGGGGTACAAGGATGGTACGCGTCGTGATACAAATTGGGGTCGACGTTCGCCTCAAAGAGGAACGTATGGGTTTAATAAGCCTGTGCGGGAAAATGATGACGTCACTGGTTTTGGGGAACCGGTCACGTGCGCATTTTGTAGAGCGCCAGGTCATACGAAGGCCAGTTGTTGGAAATTAAAACGAAAGGAGGGGACTCAAATGGAAAATTGGAGGGGTGCGAAACCTGTGGGTTTGGTTCAGACTGTTTCGGCGCCTGTTAAACCACAGAGTTTTCCGAAGCCAATTGAATCTGTTGATAAACAGTATGCACCATTTTGTGTGATTGGATGTGTAATTGATGATGAGGGTGCACGAAAGGAGGCGGTATTCTTGAGGGACAGTGGAGCGCTGCAGTCTTTGGTGTCTAATGAATGGTTGAATGAGCATGAGTTTGTACACATGAATGAAACGAGGTTACTCAGAGGTATATCTGGTTCTATTGTGGAATGTCCTCTGGTGAAAGTGAATGTTGATTGTGCATTTGTTCAAGGTGAGGTGTTATGCTGTCTAATGAATTCACTTCCAATGGCTGGGGTGCATTGCATTGTGGGTAATGATACAGCGCTGGCAGGACAGGTGTTGGAGGTAGCGGTGACGACTCGGGCACAGGCTAGAGCACATGCAGTGAGACAGAGTGAGAGGGAGACGGCGGTGTGCAGTGAAGCGGCGCCCGAGCAGTCGGAGATAGTGGGTCAAAGTACGGAGTCGGCCGACCAAGAGCGAACGCCAGGTGAAATAATTGACAGACAAGTTGAACGAATGAATTTCGATGAAGGCGACTTATCGAGTTTATTTGCAGCGACAGAATCTGTTGTGACAGAAAGATCGGAGCTATATGTTAGCCGACAGGAATTACTATTGCGCCAGCGCCGGTGTCCTGAATTGAGACCATTGTATGCACAAGTAGACGAGACGGTGTCTGTCGGTGGGCGTGTACAACCGTATGCGTTGGTGGATGAGGTCTTGGTGCGTCGATGGGAGGAGAAGTGTACACCATTAGGAATGGGTGTGGTACAAATAGTTGTGCCTCGTGACTTAAGACAGAAGTTGTTGCATGTGGCCCATGATATACCAGCGGCTGGGCATTTGGGTACTAGAAAGACACTGGATCGGTTGACGAAGCATTTCTGGTGGCCTCATGTGAATCGAGACGTTCGTGAGTATTGTCGTTCATGTGATGTGTGTCAACGCTTAGGCAAAGGAAACAGAAATTATAGGGCGCCCATGGTCAGTATGCCTGTAATGGAGGAAGTGTTTCAACGCTTGGCAATGGATATCGTAGGCCCATTGAGTGTATGTGAGGGAACGGGGAATAGGTTTATTCTCACGGTCATTGATTTGGCTTCCCATTTTCCATTTGCGTTTCCGTTGAAGAATCATACGGCGCAGGATGTGGCTAAATGTTTGTGTGAAGTTTTTTCGCTTTTCGGATTTCCGAAAGAATTGTTATCTGATTGTGGCTCAGAATTCATGTCTGATTTGATGCAAGTGTTTGTGCATGAATGTGGTATTGTGCAGTTGAAAACTAGTCCTTATAGACCACAAACGAATGGCTCGTGCGAACGCTTTCATCGTACTATGAAAGATATGTTGAAGGCGTTGGCTGAAACATATCCGGGTTCTTGGGATGCAATGTTGCCGTGGATCTTGTTTGCATATAGAGAGGTTCCGGTACAGGGTACTGGCTTTTCTGCTTTTGATTTGATGTATGGCAGAGATGTGCGTGGCATGTTGCAATTGTGCGTGGCATGTTGCAATTGATGAAGGAAGAATGGTTGGCGAAAGATGTTGTACATGAAGTGTCTGGCAAGAATGTGATTGACTATGTTTTACAATTACGTGAACGTATGCGTGTTGGATTGAAACTTGCTGGTGAAAATGCTGTTGATGCGAAAAGTAAATCGAAGCAACTGTATGATAAGCAGTCACGTGCTGTGTCTTTTGAGGAAGGTGAAAAGGTTTTACTCTTGATTCCGTTGGTGGGTAAACCTTTACAGACCAAATATTGTGGACCGTATGTGGTTGTACGTCGACTTGGTCCGGTCGATTATTTAGTGAGTACCCCGGATCGAAGAAAAACGGAACGGGTGGTACATGTGAATCTGATGAAGCGCTATGTGGATCGTATGGATGTGGTGTATGAGCGACCGAATGAGGAGGTGGTGGCTTCTGTGTTGGTGGTAAATCCGGATGTGAGGATGAATGATGTGACTTTAGAGGATAAGGTCTTACAATGTGAAGTGTCTGCTGAATGTCGTGCGGAATTGCGGGATGTTTTGCATGACTTTGCACATGTGTTTAGTGAAGTACCGGGTAAAACATCTATGGTGTCTCATAGAATTGATTTGGTTGAAGGTGCTCGCCCTGTTCGACAATACCCTTACAGGTTAAATCCTGAGAAAATGGCGAGGGTGGATAAAGAGGTGAATCAGTTGTTGGAAGCGGGGATAATAGAGGAGTCCGAGAGTCCGTGGGCAGCTCCGATTGTCTTGGTGCCTAAGCCAAACGGTACAGATCGTCTTTGTACAGATTTCAGGAAACTGAATGGATTATCTGTTCCGGATCCATTTCCTATGCCACGGGTGGAGGTGTTAATTGATCGAGTGGGTCAGTCACGGTTTATAACAAAGCTGGATATGACTAAAGGGTACTGGCAGATCCCGATGCATCCGGAGTCAGTTCCGTTAACTGCGTTTGTCACCCCGAAAGGGCATTACCAATGGAAATACATGAGTTTTGGCCTGAAGAATGCTCCGGCTTCGTTCTCAAGGTTAATTACGAAAGTGCTGAATGGATTGAATGAGTTTTGTGATGCTTATTTAGACGACATCATCATTTTCAGCTTAGCATGGTCGGATCATTTGGTTCATTTGCGAAAAGTGTTATCTCGAATAGCTGATGCTTGTTTAACTCTGAATCTGGCTAAATGTGTCTTTGCTAATGCGTCTGTGGATTTCTTGGGTCATCACATTGGGATTGACGGAGTTCAGCCAAGGTTGAAGAAGGTGGAAGCGGTGTTGAAATTTCCTAGGCCTGCTACTAAAAAACAGGTGCAATCTTTCTTAGGATTAGCGGGATACTATCAGAGGTACTTGCCTCATTTCTCTGATATTACTTTGCCGCTCACGGCTTTGACAAAGAAAGGGATTCCTTTTAGATGGAATGAGGAAGCGGAGGTTGCTTTTCTTGATCTAAAATCTCGTCTGGCTTCTAGACCTATCTTAATACCTCCTGACTTTACTAAACAGTTTTGTGTGGGTGTTGATGCTTCTCAATTCTGTCTGGGAGCGTGCTTGTTTCAGATGAAGGATGGATTGGAACACCCGATCTGCTATTTGAGTCGGAAGCTGCTGCCGCAGGAGATTCGCTATTCGACCATAGAGAAGGAAGCGCTGGCACTGATGGTCGCCTTGCGGGCCTTTAGTGTCTACTTTGGATCCGCAGTCGTCCTGGTGTTCACCGATCATAAACCTTTGCAGTTCATCCATCAGATGGCGAACAAAAAATATGAAGCTCTTGCGATGGAGTTTGGAGCTTGAACAGTACAACTTGGACATTAGACATCGTCCAGGCGAATGGAATGTTCTGCCGGACATTCTGAGTCGTCCATCTGCGTAATGTGAGTGGGAGCGGGTGAGGGCACACGTCAATCAGTGTCTCCACTTGTCTCCTCACAGCGGAGTCGTCGGGCGTGCTAGAGATGCTCTCTGGTACGTCTATCCTCGTCGTATGTCAATGGAACATTCTGTCATGAAAAGTCAAACACTGTCCAGAAACAGTTGCAATGGAACATTCTGTCATGAAAAGTCAAACACTGTCCAGAAACAGTTTCAATGGAACATTCTGTCATGAAAAGTCAAACACTGTCCAGAAACAGTTTCAATGGAACATTCTGTCAGGAAAAGTCAAACACTGTCCAGAAACAGTTTCAATGGAACGTTCTGTCATAAAAGGAAAGCACGGAATTCTTCGGCAATGAACTCTTCAGTGTGTCTGTAGTGTAGGGTGGCGTGTGCCGATGACCATTATACATTTTGGTTCATTTTTGATACACCAGTTGGTGTCCAAATTTTTTCTTGTGTTTCAGATATAGTTTTTTGGACATTTGAACTATTGATGTGTATATATATATATCGTGATTACGTGTGAACTGATGATTTGGGTTATATGAAGTTTGTGTATTCAGATCATGATTATATCGGACTCTTACGTTATTTATGAGTGCGATGCATTATTTAGTTAAGTCTTGCTGAATTGCTTAGTACGTGTAATGGCTTGTACTGAGTGATTTTGCATTTAGGCGTAGCATTGTTCGTATAGTTCGTCGTCCCCGTTGGACTCCTCATGTTCTGGTGGGGGGGTATGTGAGTGTTAGCTACCTATTACCCCTCTGGGCTTCCTTACTTGGACTCTCCTTGACTATGTGGGAGTTGAGGGAAGGGCAGGGCCTATTTAAAGGGCTACTACTGTGGGGGCTTGCTTCTTGTCGTGGGTCTACTCTGTGGTGTGTGTTCGACTCCTGTTGAGCGTGGCGTGTGGTTCGTGTTCTACGACGTTTGTCTTCTTCGATTGCCGTCCCACCCCGTTGGTGAACTGGCCTACATCCGTCTTCCTTTGGGCTCCGTTAGCCTGGTGTGTCTTCACGTCAGCTCTGTCGAATCAGCTGTATCGGTCGTACTTCATGTCAGCTTTGGGTAACGTTAACCTACTCCTTGTCAGACTGCTCTGTTATTGAATAAATCGATGTTATTTTACATTACGGACCTGAGTATTACTCATCATCTCCTAGACTAGAGCAAGTGAACCCAACAGTATGTATGTATGTATGTATGTATGTATGTATGTATGTATGTATGTATGTATGTATGTATGTATGTATGTATGTATGTATGTATGTATGTATGTATGTATGTATGTATGTATGTATGTATGTATGTATGTATGTATGTATGTATGTATGTATGTATGTATGTATGTATGTATGTATGTATGTATGTATGTATGTATGTATGTATGTATGTATGTATGTATGTATGTATGTACGTATCATGTATGTATGTATGTATGTATGTATGTATGTATGTATGTATGTATGTATGTATGTATGTATGTATGTATGTATGTATGTATGTATGTATGTATGTATGTATGTATGTATGTATGTATGTATGTATGTATGTATGTATGTATGTATGTATGTATGTATGTATGTATGTATGTATGTATGTATGTATGTATGTATGTATGTATGTATGTATGTATGTATGTATGTATGTATGTATGTATGTATGTATGTATGCATGTATGTATATAGTATGTATATAATGCATGCATTGATGGATGGATGACTGCATTGGCAATCGCGTGTCCTCTCTTTCGCTCATAATTCATTGCTTTAACTGGGTTGAGATCGTTAATGAACGTTGTCGTTTTCTAAAGTGAGGCATGACCTCTCAACATCGTAAGTTTAGTTCCGGTACTCTTCTGACCTGAGATACAAATACATGTAGTCGCGAACGGTTGGCAAACCGGTTTCCCTCACGGATGCATGGCTCTCACTGTCAAGTCGTGACGCAAGGTCGGTTTCAGCAGCAGAGCGCAGAGGGACAGAGAATCCCTCGTGGCGACTGGCGAAGTATTGAGGGAGGGTAAGATGAACGGAGTGGAGAAGGGCATAGTGGAAAACATGGGGGGAATGCCTGCAGGGCCGGTGATAGGGGAAACAGAGCTGCAGATGCAAGAGGGAATAGAGAGAGTATAATTATAAGAAGAGGAATGTTGAAGAGTAGGAAAGAGGGAGACAGGAAGAAGAGGCAGACGGTGGGATGAAAGAGATCAGGGTGGATGGGAAAGGAAGGGAAAGATGGAACGAGAAGCAATGGGATTATGGGAGGGATGGAAAAATGATCGTAAGAGCCTAAGAGGCAACAAATGGGGGAGGCGACTCCAGGGAGAGACAGAAGTAAACGGAAAACAGGCAGACATACTTATGATGGTAGACAGAAATAGACGACCATACAAAACGAGAGAGAGGGGGGAGAGAGAGAGAGTTATTGAAGACGAGAAAAGAGAGGGAGTTATAATATGTAGAAACACGGGTACCGGGAAAAGTATGCTATGAGACAGATGGGTAGAAAGAAAAGAAGAAGAAAACGAGGAGGAGGAAAGAATAGAAGACGAAGGAATGAAACTGGTAAAGGAAGAAAATAGAGGATGGTAAAGAATTGGTAAAAGAAGAAGAAGAAGGAAAAAAAGAAGAGCAAGAAGAAGAAGAAGAAGAAGAAGAAGAAGAAGAAGAAGAAGAAGAAGAAGAAGAAGAAGAAGAAGAACTTAAGAAGAAGAAGAAGAACGAGAAAGATAATTCAGCTGAGAAACTAAGCAAGGGAAGAGAGGAGCAGGACAACGAGAGTATCTCGAGTGTATGCCTATCTGCAGGAAGCTAGCTGGACGGACGTGATTTAAAGAGACTTCCTTGATTTATTTACCGTGGCTCGGGATATGTTGATAATACAAATTACATGTCGACCATCCATGAAATTCCGTTCGCTCGCAACGTACGACTCCTGCGAACCGTCGCTAATTAAACTCCCGAATAATCGTCTTCGCGCCGCGGCGCCGCCACCGTCGTCTGCCTGGCGCACAATAAATGGCCCACGATTTATAATCGTCATAACCGCCCCGCTGAACCGCGCTCCACCGCCAGCGCTGGTACGTCGTGTGCACGGCCGCTTCTTCTTTCGATATGCCGTCGGCGTGCCCGTCCGTACCGACCGATACGTTGGCCGTCCCTCGCTTCACTAAGTCGGTCCGTCACCGGTCGGCACCAGGCATCCATCACGGGTCCCCCAGGGGAGCGGCGGAGGGACGCGCCGTCCCGCTGGGGAGGCGGTTCGAAACCGCGACACCATTTACAATTCGAAACGAGTTGTTCTGCGATGATCTCCAATAGATATGACAGTCGGTCGCCGATGGGGGAGCCGACAGGGACGGGGACGGGGGCGAGGACGGCGGAGTCGGTGGCGGCGGCGGCGGTAGGGCCCTCGTCGAGCGGCGGGCAGAGCAGCGGTGGCACATAGGTGATTAAGGGATGGACGACGGGTCAGGGAGCCGACGCACGGAAGACGGTCATTTGGCCGCACACGCAATCCGCTCTCCGCAATTTATCCGTCGTCTTGTCATAATTACCGGAGAGCCGAATGGACGTCCGATGACCAACCCGTCCGTCCGTCCGTCCTTCTGTCAGTATGTCCCTCTGCCTCTGTCTGCCCTTCTCAGTGTCCTATAGTGACCGCACACGGCAGTCGTCTGTCTGTCTGTCTCTCTCTCGTTTGTCCTCTGTGTTCCTGTTCATATGTCCCTCTGCTACTCCATTCATCTGTGCCTCCTGTCCATAGGCGTACGGGACATTTCGGCAGTGAGGGGGCAAAAAAAAATTTTTTTGCCCGGAAAATCTGACGAGCTTTTTTTTTAGTCATCCGCCCAAAATTCTTAAGATTTTCTTCCCGTCCGAAAAATCTGACGACCTTTTTTTTTTTTGCCCAAAATCCTAAATTCTTACGACCTTTTTCTTTTTTTACCCCTGCGTGCCCGAAAAATCCCTCCCGTACCTGTTTTGCCCGAAAAAATCTCCGAATTTTTTTTGCCCGTCCAAGCCTCTTTGGCCCGAAAAACACATTTGCCCGAAATTTGGGGAGCATTTGCCCCCCTGGACCACCGCCTCGTACGCCTATGCTCCTGTCCTCCGTGCAGCCTTCCCTCTTTATCCCCCTCCCCAGTACACTGGTTTTTCCAGCAGCTCTCTCCTTCACTCTGTTCGCTCGTTTTGACCCGATCTCCATTTTCCCGTCCTTCTGTATGTCTGTCTGTCTCCATATCTTCTTCTTCGTATCCTATAGTGTATGTCGTCTGTTTCTGTCTATCCCTCTGTCTCTGTCTCTGTCTCTCTCTCTCGTCTGTTCTTCTATTCTTTTATCCTTCTGCTACTCCGTCCATCTCTGCCTCCTGACCTCTGTGCAGTTTCTCTCTTTATATCCATCGCCTTTCCAGTTCTCATTCACTCTCTTAATTCTGTCGTTCTGAACCGATCCTTTTCTTTCCATCTTCAACCAAACATTTCTTCAATCTTCCGTCCGTGCGTCCGTCCGTTCATCCATCCTCTATACTTTTAACCCCCGAAAGCCCCCTTGTCTACGCCACTGATATCCGATTAGGCCTATAAAAGACGAGGTTATTCCCCAATGATCTCAATCCAGATGGGGGGAGGGCTTAGAATTTTTTTTTATTAGTAGGCCTAATCAAGGGCGGATACAGGAATTTTCGAAGGGGGGCCAAAATTTTTGGTCTTGTGAGAGAGGAAAAATTTTTTTTGTCATCGGCCAATTTTCCGTGGAAAAAAATACCATTTCATCCGCCGAAAAATGACCTTTTTTTTTTTTAAGTCATCGACCAATTTTTCGGGAAAAAAATACCATTTCATCCGCCGAAAAAACTGATGACTTTTTTTTTTTTTTAGTCATCGACCAATTTTCCTGGAAAAAATACCATTTCTACATTTATTTAATGGCTTGTTGAAACCAAATGGGGGCCACGTCCCATGCAATTTTTAAATGGGGGGGCGCCATGGCCGGATTGGCCCCCTGGATCCGCCCCTGGGCCTAATGTTTAATGTCGCACAGTTCAATAGTTATTCCATCAATTTGCACACAAGGACTGTGGGCAAAAATAAAATAATGAAGATTTTGAAATGTGATGGTCGATAAAACGGCATTGACAGGAGAAGTGGGGTGAAGCCGTGTCTAATAAAGTTCCCCTGCCTTTTGGGGGGGATGGTTGTTGGGGACAAACAATTAACCGTTCGGTGAACGACATAACAGCACTTACGATGGAAGGGTCTTTATATTTCCTGAAGACCTGTTTTTATGTCTTTGTGCATTAATTTATACCCCGCAGTCGATCGAGTCGATCGATCGAGTCGATCGTAACTCGGCAAGTCGATCGAGTCGATCGAAAAATCGTCGACTCGATCGACTTGAAAGTCGAGTCGATCGTGAGTCTTGCCAAGTCGAGTCGATCGTGAGTCTTGCCAAGTCGAGTCGAGTGTTGTTTCATCTACTCGACTCGACTTAGGCCTACTATTTCTTGAAGTCTCAAAGTGACCTAGGCTACGTGATATAATTACGTAGGCCTTGTGGTAATTTAGGTTTTGCAAACAAGTTCAGCAAATGAAGCTTTTGGCAGCTGGCGATTTCGTGTTAGTGGAATTGTGAAAGTTGACTAGCCTATAGACGAACGTTTTCGATTTCAGTTGAACGACTAGGCCTAGGCCTACAGGAGCGAAAACAGAAATTTCGGAAGTGGGGGGGGGGGGCAAAATTTGTGGTCTTGGGCCGACAAAAATTTCGTAGTTCTTCCACCGAAAAATCTTTTTCTTAGTCTTTTGCCCAAGAAACTTCTAAAAACCCGTGGCAACTCCGGTTTTTTTGAAACCTGATGACTTAAAATATTTTTAGTCATGTGCTACTTCTCTCTCACCTTCCTGTTCCCGTTGCGTTGATTTACAGCTTCTTGAAACCTGCTGAGGGGAGGACCACGTACGTCGTATGTAAATAATAAAATTATCTGAATGGGGTGGGGGCATGACCGGATTCCCCCTTGGATCCGCTCCTGAATTAGCATGATGCAGATCTATTATTATAGGCCTGTCTACTAGTCATGTAGATGCGAATTTTGAGAATATAAAACGGGGTCTTTTATGACGTCACTTCGATTATGATACAATTCTACAATTAAATAAGTTAACTGAGAAAACGAAATTAGGCCTACTGTGACGTCACTTTGATGGGATACAGATCTGCTGTCATATTATTTCATTAATTTTGAGAATACAAAACTAGGTCTATGCATATTGTAACGTCCCTCTGATCATGATACAATTTAACTATTATAAGTTCACGTCGAGAATTAAAAAAAATATTTCTATTGTGACGTCACTTCGATTATGATACCAAATTTACTGGGCCTATTATATAAGTATGAAAAAACCATCCTTTATTTTCAAAACCAACAGAGCAACATCAACTGGCTGGAACTGATTAACGGTGAGCACTAGGCTAGACACTAGCAAAATGTGCTAATTGTATTCCCACAGATGCATGCAAAACCTAATACATAATGCAATTATTGTTGGTATGGCTGGTCGTCCTCGACTCCGAAAATATATGCAAGGTCTATTGTGACGTCACTTCGATTATGATACAAATGTAGGTTACTATTAGGCCTACAGAAGTGCATTTTGAGAATATAAATAAGGCCTATTGTGACGTCACTTCGATTATTATACAGATCTACCAGTATATCATGTTCATTTTATAAAACGGGGCCTTTTATGACGTCACTTCTATTATGATACAATTCTACTATTAAATAAGTTCACTGAAAAAACGAAATTAGGTCCATTGTGGCGTCATTTCGATTATGATACAGATCAGATACTGTTGTCATATTATTTCGTTTTCATACTACAAAACTAGGGATGTTTAAACGCAACATTTCTCTGATTTTGATACAAATCTATTATTATAAGTTCAGTTTGAGAATATAAAACTAGGCCCATTGTGACGTCACTTCGACCATGATACAGACCTACTATTAAAGTAGTATATTTTGAGAAGAAACTAGGCGTATATCCGCCTATTGTGGCTTCGATTATGATACAGATCTGCTATTACAGAAGTACTTTTTGAGAGTATAAACTAGGCCTATTGTGACGTCACTTCGATTATTACACAGATCTACCGTAATAATTATTGAAGTTAATTTACATAATCTAAAACGACGTTACTACGATTACAGTGCAAATCTACCATAAATTCATTGAGAATAAAAATTAGGCTTATTGTTACATCACGCAGATTATGACACAGACCTACTATCGTATAATTTCATTTTGACATCATCTGATCATGTAACTGTAGAGGTGAGCAAGACACAAAACTAGGCCAAGTCGACGAAGTCAATCGTGGACCGAGCCAAGTCGATCGAGTTGTCGAGAGGTCGGCAAGTCCACGAAGTCGATCGTCGGCCGAGCCAAGTCGATCGTAGCCCACGACTCAATCGACTGTGGGGTATACATATTTCTACCCGTTCATCTAACGTTTCTCATCTGATGACCTTTTTTAGTGAAGCATCTATTTCTTAATTCTACTAGTTAGGCCTACAACACTTTATTCATACAATAGTCGGTTATATAATATCACGGTTTATCATAACCGTTCATGTAATGAAATATATAGAAGTAAACAACAGCTGTCAAATTTTCTGGGGAATGTCATTCCTGAGGAAACTTCCCCCCTTGGAGATGCCTAGATTAAACACTGGCCGTGAAAGATCTCACCAATCAACTCGTTGAACAATGTGGGCATGGGGGAATCCAATGTATTCACTCTGAGGCAGAATAATAAACTGAAAAACTAACTTAATTCTGTCAGACAAAGATTTCGATTTATGGGTCATCCATAAAGGATGCCCATTGTCCACAATGCATGGTCAAAGGCAGTGGCTATGACCAGCATGGACACCCACATCTAAATTCAATACACAATTTTTCTATGCCCTACGCAACAACTTCGAAAAAATTGCAGACAGTTTCTACTAAATCATTATTATTTAGAAGTTTTATATAGTGCCTCATCAGGGTAGGCTACTCAGAAGCGCTCTCGGCCCAACCACGGCTAAACAGGAAAGTTTTGAGATTCTTCAAGAACAGAGTGAAGTGGCCCCTGGGCAGTAAGCACAGTGTAACAAGGAGGCCATTCCAGGTTGTAGGACTAGTGACCATGAATGAATGAATTGCTTTGTCATTCGTATTCCACTGTAGAGAGCTCACAAACCATTTAATCAGTGTAGACAGGGACTGTGGTGCGAAATAATAGTAAAATGGATGAGAACATTAAAAACTGGATTCGAGCCAGGTATGTAAAAGCAACAGAAAGGCGATGTATGTTGATGGGCATGCACATGAGTGCTGCCACATCGCATGGATCTTGAAGCCAGTTGTCCTCTTATGCGGATGCCCACAGAGAGGAGGAAGGGAAGACAATGTAGACAATGGGAGGGAGAGTTAAAAGCAGGTCATTCTGTGTCAACATTCTTTATGGACGACCCCTTAGTCAAACTGAGATGCCATAAATTCCTATGCAGTCTCTGGTTACAAGTTACACGACGCAACATCAAAAGACTACAACAATGTTTACAAGCTTTAGTCTCGTACAGTTACAACGTAAATAGCGTCAGCTTCAAACACAAGGCACATCAAGTAATCTATGTACACGCATGCCTGTAAAGAATAGACCTAACACAATGTCCTTTTGTACCTCGCACAAGCATTGTCTTGCTTGGCGCCTGTTTAAAAGCTCAATCCAAAACAGACAAGCACTGACAAACTTCGCACAATATAAGGAGATGCTAACTGAACAGCGTCAAACTGATTCCACTTCCTTAAAAGTAAGTAAGCTTCCATAAAAAGTGCACTGTTATTAAAGCTGTGCACTCTGATATGACACAGTTACAGACGTGACTTCCTCAAAACACAAACTCCTTACACATTGATAAAGAGCCAATACGCACAATAATTATGAATGGACTTTTAGCATACGCCACTGGCAATTCAAACAACCGAATAATTTTCAATCACTCATAAAATACTAGAAATTATTATTATAAAATGCAAGGGTTCAAATAAATCATTGATTTGAGCCAAACAGTTTGTTGAATATATTTTCCTCAACGGGATATGTGTGGAGTGACGAAAGTATTCTTAAAGTAACATTATTTTGAAAGTAATTGTTTTTAAAGCAACTGCTTTAAGTACCAGTACTTGTCTTCAGCTAATAACAATAATAATAACGACAATTTATATGGCATCGTAATACGGCCATACCGCTAGAAGGGCCAAGGGCGCCTCACAAACAGCTAACTGCGGGATAAGCCTTAGCAAACAGATAAGTTTTAAGCTTTGATTTAAAAGAGTCCACAGAGGCGGCCAATCTAATGTCCGGTGGAAGACTGTTCCAGCATCTGGGACCAGCAACCGAGAATGCACGGTCGCCGAAACGTGTCCTCATTCTCCGTACACAAAGGTCGGTCCTCACAAGCGACCTGAGTCACAGCCTGGAAGCGGAGGAATGGGTGAAGTTGCATTGGTGACAGGTGAGACCCAAGTTATAAAATATTCCTTTAGAATCAAATTTTCTGGCTCAGAACAGCCTACAAGGCATGACAAGATGAGTCAATACTCGGTCAGCGTATCTTTGGACTAGACTCATGCGACATAATAACACACGCTATATAATAATACACCAGCTCAATTTAGTCACTTGAAACAATAAATCATGGCCTCAAACAAGAACAATTTACTTCAGCACTACTACAATACATCTCAAATTCTAACTGGCAACCTTCCCTTGCCGTTCTCACAACCTATTTCTTCTCTCGTGGCCTTGCGCACTGGGAGTGCCTCTGAACAGTAAACCCTACTAGAGGTGCTTTATAAATGTTTTAATACACTACAATACGATACATGAAACATCAACAAAAAACAAGGAAACTTTGTTCGGCAATCCATTGTATCGGTTGTTCTTACAGATCAGAGATAAAATAGCTAAAAAACAGAGGCATGAGAAAAACTGCACTGTATTTTAAGACAGTTCCAATATGATGAGATTGCCTTTCAGATTTTAAAATATACAGTTAAAAGAAGATCTGTCCTTTGAGTTCATACAGTGCAAATTCTGACGCAGCATTACTGCCTAGCGATTTTCATGATTTATCATCGAACACAATAAACTGTAGATATAGAATTTTTTAAATGTACAAGTTGCACAAAAAATGACGCAGTAAAACTTGGTGCAATATTCATGCACAAGATGTGTGAACTGACCAAAAACACAATCTTCACAGACTCCACATATTCCCAATAATCGAAATTAATACACAAAACCTCACGGTACATTTTCACGTCCCTAAACACGGATAACACAGAAGAATGTCGACTAGTCATTTGGTGACGGGACGAAGAGCATCATAAAAACTGGAGAAGCGTCATTTACAAGTAGACAGAACTTTACGCTCGTGAGATACTGCAATACATTTTTCAAACATGCGACTGAGAGCTAAACATGAGAGTTAGGATAATTGAAATAAATAAAATTTAACGTTATAAAAACTGATAGATATAAAAATATTCTGACATACAAAAGGAACACACCATAATAACGATCAGGAATCATTCATGTTTTACAGCAACGGTCTGCAATGTACAAACTTTCTGCAACATTTGCACGCATTTGCACGCATTTGCTCCGTGTAAGAGCCACACACACTCGTCTGAGAGCAAATCACAAAAGTGACTGTTTTGAAGCTAAAAAGCTTGCAAGAAATTACATCTTCATTCATAAAAGGATGACTTCAGAACAAGCGCTTGTAAAAATGTAAATGAAAAAATGTCAACGGTAACTAAACACACCTACTGCGAGCAATGGATACAGAGTGGCAGCAGAGCCAGAAATGAAAATGCCACATACTACCCAGCACAACATTTCATATGCAAACATGGTGAAAATTTGATGAGCTTACAAAGTTTGCAAAGTCTTCTTTCCAGATACTCTTAGACATACAACTGCAAAATTGGATAGAACAAACCTCTTATATCTAACTGATCAAACATGCCATAAAAACTCCTTCTCACAGCGACAAAATAGCTCTGCTGACCCCTGTAAAAAAATCGTGAAACAATGAAACTATCGAAAAAATGTCAAATAAAACGGTAAATAAAAAAGGTAGTTGAGTGTTCCTAACAATAGTAAAAAATTTGTCAGCAATTTTCCTGGAGTTGGAATTGCGCGATTTTTCTTGGTTCCAAGTACACACCATCGTCATAAGCATTCTTTTTGTGTCCTTCAGCCAAATCCCGGCTCGCTACAACACGAGGCTGTGACAAAGGTGCATTCTCATACACGAATTCAGACGATGTTTTCAACGCTATACCGTTTGGTTCTGAGTGCAAACTGATGTTAGCTTCTGCACGAGAATTTTCGCAGCAATCGGAGACGACTAAAGGACTGTGACCGCGCACCTGTTCTCTATTTCTGGCAGCATTTTGAATGGAATATACGCCCTGGAATAGTAATAATAAAAAGACTATTGTAAAATAAATTGCTACTGTAAAAATAACGCAGTACCCTAGTAATAAAAACCAGTTAAATACAATTACTGTAATAAAGCAAAAACAACGCTTGCATCAGCAATCCTGTTATGGCAAGAAAGCAACCAATGGCTTGTAAGTTATAAACAGCAAAAAAATATTAAAAATAGCAATAAATAAAACGTTAGATGTGTGCTATCTCAATTCTTTGGTGCACACCATTATATTTAGCACCCAGTGCCACCCACGTTCCACATGTTTCAAAAGAGTAAATTGATTCGAGGTCCGAATTGCAATATTTTTATCCACATCTTAACAGATCTGTAAAATCTAGATAATATTATACCAAAATGTAGCATTGTATGTATTTGTAGTCCATAAATGGTTTACCGTATCCTCTAATGTAAAATAATACCCTTGCTAATTGAAAGCTTCACACGAGAAACTGAGATTGAGGGCTTAATCCAAATCACCCCTTGCAAAAACCTTAATCAAAAGTTATTATAGTTGCTAAAACTTCACGAGGAACACAAATAAATGTTTACAAATGTCAAGGTAACAACATTCACGCGCAAACTTTACTAAAAAAGCGGTAAAAAATCTACCGTAATACAAAATGACTACGAGATAAATATGTTTGGTTATGATGCATCGAGAAGAATGAAAATCACTCAACACACACAAGTGAAAAAACACTCCTCCCATCATATTGCCTAATAGCTTTTCCCAAAATCTGGCAGGAACCTCCATAAAAAACTATTTCCTCCTAAGCTTTTTGCTTTAAAATCCGCTGAATCATATCGTGACCGTAATAAGCAAACAAAATATCTTTAATAATAGAAAGTTTTAATATTACATCTATCCATCGACTTTTCTTAATACCTGTCCGTTTTTGATCCTGTTAGGGGAAATAATTTAAATCAATAATGAAGGGACTGTCATTGACCTTAGAGTTGGGTCTCATATTAAAACAAAGATCGCTTTTTTTATGAGCACTGCTATTTAACGATTTGCTAAAGCCTTAATAGCGTAGGAACAGTTTCCAGAGAGTCTAATTTAGTGTCTCATTTTCATGTGATCACTTCTACCTTGGGTCAAATAATTAAACAAAAGAAAAAAAGCAATAACTAATAATTGTACCAGAGAAAAACTACAAATGGAGAAGACCAAAGTCATGGAGAAGAATGCTTCACACACCGAGGACATAACAATAAAAGGACATGTTTCTTCCACAAGAAATGTGACCGCACTTGCGCAATTTTATGAACAAAAAGGAGAGATCTGAGACAACCTTTGTGTGCAAGTTTGTTTTCCAATGTTATAGCCAATGTGAATCAGCAAACCAAATGAAGAAAGCTGAAAAAAATTTCACGCATGAGAACATAAGGACCAGCTCAGGATTTCACATGAAAACGAAAGGTGAGGCAAAGGTATCTGTTGGGTTCTTCAGTTTCACGCAGTCACGCTACGTAGTAGTGATACACTCCAGTCTTTTCTCAACATTTCTGCAATCATTTTCTAAAAAGACTTGTGACCAGTAATCTTGGGCAAAAGCAATCGAAAGCTGGCAAAGAGATTAGGACCACATGATAAAAATTGGATTTCTGAAAAGATGCTGCAGCGAAGTGCTGCAAAATGGCAAATTGATGAGGTCATCCAACATATTGCAGCATCAGACATGTACTTTCAATATTGAAAAGATCGAATATCAAGTTCAAAAGCCTTATTGAATGAAAGAAGCATTATGTGCTCAAGTGCAAGCCAAGTCTCCAAGAAACGAAAACGACCTCCACTCTCTCATCATAGCTTATATTCACTTCCTTCCTTCAAAAAGCAGCTTCAAACTAACTACCTTTCCTTGGCTTTCAAGCACTTGGATAACCAACTTCATCTACTCCTGGCAGCGGACTATCCATTCCTCAGATTCACATTTTGGCGTGACTGTGTGCGTGTCATAAATTTAATAAATAAATAAATAATAATAATAATAAAGTTCTTCTTCATGAACAGAGTAGCCAAACTTCTAATTTTCATGAGATTAACGACAGCCACTACATCTGTTCCATAACAAATGCATCTCGCTGAGATTTCGCAGTAAAATACACTATTGGAAAACGGTCAACTTTTGGGTGGCCTGGAAACTTTACACCTCAACGTCAATTCATCTCCATCACAAATGTGACAACTACCACACGAAAAACATCATGCACGGCTCTACCCCATACGACAGCAATTGCCACCATGAAGAAACGGCCGCAATTGCCACGCCAAACGACAGCAATTGCCACGACAAAGAAGTCACATCTTGCCTAGCTCTATCCCAAATGACGGCCACTGCCAACGCAGTCCAAGTCGAACAGTTAGCAGTACGTTATAGGAATACGGCTACTTGCATAAGCAGGCGACGTAAACTTTGCCTCGCCTCGCGACAAATGTTCGCGACCCTCGGAAACTTCAGGTCCAGGCGACGATGACAGCTTGCTGTGATGATGATGATGGTCGTCTTCAGAGTCGGAAGGGTGGCCTCCACTGTGGGATTCGGCGACGATCGTAGAGTCTGATGATGCTGTGGTGATGTTGTTCCCCTGTACAGATGACTCGTCCTTTGCCGGGGTGCTTTCTTCGGTTGGAACGCCACGATTGCTCAGGGCAACGTTCAGAGCGGCCATGACCTCGTCAAATAACGAACCACCAAAGTTCAGCTCATCCTGCAAAGTTCAAGGCCGTGAAATTTACTCATCAAGTAAAAAATTTCAAATAAATCATGAAATCAGAGCTCTACAATCTATCAATTGTAATTGTACATTTATATAGTGCCCCTTTAAGAGAACACCTCAGAGGCGCTCAACTCCTCAATTATATCAATTAGTCAAGCTATCAAAAAAAACGAGCGATTTAATAAATACACTCAAACGAGTTTTCCGCCAACTAAAAATCTGTCATTTAGAGAATCAAGAATCTCTCACAGCAAAATTTCAATGAAATCATTTGCCAGGCTCAATTCCATAAATTGTAACATTCTACACAAGGTCTGATAACTACAGAGGGTATAAGCTCTTTCAAACCTTCCCCCCAAGTGTGTTTGGTGTTTGGTGCCTGTGTCATTGATTTCACACTCCTCAAGCCACTCATTTTCATTACCTAATCTTTCAGAAGCTCCAAGATTTAGGTCAATAAAATGATTCTACCGTACACAAAGGAAATTAGACAACATCCTCCACTCACTTGACTGACCCCCCCCATCCAATGTCCAGTCACTTGACTGAGCCCCCCCCCACTGTCCAGTCATACAATCATATGCATCAGTCTGTGTCTCATACCTGAACCCGTCAGCATACAAAGCACCTGACAATCAAGCAAACTAGGCCAACAGGATTGCACAGCAGAATGCCTCGAGCTGTACTTCAATGTATCAGCCGTGCAACAGTTCGGTAAGAAACATAGAGCGCATTCAACATAAAAATTATGTGACACAGCAGGATTGATCATGGGCATCCGCACATAGGGGCAAAAGGGAGTACATGCCTCCCCTGGAAAACTGACACCAATTTTTTAGTTACTATATTTTGGTTTCAACAGATTTTCTAGCACTAAAGATACACAAAGTAAAACTGAGAAATTTAACTTTAAGTATAAATATAAAAATTATTATAATTCTATCTACATCTGTTGTTTTCTATAATTATGACAATATATGCTATATATGCATAGTGACACCTCAATTATGATATTATTTGGACATTGTTTTAAATTTCAACTGTTAAACCCAACATGAAAAATAATCATGTTCTTAGTCAAGCATATGACAACCACACTTAGGAGTTAAACGATGAATAAACTGAACGTCAAGTCAAATGACATCCACTCAGTCAATGCTGTGCAAGTCAACCAATTTGTCGTTAATTAGGTGAGCAATTAAACTGAAGTCATCAAAAGTCATCTGGCCTGCCTCGTGCATCATCTAAATATTGCTCGCCTATTCACGCATTGGAGTCCGGTCTATGTCACCCCACCTATGTGTGTGCGTGTTTGGGTGTATGCCATCAATACCCACTTATTGCTATTGCTACAAGTCAAACACTCGACCTCGTTCTGTAACTATCATATTCATCATCTGCATGCTGTTACATCGTTCATTCGACATAGAGAATGCAGGTGCCTACAAACCTCTCTCTGAGCAAACACCGACCTGGTATGGTTGGGAGCGCCTCTGATCTTTAGTAGTGCTATATAAATACTCGACTATAATTGAGGCGTTGAGCGCCAGAGTGGCCTAACCCTCAAAATATCCAAAATGGTGTTTATGACGCCAATCAATTCTTTTACTGTGAGGCTATCAACTGCCAAAACGACCAGTCCAAATTCTTCTTTGTATTAGGTATTCTATGCAAAGTCTTTTCTGGCACTGGAAGATTTCTGCAATTCTCTGGAGCCAGAGTGGCCTAACCCACTGATTTGTATTAATAAATTAATTATAATTAACTATATAATACATATCAATGGCCTAACCCTTCAAGCTGATGCGTTACGGTGTCATGCGTTCAAAATCGTTCGCTAAAAATGATCGCCAAAAGCTGCCTTTAGTGAAGAAGTTGAGTACTCAACTTGTACAGATTGTGAATGTGAACAATGAACGCAGCTTTGTACCACTTTTGTACCCCACAACCTATTTTATTAGATCAATACATTTGAATCCTGACATCAATGAAGAGGTTGAGCAGAGTCAACTTGGACAGATTATGAAGATGAACAATGCTGAATGACTTACAATAGTCGATGCAAACAGAACAATGAACGCAGCTTTGTACCACTTTTGTACCCCACAACCTATTTTATTAGATCAATACATTTGAATCCTGACATCAATGAAGAGGTTGAGCAGAGTCAACTTGGACAGATTATGAAGATGAACAATGCTGAATGACTTACAATAGTCGATGCAAACAGAACAATGAACGCAGCTTTGTACCACTTTTGTACCCCACAACCTATTTTATTAGATCAATACATTTGAATCCTGACATCAATGAAGAGGTTGAGCAGAGTCAACTTGGACAGATTATGAAGATGAACAATGCTGAATGACTTACAATAGTCGATGCAAACAGAACAATGAACGCAGCTTTGTACCACTTTTGTACCCCACAACCTATTTTATTAGATCAATACATTTGAATCCTGACATCAATGAAGAGGTTGAGCAGAGTCAACTTGGACAGATTATGAAGATGAACAATGCTGAATGACTTACAATAGTCGATGCAAACAGAACAATGAACGCAGCTTTGTACCACTTTTGTACCCCACAACCTATTTTATTAGATCAATACATTTGAATCCTGACATCAATGAAGAGGTTGAGCAGAGTCAACTTGGACAGATTATGAAGATGAACAATGCTGAATGACTTACAATAGTCGATGCAAACAGAACAATGAACGCAGCTTTGTACCACTTTTGTACCCCACAACCTATTTTATTAGATCAATACATTTGAATCCTGACATCAATGAAGAGGTTGAGCAGAGTCAACTTGGACAGATTATGAAGATGAACAATGCTGAATGACTTACAATAATCGATGCAAGCTGGACAATGAACGCAGCTTTGTACAACTTTTGTACCCCACAATCAATTTTCCTATTTTATGACATTTGAAAAGTGCTGCCAATGAAGAGGCCGTGTAGTTAAATTAGACAGATTCTGAAGGTGAACAATGAAGAATGTCTTACAATGATCTATACAGGCAGAACAATGAACGCTGCTTTGTACCACTTTATACCTCTGTACCCCCACAATCTATGTTCCTTTTAAAAACATTTTAATCCTGCTGCCAATGAAGAGATTGAGTAGTCAACAGGGACAGATTCTGAAGATGAACAATGAAGAATGTCTTACAATGACCGATACAGGTAGAACAATGAACGCTGCTTTGTACCACATTATACTAAGGTACACCCGCAATCTATGTTCCTTTTCAAAAACATCTTAGTCCTCCTGACAATGCAGAGGGTGTGTAGTTAAATTAGCTTCTGAAGATGAACAATGAAGAATGACATACAATGACCGTTACAGGCAGAACAATGAACGCTGCTTTGTACCACATTATACCTCTGTACACTTACAATCTATTTTCCACTCCTTTCACATTTGAATCCAGCTGCCAATGAAAAGGTTGAGAAGCCAACTTGGACATGAAGTTGAACAATGAGGAATGATGTTGTACCTTAAGACTAACATCTAACAATGATCCATTATCAGCAACAATTGTACCGGAGAACAAGAAGGATGCTTTATAACGCCTTTGTATTTTCTGTACACCATAGTCTGTTATATTTTTTGCAAGCAGTTAATACCTGATGCAAAATATCAATATAAAACCTTTCGAGTACCTGGTTTCCTATTTGCCAGATTGGTTTAACCCACACCGACCTTGAAAAATAAACGTACAAATTGTACCCACTGTACCCAAATTCTAGTTTTAGAACAGCCTGGGGCTGCCACATGGATCAGAGCAATTGATTAATAGTTAAAACCGGATATAACATAATCACCTGATTTATACTTTACATTCAAATCTTGTTTTTGCATTTTCTCAAAATTATGTTTTTGTGGGTTAGGCCACTCTGGCGCTCAACGCCTCAATTTACCATGCAATGTCATTGCTTGAATTTCATTCAGGGTCGCTGCATGTGTCTTTGCGGATGTTAAAATGTCTGTTCAATAATAATAAAAATTAAACAAATCAGTACACACTAATTCACGAAAACTACAGGCAATTGAACAGAAAAAGGGCAGCAAAACATTACATATAGCTTTGAGCATATACAGTTTGGCAAGTCTTTAGCAAACAGATGTAATGAATGAATGAATGACTTTACATTTCTACAGTGCTACATAAATTATATAAGAGCATAGATAAATAAACAAATTACTAACCGAAAGATCTGGTAACTTGAGGTCACTGAAGTTGCAAGTATCTGCCTCATCATTCTTTGAAAAATCCATTGGACTTGGAGCGGTAAAAATTGACGAACTACAATGAACAAGGACCATTATTATAGAATACATAAACGACAAATGAAGACCAAAGTAAGCAAATATAATACAAAATATACAAATATATACACCACAAAACATTTAAGATATCATTCGGATTAAATAACCACAATATATTCACACAAACACATGAACCAATATATATACAGACGCAACTGGAACAGCACAGTAGAAAAAAGATTACCAGAAACATACTGAACCCCAAATAATAGAGCTGAGATGACAGTTATGCAGAATGGGCCGGGTTGGGCCCCCCAAAATACCACCCCTCCTAAGTTTTTTTGGCCCACCCTGTATATAAATCACCATGTCGTAAGTACATTTTAGTTTTGTTTTCTCTTGCACAGTTTTATGCCATTTAACTACTGCAAGGTTTTGTTTTCGTTTCTGTCACCTAATGTATACAGCGGCGCAGCCAGGAATTTTTCATGGGGGGTTTTGGCTTTTTTTGGCCTGGCCTGATACCCTTTCTGAAACCAACCCAACAGTATTACAGTAAATAAAAAGGGAATAAAGTAACAAAGAGAACGAAGTAAGAAAAACAATTGCTACTGCAAGTAATTGTTTTGTTTTTCTTATTTAAGTGGATAAATAACCTTTAAAAAACTTGTTTCTAGGCCAATGGGGGGGTTTAACACCCGAAACCCCCCCCTTGGCTGCGCCACTGAATGCATAAATTTTACTACTGTGGTGGTCCACACCGAAATCGGTATTAAGTCGGAAATTACACGTCAGAGATATTTAGGGGAATAGCATGTTTGTGTTTTTTGGTTGTTGTACACAATATAATCTAAAAATATTTGTCAGAATCATTTCTTTTGTTTTGTTAAAGAAGACGATTTTTAAAGATATTTAAATGCTTTTTATATATGTATATTATTTTATTTTAAATTAACTTAATTAATTAATTAATTAATTAATTTAATAAGTTTTTACCTTATATCTTTGGTAAGAATAATTCCAGAGCAATAATTTTTGCATCATTTTGAAGCCAGAGACAAGACCTTTGAAATGATATATCAAACTCAATATGTTGCAAAATCACCTTAATAATGGGTTTCGATGTGTGGCGCCACATATAAAGACACCTTGGTAATTGCCCATTTGGGTAATTAAGTAAATTTTGCTTTCTTTTGCATTGCCCTGTTCCTAAACACTCCTGGAAGTTCTTGTTACCATTTTATGAAAAACCAACCGGAGTCAAAAAAGGAATATTTACCAAAATCCGCTCATACCTCGAAACGCTGCTTCCGAAGAGCGAGGTTTTCAGCGCAGAGCCTTTGTTTCCGTTTCCCGGAAGTGACGAGGTTGAAGGTCGAGTGTCTAGATCCGACAATCCGCTGGCTATTGATGGGCTGCGGTTGCTGCTAAGGAACGGTACGTCACCGATGACGACGCCATCGAAACCGACATGGCCAATGTGCTTCATGTCGTTCTGTGGCATGCTGATCATGCTCGGAGTAAGTTTACGTGACGACGGCCTTAGAGATGCCCTCAGTGACCCTGTAACCATGGAAATGTGATAATTATTTTATCGCCGCACTGAAAAGTCACCAGCGTATTGAGCAAAACTGACAGTTCTGTATAAGAAAAAATGTTTTAAAAAATTAATTATTTCAAGAGTGCAGGTTGTCCTAGATTTGGACCATTATCAAGTGTACTATTGTGGCAAAATATCTGCAACCAGTTTCAACAGGAAATTGGTGGTCCACATCCGTAAGGCTTTTGACCTGAGCCAAGTCACATCAAAAATCCTGCTTGTTGACGTTTTATATAGAAACCTGGCATATTTGCATTGGACTTCTCCAATAGTAATATTGCTTTGGTTTCTGTAGTCTGCATCATCAGGACATCTTCAATGAGCTCTGGTTTCTTTACTATCGATTCACTCACATGTACATCAACTTTGAGTATAAGGACAATGCTGCCAGTCACTACCAAAACTAGTAGATGACATGCTTAACCAAAATATCTCACTTTAACAGATGAAAGTGAACAGTTATCCTTCCCTCCCACGATGACATTCTACCGCTGTGCATGATTGGCCATTGAGCAATTCTGCATAGAAGCATGCCAGTTCCATTTTAATATCTATGGTATTCATAATGAAGACAGTTCTAGGTATGTGCTTACAGTTTTGCTGATGCATAATTTGGTCATGTGTATCGCTGACAGTGCTCAGTAGCTGACTATGTATGTACAAGTACATCCCAGTTACACATTGCACTGTGCATATATCAATGCTACTACAAAGCTTCCTATGTACAGCATTCTGGCACCTACCGTGCTTTTCCATGGCCAGCAAACGACTCCAACATTCCAGAGTGCTCAAATCGTACCATAAACTTCACTAAACTTTAACAAAACTGACTGCATTATAGTATGTAGGCTCCATCTCCACCAATTCTCAACAGGACATGTGAACTCTCTGCTATGTCACAAGTTGCTTAAATGAATAGGCTCACGATAGTCCGGAGGCTAAATACTTGAGCAGCGTTGACTGCATATGACACATTACTAAGCCCTAGGCAAACAAACTATAAAAACAAACTACGAACTAAAGGCTGGTGCAGGATATAACAATTTCCGCTAACTAATGATTCAGTGGCCTAATGATTGTGTGTATATAGTAGCACTTAAATAAACAAACCTTGTTCTACCAAACTGACTTACTCTAAACTATATATTTAACACTCAATGGTAATTCAGTTCTCAACAGTAGGAGGATAGATTGCCTCAAGTCTCAAACTTGCAAGCAAAGGCCAATGACCAATAAATCCTCTACACAATGTAACCAAATTGCGGCATACACTATAAACTTTCATTGGTCAGAGGCAAATGCGGAGACTTTCAAAGAGCCTAGAGTCTGATGAGCAAAAAAGACAGGCACAAACGAAACGACCTGACCAAGGTGTGATGTCATGGTTCATTACTTCTACTCTGAGTGGAAAGATCCTGCATGGGCGCACACACGGCACAGGAATATCAGTGGAACAATGCAGAGCCACAACAATAGCCTTGCCAGCCTTTCCATAATGGCTGCACCCTAATATACACTACATAACCCCCATCGGTGAGGGAAAGCTCCACAACATCCAGGCAAGAATAAGGGTCATTAATGAATTGGGTCAGTAAGCCTTCTGACAATCTGAATACTGGTAGCTTGCTTCACAGTTAGAAGCTTTTAGCTACTGGGATCCAACTCCTTTTAGCTATAAAGATCTCAAAGCAATCACCAAGGCAATTACCTTCCTGCTGAGCACAGAACTATAAAAGACTTCTGCCCGATAGAAACAGAACAAGATAAACAACTCATCAAAAATAATAATAACTAAGAAATCAACCACTTGATTCCATTCACAAATCTTTACAAAATGACCTCTTGAATGTATGTATGTATGTATGTATGTATGTATGTATGTATGTATGTATGTATGTATGTATGTATGTATGTATGCATGTATGAACGTATGTATGTATGTATGTATGAATGTATACATGTATGTATTTATGTAAGAAAGTAGCAATTTGTATACATGCATGCGTGTGTAACTGTGTGTGCATGTATGAGCTCCAGTGCAAGCTTGCTGAGTGGCTCATGCCTCAGTCTTTAACCTCTGCATCTAGGGGTTCATATCAGATGAAGATCATGGAAAGTAAGCAAGACATTACTGCCAACACATCAGCGGTTATCACCTTAAACCTTCTAGTACCTCACTATATCAGTACACGTTACACAACACGACTCGCAACTTGTCATTGAGAAGCAACTCACTGAATAATCTACTGCCACTCTGTTAGACGCTGGCATCCTGTACACTACTGCATTAACATGGCCAGGGTCTGAAAACCCTTCTAACAAGTTGAGCCATATCCGACAAGATAAGTCTACTTCTTTGGATGCAAGATCATAAAGCATCTTAGTTGGTTCAAGTGAAACTGTAATCAAAGCCCTAATTTATTAGAAAAGGTGAAAGTACTTGAGTAACGAATCACTTTACGTACCAGAAACTGTACACTTACTCTTAGTGCTCGTCACTTCTGCTTCCTCCGTTCAGCTGAACAAAGTAGCATTCTCAGTCCCTTTTGCTTGCACCCCCACTATGCAGAACCGTGCCTTCTCGGTCGTAGAACCCACACCTCCCCTTGACACTCTGTCCCTCTTTCTAGACCACCTTCTCAGTCATCCCTCTCTCGTCTTACAACACTTTTATTTGGCCATGCTGAGGCTTTGGAGCACCTCTGAGTAGCCCCCTTGAACAGTTGGCCCGTCTTGAGCTTCTCAGCCTCTCTCTCCCTCTGTTTAGGAAGCGCCTGAAGACTATACTATTCGTTAGCGGTAGTGCTAACTTTGGGTCGGGAGCGCTACTGAATCTGTGAGCGGCGCTATACCCGTGGCCCGCCTGGCCTACAAAAATGGCCCGCAGCATCTCAATGAATTAAGAAAAATACATGTAAAAATTGATAAAAAATTGATAAATGTTCAATTACAATTACAATTACAAAAAAGAGGTGCTATATTCACATAATGTATGAATGAGTGAATTACAATCAATGGAAAAATGTAATTTCATCCGATGAATTGACGAAATCCTTTCAATGTTACACGTAAAACATTTAATCACATTTGAAGTAAAGGTGCAGATGATCGAATACGTATAATCTTACATGATCGATTGACTTTCGGGTTGTTCCTCAGCAAGCTGACATCACTTGTTATTATTTCGATATGTGGTGAAGTATTGCCTGGATTGAAAAAGCCGACCTCGTTCGTAGCATCAACGACCCCCAGCCAGAGTCCGAGCTCTGGAGGCTTTTCGGGGCTATAAAGTAACAAACACCAAAAATTGAACAGTTTGAGGGAGGGTGATTAGGGCAATGGTTAACATTCTGGGACGAAAAGCACATGGATACAGCCACTCCTGCTACCCTCCCAAAGGTCCACTCAGCCTTCCAATCGGAAGATGGCATTGGTAAAATGACTAGGACGTGATGGGCGTCTTGTTGGCAGCTGACAGTTAAATTCGACTCCTTTATTTAGCTTAAATGATCATCCGTCAAATGAATTGTAATCATTCTGTGTTGCATCAGTTTGAAATTAAACAAAGATTATATTATACACTTCAGACGAGACACTTCTTAAGGCAATACAATACATTCGTAAGTTCTCATCTTCTTTCACTTTTCTTCTCATAGACCAATGACGTTTAAACTACTAAACAGCAAATGATACATGTTGCACAACAACTTCCACAGTTCTGAAAGAGGGCTAGAGAACTTTTTAAATATTGCATTAAGACAATTGAAGCTGCACTTGCTCTCGAGCTCATGACATTTACTCTGACAATGGACAATAATTATGCGTGTAAAGCATCCTAGAAGTGACTTGCTACCAATGATGCTATATAAATTGTCCGAATTACAATTACAAGCACAACAGAAGTCAATCAACATTAATGCAAGAAGCCACCACTGACCAAAGCAAGTCTCAGAAACCTACCAAAGTTCTGTTTTCTGATCACTGCAAATACAATTTACAATAGAAAAGTACAATAAAAATGTGTCATAGAATGTGAAATGCGATGATACTCACTTTCTTGATAAAACTGTGATAATATCATTTTTCTTGCACTGAACACAACCGGACTGGACAACATCGCTCTTTATCACGACTCGAGATAATTTCATCTACCGACAAAAGAAATCTTTCAGAACATGACTTATCATTCTATAAAGACATCATAAACTCAAGATCACAACATGCCGAGTGCCAGTCTCAAGACTGAATAAAGAAGGAGGGTGATGTTGATGGTCTTTGTTATCACAGTGTCATTAAACTGCAACTACGGTACTTACAGCATGCACAATTGTAAACCAACCTCAGGTACTCAAGAACAAGAACCTCGGTCAGCTTATGAATGACTTTTTTCTGGCAGTAAAATCAGATAAGAGCGGCTGTATCAATCCTCAGTAAAATCAGATAAGAGCGGCTGTATCAATCCTCAGGACTGTGTCTCTGGTCCAAGTTGTCTCAGTTCTCCAGCTCTCAAAGGTTTGTTCCTGCTCATTGCAGTCCACAGGGCTCGCTGGTGTTCATTGTCTTCTAGAGCCATGCATCATTTCTGACATGCTCAATCTGCATTTCTGTTATAGAACAGAGACTAGTAATGTTTCCATTCACATGATCACCATGTTACTGACATGGTCGATGTAGAGAATTCGCAGAAACCCTGAGAGGTACTACACATGTCAAAGATGTCCAGCTCCTCATTTATGGTCTATGTCATGTAAGTATATCACAGTGGAAGAGGATATTTCTGACAACACATGCAAAAATACAGCGCTCTATGCAGCTTGATATTCAATATGGTGGTGATGCTAAATCTTTTGGATTCAATCAAATCGCTCAAATCTTACCACGCCAAACGCAAAATACAGTAAAAGGAGCATTACTCTGATGGTTCCGAAACTCTTCAAACTACACTTCTATGTATTACACGTTTCAGCAATTTAACAAGATCTGCCACACCAACCGGCAAAAATTTAAAGTGAGAAATCCACAAAACTAGAACAAAAATCAAGTTCACAGAACTTTCCAAATGAAAAAGATATTAACCCTCGACAGCTGGGCAAAAAGTTCCGAGAACTTGGGTCGATCTCTTGGATCAAACTGCCAGCAACTCAACATCTCTCCGTACCAGTCGTCGGGACAACTTTTCGGCCGCTGTAAACGACGATTAGACGGTGGACTGACAGTCTTTAATATCTAAAACCAAAATCAATCATTCGATTAATAACAGAATAAGAAGACTTTGTGTTATACTGTTTCATTACATGTATTCATAAAAGAACAGGAAATTTAGAATACATCGCAGCCAACACAATTTCTCGAGTATGTCTGGTATAAGAACCTTCTCTACCCTGACCATTGTGTTACGCCCCCTCCTGCAAAAATACTTATGGGTGCCCATGCCCACACCTCATACCAATTCGGGGCTGGCTCAAGCATGGATCCTCTGTAATGTAAGAACAAGTAAACAGCAGTGACCATATAATGCCTGCATTGGTCCCTCCCTATGGAATGGGCTTCCCCCATCAGTTCGCTCTGCCATCCTCTCTGGTAGCGTATCCTCGTCTTTCTCTCGTCTAAAAACTTGCCTTTTTTCTCGGAGTTAAACGCACTGGGAGTGCTTCTGAAAGGCTCTTGCTGCGAGAAGCGCTTTATAAATGGTCGGATAAGATACGAAGATAAGAATGCATACTTCCTGATTGTCAATTTCCGACCACGGCTGCGTTCCATAGGAGAAGATCTCCCACAGAGTGGCTCCAAACGACCAAACATCAGATGGCGATGTGAAGACCAGTGACGTCGCACATTCTGGAGCACACCTTTCAAATAAATTATAAGCTAAAACTAAGCAATCTTTAATTTATTCCAAAGTAATCCAATATAACGAGATGCCATCACAGCTACACAGAAATCTAGGTGTATATCTGGCTATCTGAAAAGCGCCTTTACGACATCCAAAAATGTGCTCAACAGATCGAAAATGTCAATCAGTGGTCTCAAACACGTGGCCGTGGGCAGAATGCGGCCCGTGGACCTGATTAATGCGGCCCGCAACAGCCGTCTGGTATTTTGTTTTGTAAAGAAAGAAATCGGTTAAAAAAATCAATTTTACATCTCTTTTGCAATTTGAACCAAGGCTCAAGCTGTTTTCTACTCCTTTTACTGTGGACTTTGAATCTGCAACAGCAGATGTATATAGATGGAGTTAGTAGAAGAATGACCATTCAGAGGCACTCTCAGCAGGAAAAACTGCAGAGAAAGAGAAATGTTTTTAAAGAATGAGAGACTGACCCTCGAGTCGTGGTTTTCGAAACAGTGCAATTTAGTTTTTCCAATATATAAGAAAAATAAACTTTCCACAATAGAGCGTGTTTAGTAGGCCTATGGTTCTCAAGCGCTATGCATGCCTTATCGCATGCGTTTAGTTGAGATTGGGGTTCCGCGAGAAAATATTAGGACGCAAACTAGTCACGAAGGGTTCCGTGGCCAAAAAAGTTCGGGAAACGCTGTCCTAATTCATGATATCTATCTACATTCAACACACCTTAGGTACGCTAAGGTGTACGCTAACAAAACTGAAAACTGACCAAGGTAGAATTAGTCCCAATTCTTCGTTGCTGTTATCTTCAAAGATACTTTTGTCAACTCCAACAGCGCTGCTGATGCCAAAGTCGGTAATTTTCACCTTAAAAACGAGCAGATAGTTAAGAAAGTTCAATCCAAAATCAATCATTCGATTAATAACAGAATAAGAAGACAGTAAGACAATCATGTTCAAAACGTCACTCTTAGGAGAAAACCAATTGAAACTCTATTCACAACAGCCACCACACAACATCAGGTGACACTACCAACTTGTGGTAAACTCTATCTCTGTGCATGTATCTTACAGAGCCGATGGGAGAAAAAACAAGAAAATCCTTTAAGTACCTAAATATTCATGATACGATAAGAAAAAATCAATGTTTTTACATATTGCAACTTTTATTTAATTTATTTTTCCTCAACCAAAACAACAAACAAACATGATACAATTATGGCAGTGAATAATACTTTAACATAATTTGGTGAAGAAGGGGATACCCAGAAGGGATGGACAATCCCGCTAATAGGGTCACCCATTACTCATGTAACATATTTTTTAAAAACATGACAGCACATTCAATTGTAGGAATATAAAGATTATTAGGGAGAGAGAAAAAATTATTATTAAGCAATTGACAAATAGAGTAGGCCTACAACGAGAAAAACAACTCTTAACTAATGACTTAACTAAGGGCTTGGCGAAACCACTGAGCAGAAACCATGACTATTACATATCAGGAAGTGTTTTAAGAAGATAAAGGCGAAGTTTATGCTTAAATAATCTAGTGTTAAAAATCAATGTTTTTACATATTGCAACTTACACCCATAGTTACTAACACTGCGCCACCAAACAGTTAAAGTGCCAATCAGAACAAGACTGTCTTTACCTGGTAGATTGAAATGACCAGGATGTTCCTTGCAGCTAAGTTTCCATGGACAATTTTCTGCTGTTCGAGATATGTCATGCCGTCAACGACCTGAATTGCCAAGTCGCAAAGAAGTCGAACTGAGAGACTAGTCCGCAGTGATGCATCCTTGAGACACTCGGAAAGGGACTGCAGGGGAGCGTGCTCCATCACCTGTAAGACCAAAGATATTAAAAGAAGAGTTTGTTGAAAAATCATGATCAAATTGGAAAATTAATTCACGTTATAATAACGGTATTAAATAAAACTTCACATCAAGCAATTTTCCTTTAGTTTAAAGACAAAAGAACTAAATAAAATCAGTTTATCAGATTTACATCAAAATATATTATTGCAAATATACCCATAAAAAAATCTGAGTTCCTGGCCAATATCTCAAGCGAACATCGCAAAGTTGTTAAAAATCCAGATACGCAAAAGGTGTTTCAAAAATGAAATATGAATGTTCTAGTCAATAATGAGGTGGTTCTCTATGGAAGCATAAAAAGCCTGCTATCTTACAAGTAGAACGTTGTCTATATCCAAGACAGCTCCAAAGATTGGTACAAGATGTGGATGTGAGACTCTGTACAGAGCAGAGATCTCCTGCAGAAAGTCGCTGACTGGTTTCTGGAGTCTTGCCTTTGGTAGACACTTCACGGCAACCTGAACCTAGAATGTAGATAAAAGTATAAAGTTACAGCAGCTAATGGCTTTCAAATAACTCTGTAGAAAGTCCTACACACTATGTAGCATTAAGGCCACAACATTGCTAGGCTCTATTTATATGTGGTTTATTGTGGTACTTACATGCGTGTATGTGTTCATTCATTCTACGGATGCGTTATATAGCACCCTATCAAGAAACCTACACAGGAGCACTACCAGCCCAGCCACGGCAGAAGAAATGACTTGAAAGATTAATGAAACAAAGTTTGATTGGTCAAATATAATAAACGCAGCTTTGATGGGAGGTTATAGACCACACTACAACCGAGAAAGCTTGGCATTGCCTGGTAGCTAAAAGCGAGCCCATGGAACTCAGTTGCTTCAACTCTGTGTGCTTGTATGCATGTATACAGGTTAAAACATCTGGACGCCATTGCTCTTGACGCCATTCCTCCCACTGTTGGTACCCTTCCATGAGTTTTCCATATCCATCTGTCATCATTCAATCCAGCATCATCTGTCCTGGCCTTCCTCTTGTCCACCTAGAGCTCCTCCATTTATCCCTCAACAGCTGTTCTCAGCAGCGAATGTCCGCTCAACATGGGTCCATTTCCTTTATCTCTCACATATTTTGTGTATCATGAATCCTTCTTCTCTAATCCTTTCCATCAATTCATTTCCTTATGCTCTTGAATTTCTCCATGTCCATGTTTTGTGCATACTGCATATACATTTCTTAAAAACCTGTTGTCATTTAAGAGCTTAGCATAAACTGTATACCTGAGTGTGGTCGTCTTTTGTCCATGTTCCAAGCTGAACAGTTGAGCCAAAGCGTCCAGTGCCAAGCAGATGACACAGTTCCACAGCGTTCTTTGAAATAACATTCTTATCGTATTGGGTCGCAAGGGAAATCTGGCTCTCTCGCAGCGAGTTGCTTCGTTCACATTTGTTTTCACGGCCTTTACCAAAAAACTATCAACAACAATCACACAGCTAGAGTAGAAAGGCAATAATGAAGCATAAATTCAACGAAAACAAATAATGAATCAATTTACTGCACACAAGTAAATATGTAAAGTCACTAGAAACAGATATATCTACAATACAGCGCAAACTATCAAAACAATGTCATCAGAACTATGCAAATAATAATCTAATTTTCCTCTATTGAACAATCTGGTTGACAGACTGCAACCGATTAGTGTACAGCTATGGAATTGAAACAATTCACAAGAACACAAATCATTTGTAAATCTTAACTACTAACCTATGGGGGCTTCGGGAATAAAACTCAAGTTTGCTGATCTCCATGCCAGTGTGTTATCCAATGTGCTACTGGGCCCAAGGTATTCAACTATTCATATCAAATGTGGCTCAAGAATTCTTGTTGGCACCAAAATAATAAAAACACAGTGACAAAATAAATAAAAATCTCTCAATTCCAATTTTATATAATTTCCTACCTTTTTCAGCTGTCCCATTTTTCCATTCGGAAATTTCTTCCGCAGGTGCAGCTTCAAACGCGTAATCTCCGCCCTCGACATTCCGATGTTGACCATGTCTTCATCCTCCACATAGCGAAGCTGAGTCAGGCTGGTCACCTTCAAATCGTGGACAAACTTCTGGTAGTAGTGACCAACTTGTACCTCCGACAGAAAGACGGACAGGTCGCCCATTTTCGCCTGGATCTGAAAAGATGCAGCTGCAATACAACGACAACTAAAATGACTACTACAAAGGTTGTTAGCGAAATGTAATCAATTGCAAATTTAACTGGAAATTTATATAGCACCACTACAAAGAAATAAAAATAGGTCTGCAATCAGTGCCCAATCTGAACTGATGTCACCCGCAGTGCCGTGAGGCAAAAAAATTGTCCGCAAAATTTCATATTTTTCCGGAAAATTTCCAACGTATTTTCCCCGGAAAATTTTCGATATTTTTCCATCAATGCAATATCACTAAATAAAAATGTTAATCCATAAATATGTTTAAAAATAAATCTCTGTAAGCTAGATTATTTAGTCATTGCTGATTTTTTCATTCAATGAACAACACTGTTATTGCTTACTGTTTATTGTATACACGGAATTAATTGTAATCAAACTTCCCTGAGCACTATTATGGAGAAAATATTTTTATGATTTAGTCTCCTAACTCTCCTTAATATTTTTTACTACTGAAAATATGAAACAAAAACAGCAATTGATGCCGTAGCACTATAGACTCCAAATATTGTAAATTATAAGCAACAGATTAATTCCTATGAGGCCAGTTACATACTATTATTTTATATGCTTCATATAATTTATGATGTTGCTGACTTTGCCATTGCAGTCCGAGAGTAATCTATTTTCAAATCTACTTTTCTTGGTAAGTTGCCTTGAATGAGAGGCGTATGAACTAAGGCAAAGCCCTTTTTATATTTTTATGCAGCCTAATTTATATATTTACTGTGTACTATTTTCTATAATTTATGATGTTTGAAATCCCTTACATTCTTTCCTTATTTTCAAAGATTCAGCTAATTTACATCACCATTTTAACTGCTTCAACACAAAATCATAAATAGCAGAGTACAAGAAATAGTTAATAATAATAATAATAATTAATAATAATCAATAATAGTTAATAATTAATGACAACTCGAAAATATGAGTCAGTGTTTAATATATTTTAATAGTAAAAAAATGCTTTTACAAGAAGATTCACTGGCACCTAAAGATAAGATTCTAATCATCATGTTACATCAAATAAAGTAACAGGCCATAGGGATGTCAAAAGAAAATCGGAAATCCAGTTCTGAAAATGAAAATATCTTTACTGTTTACAAACCGATACTCAAATTCATTTGAAAAAAATCAATTTTGAAAAATTAGTGAAAACAAACTAGTTGCAAAAAATAAACGGTATTTGCTATGCTGCGTTATCCACGGTCCATTAAATATTAGCTTGCTCACCACGGTATTAAAGACAGAAGAGTGCAACACTTTGAGTGCAACATCGTCACACATTTCGTCGTATTTTAACATTTTATGACGGCGAAAATAAAAACCAACGAACGAGACGATTCAATTTAATATGGAGCCTCTTATCTAGACACTTCTTACATCGAAAATATCGACATATCCAAGCAGCTGCCATCTTTGTTTACACTGCCAGCTGGGAATTAGGGGATTTTCTTTAAGGTCAGTTAAGAAAACCAACCGAAATCAGATTTCTACAACCAAAAACATGTTCGTAAAAAATTCCGATATTAATAGCCCTAAAATAGAGTCGATGAAAAATAAGCCAGTGATGCCCAGATGTTAAGAAAGTGCAGTATTTTACGATTTCTTCTGCTCTAGCGATTTGAAGTTAAGAGCAACAACGACAACAGTTACAGATCAACACAACATTACCTGCAAATACCTGGCTTAAAATCAATCATCCCATGCACAGTGTTGGAGATAATAATTTTTTAATGTCTATGTCAATATGGCAAAACCACTTCTATGCCATCTGTCCATACTAAACGTTACCAATGGGGAATTTCAACAGCTACTACAGGTCTCACATTGAAGTTGCACATTGGAGATTGGTTAATCGCCAAGATTGCAACGTGAGCGTTAAGATAAGAAATGCTGCATTCAAAACAATGTTTATATAGCAAACCAGATTGTGGCACATATCCTGATTGGACCATTGTAAATAGAACCTAATAATAACCAAGAATACATCAGCACCATTATATTTATAATTTATTCTCGTATTAATACAAGCACCCACAAACAATTAAATGACAAGAGCTTGCCCTAATTAATTCATTTCTACAGAAGCTTTATCTTTATTCATCCACTTCTTCATTAGTGACTGATTAGATCTATATGGCTTACAACCTTTAGGTGCGAAATGGATAAAAACCTTAAACATTTGACATTTCAGGCTGTGACAAGAGCAAGGGCTAAAAAACTATCTGGCTGGTATAGGTCTAATGAACACACACACACACACACACACACACACACACACACACACACACACACACACACACACACACACACACACACACACACACACACACACACACACACACACACACACACACACACACACACACACACACACACACACACACACACACACACACACACACACACACACACACACACACACACACACACACACACACACACACACACACACACACACACACACACACACACACACACACACACACACATATATACACTATACAGCTATACACAAAGCCTGTTCATTAATTTAATATACTTTTTATCTCCATAAAGCTGCACAGCAGCTGTTCAGTAAGGACTGTTAATTGGCCTGATGAGGAGAGTGGCCCAGCAGCAAGTACACACACACACAGCAGATCAGAACACACTTGACGAGTCATAGTATAAGGGAGAAACAGCATTGGCAGCCGAAGCAGCCAACACCTCAATGGGACGGATGTAAGGCAACATCCTGTTTTGACTGTTCAGAACACAGACCAGATCGAGGCCAGGCAGGCTGCTTAAGGATACGATGGAAGAGGAGAGGATGGAACAGGACAGGACGGAATCATGAGAAGATGGAGTGGGAGAGGAGAGAATTTAGGATCATGGGAGAAGGATCACAGCACACAGATGATGGAAAAAGAGAAAATACTGTGGAAGAGGAATAGTGAGGATGGGTGGGAAGAGGATCGAAGACGAAAACAGGGAGCAGAGGTTAGGAAAGGGTGGAAGCAGTTGAAGAGAGAACTCTGGAAAAGCAAGAACAGTCGAGAGTAAACAGTTTGGGAGAAAAGGAGGAAGGGGGAAACCTGGAACCGAGAAAGTTGCCGCTGAGTCATAGGCTTCTAACCTCGAGATAATTCCAACATATAGTGTTGCCAATGGTCACATGGGCTGGCTGATAATCAAAAGGCCAACTAGAAGGAAAGAACATAAGCCAGATGCATTGGGAAGAGAAGGAGCAGCAGGAGAAACATGTTCAAGAGAAGTGAATTTAAGGCACGTGAGGACAAAGGGAGAACATGTCAGTAGAACAATGAATGAAGAGGAGAAAGTAAAGGAATCAATCAATCACAGAATAGAGAGGAATAGTAGGTCAACTCTCTCTCTGTCTCTGTCTGTCTGCCTGTCTGTCTCTCTCTCTCAGTTCCTTCCGTTCTGTCCAGAACATTGGACGACAAAGTAGGCCAACAGTAAAGAGATCTTGTGAAGAAGAAAGATTAGAGGCAGATAAAGAAACCGCTGTCATTGAGGTAACAGAAGCGCATGGCATGCAGAGGGAAAAGAAATACAAAGTTGCATGCTAAAGCAGCAGATGGGCAGAAAGGAGGAAGTAAGGGGAAGGGGTGGACGGAAGAGAGGAAATGGTGGAGAGAGTATTAGAGGTGACAAGTAGTTAGGGCATGAGGATGCAATGGAAGGAGGGTAAAGAAAGCACTGATGAATAGAAATTGAAATGAGGAAGTTCAAACAGAAAATACTAGGAAATGAAAACAGCAGGAAGATCAAATTTCAAATCAGTTACTTTATAAACCTTCAACAAACGGTAATCAATCTTTGATAAACATAACGAGATATATCTAGTTCATTTGTCATCAACAATTCTTAAACTTCTGATCATTTATATCTGCAGTTATTGCCAAATCAAGAAGAAGTACTGAATTGAAAACCTATTCAGTTTTTTACTTAAGCAAAATTCTCAAAAAGGCACTAATTATATAAATGTCATAGGCACACACACACACACACACACACATATATATATATATATATATATATATATATATATACTGTGTATGGTGTATATATATACACACAGTGTTACACACACACACCATACAGTTATAAATCAGATACAGTTATCACGGTATAAATCTGTGAAATGAACTCAACTACGGAGGTACCTAAAAAAAGATAAATCCATTGCTTGCATAATGACATTTAAGAGAATAAAGAGTTCCACAAAGCTGCTGTTAGGGAATTCAATAAAAATGGATCATTCTGCCAAAATACACAGAGACAAAAAGTCATACATGTATCCGAAAGTATCCAAATAAAACAAAAATTGATACAAAGACACAGCAGCAGCAAATCAAAGTCTCCTGCTTCCAGGACCTTATAGAGGTCACATTTATGCTTGAGTAGCATAATATGTGCAAGTCAATGATGCTCCAGTTTCTGAAGATATTGCAATTGTAATCCGACACTTTCTACAAAGAGTCACTTGAAGAAACAAAAACTCATCAGTTGGGCTCCTTAACTGAACTGGCGAGTTTTTACAGAATTCAGATGCCTGTAAAATTATGGAACAAACAAACCGAGGAACTTGCAAATCATGCCTTTGAGAAAGGTGATCCCAGTTGGTGGGTCTAAATATCAAAGCTTCTGGACCGAGCTGTAGAAGTACACATATGAGGAATAGACAGGAGTCTGTGGTCAGCTGACTGAAGGGCACAATGACCCGGGATGAGGAGAGACTGCCTTCTGGCTCCATAACGTGCAGAAGAGTACAAAACAACTTTTCGGCTCCATAACGTGCAGAAGAGTACACAACAACTTTTCTGCCTGAAAACATGGATCTAACAGGAAGCAGATGGCTTAAATTCTGTGTATATAATATATATACACATCTATATATATATGAACTATATATATATGTATATATATTTCAGTGCACTGCCACCTTGTTTATCAACATCTGATCCCTTCTGGTCATGTTTTGCTACATGCGTATCTGTACTTGATCAGAACTACTCAAAACAACATAGCCAAGCTTCACATTGAAGCTTCAGTAATCCTTTCAATTACCTGTTTGCCTTGGTCATACATTAGTCATACTCTTAAAAAGGTGCTACATAAATCTCTTAAATGAATGAATAAATTAATTAATTCTATGCCCTTCAAGAAATCTACTTAGTAATGCTTCCAGACCAGCCATGGCTAAAGAAAAAACCACTTGAGTGATTTTTATACAAAGTGTGATTTGTGCAGCTCTGATATGGAGATCATTCCAGATGGAGGGACCTACAGCTGAGAAAACCCAGCGTTGTCTAGCAGCCAAATGAATATAATAATTTTCGTTTATTCAACAATCCGGTTGACAGACCGCAACCGGTTACAGTGTACAATTATGCAGTTGACACAGTTTACTGGAACTCAGATTACAGAATACATAAATCTTAACTAGCAACAGGACAGACAGCCTGCAATAATCGGCGTTAATAGCAGCCTACAAAGCATGTCCGCCCTGTACAGGGCACAAACTCATTACCTCTTGCTCTCTATGCCAGCGTGTAATCCATTGCGCTACCGGCTGCCCCTCCACCAAACAAATGAGTCCATGGAACCCGGAGTTCTCCTCATCGCAGAGCAAAGAGCCCAACATACTACCAGACACTGGGCGGCAGAAATTGTACAGGTAAGGTATGGAATGGACTCCCACTGGCATCACGCCTGAAGCCTAGGGTTCACTCAGAGGTGTTCTGCTGCAGCCTTAAGACCATCTTTTTAAGATGGATTGGGTCCGGATTAACCTCAAGTATTAACCAATGAAGGGACTATATAAATCTTCACAATGAATGAATTAATTAATTATATTAAACACAATAATTGTCAGGTGTTGCTATCTGGTAGACAACGAAATATTCTTATGAAACATTGCAGACTTTGTGTGCATAATGCCCAGCCAATGCTGTCAAACAGCGAAATTACATGCACATAACACTCACTTTTGGAACAACATACCATCAGTTCCGAAACTGGAAAGCAAGCTTGAACATGAAGTGTCGGCAACCTTACTTTCTGACAATCAGTACACGAAAGCAAACGGCCACTGCTCTCCCTCACAAGTCATTTTCCCATATAGCACAGATTAGAGTCCTGACTTCTTAGAAGTTTAAGCTTACCGTTCAGAATGCCAACCACTTGAGTTCATTTAAAGTGTAATCAAATCATTAGTACTTTAAATTTGTTTCCTTTAGTTGTCATGCTTTTACAACTAAGGGTTTAAGACTTTCAGTAAAAGTATGTCTGGAATGTCACCTTCCAAATTTACAAATAAGACATTAAGCATACATTTTGGTAGACGTGTATGTAGCATCGTAGACTATTCGCCATTCCATGGGTTCCAGTGTTGGTCGAATACAAGCCATTGACAAAAAGAATTCTTGCTAAATAAGTCGGATTGATGAAAATATTTGTTACTTGAATAAAAGTGGTATTAATAAAAACAATTTTGATGAAATCGAAACTGGATTGATGAACACTAATTTTTAATTAAACAGAAAGATGCATTGATGAAAAATAATTGCTGATAATTGCTGTCTAAATAGAAGCAGGACTGATTAAATGTAGTCTTGCCTAAACAGCAGCTGGATCGACGAGAAGCAAGATTGTCAAACTAGAAGTTGGGTTGATTAAAAATAATAATGCTGTAATGAGCGAATAATATTTACGACACTAAAATATATACGCTAAACCTACTCTTTACATATTTGTGTACAATCATACAATGCTACCAAAAATTGTAAGGAATGCTTTAAATAATATAATAATCAGCACAAAACTAAACTTTAATCCATTGAGATTACTAGCATGCGCCCAACAAGATGCACCCAAGGGATAAGCATGTGATTCAGAAGCCAATGAAATTTAATGACCCATGGGTAAGAGTCCACTTACAAGAGGACAAAAACAAGTAAAGACTAGATCATAACATACGAAGACAGTTCTGTGTGATAATCAGTGAACTAAAGATTACTGTCACAGACTTGTTACTGATAGCAACAGGTAGCTGCGAATAAACTGAAACTGTCTGTGCTGTGTAAGACTTTAAGTCACATGTCTTGTGAAAGTGTGCACGGTAATAACACAATTCTTTCTCTTTCATAACACAGAATGAGGTTAGCAGCCAGCTTGCTGATATGCCACTGCTCTCAATCAAAACCAACCCAAAAATCAACATATTCACTACAAAACTGCAATCGAAAAAACAAGTAATCCATCAGGCTTCGCTTACTTAAAGGGGTTAACCCGAATCCTAGAAACCCCAATCCCCGAAAACGCTGAAAATACGCAAAAAGCTCGATTTCCCGAAAACAGTTTTATAGAAAGCGGCCGAACTTCCGATAAACTATTCAGAGTTAAATTAAATGGGTTAATTTCTATAATGACTCGGTAGCAAGTAAACAATATGGTGGCCACAGATCAGCGCATAATAGAGTGCTGTCACGTGAGGCGATCAATAGCCCAATAAATAGCCCAATGTTTCCAACAGCCTATGGCGAAAAATAGTGCAATGTTTCCAACAGTTTCCGCGAAAGTAAGCACGTCAGAATAATAGTTTAAATTATTTAATAATCAGTTTTAGTGGTGGTCAAATGACAGTTGGACTGAAGTAAATAATTTTTTGTAAACAGAAGTCGGATTGATGAAAATGATTTTCCTAAAACAGAAGTGGGATTGGTTAAAAGCTTTATAATTTTCACAAACGAGAATAAAAATCAATTAAACACGTGTTACATATTATATGCAAAGACCTTATATGTTCGTTAATCCAGCTTCGATTTTCAGGTCTAAAAATACCGGCATCCAGCTTCCATTTCTAAATACCTTTTAATTTATTATTTCTAAATACCTTCATTTTAATTATTTACTTGCTAAATTAACGTGCTTACTTTCGCGGAAACATTGGGCTATTTATTGGGCTGTTGATCGCCGCACGTGACAGCGCTTTATTCTGCGCTGATCTGTGGCCACCATATTGTTTACTTGCTACCGAGTCATTATAGAAATTAACCATTAAATGCATGACTTAATGGTCCTGCCAGCCTTATTGACAGCACAGTTCAATGTAAAAATTAGGATTTTGCCTAGAAAGTCGGTTTCGGGGATACGGCCGATATTCCTTTCGGGGATTCGCGTTTCGGGGATTCGGGCCGCACCCCTTTTATTTAAAAGCCATGTGTTGCAGGACGTCCATAGCCATCAATAATTACTCAGTCGTCATTACATAAATTATCATCGACAAGCGATATACAGTTTACAAGTCGAAACTTACTGACACGTAATTACAAAAAACCTCATATACATGCAATGCGTAATGACAAGCTGCGAAAATACTAGATCCGCGTTTTCACATCCTCGCGAAAATCAACAGTGCGCCCTATTCGCGCCATCAGTTCCGATACCGTGCGTAAACTAATTGAAAAATCCTACAAAAGTGAACGCCAATGCAGGACTTTACCAGTGAGGCTGAAGTTCGGTGTTTGTTTTAGCGTTATAAATCGTCAAATTGTCAGTCTCCGTAACAGTTTAAAACGCGCATTTGTTGTAGAAAACATATCGAAAACCGACAACTACAACGACAAAGATCAACCCAAGAATCTACCGAGCAGCAACATAGACGATATATCTATTTAAAGACACCACATGAAGTCATTCATACTGCGCGTCACATAGAACTTGGGGGAAGTCTGTTTCCTTACCCGTGGGCCGTGCACGGGCTATCTTACATTATAAAATAGCGAGTAGGCCTAAATCAGGAAATCATTACGAAGCAAAGACACTGTCTTTCGGTCCCATCAACCTGGCTGGTTAATTCAGTTATAGTAAAAGGGCGTGGCTGCATGGAGTTCCTTTTGGTTTTGTTGTTTACCGATGGCAATAGTTTTTGTCCCTCCAGCATCGATTTTAAGTGATCTTTTGCTGCTGCTACCTACTCGGTCCAACAGTTCTTGTAGATCCTTTTCAGCAGGGCCGGATTAACAAATGTGGAGGCCCTAGCTGTTCAATAGGCCTAAATCTGTGTGCCCGGCCCGTATACCCCGCCGCAGTCGATCGAGTCGTGGCTCGGTTGACTTGGCCTAGTTTTGACTCTTGCTCGCGTCTGCAGTTATGTGATCTCAAAATGAAATTATACGATAGTAGATCTGTGTCATAATCTGTGTGTCGTCACAATAAGCCTAATTTCAATTTATCAGCGAATTTATATAATAGTAGACTTGCACTGAAATCGTAGTGACGTCACAATTATAGACCTCTTTTAAGATTCTGAAAATTAACTTAAATGATTGTTACAGTAAATTTGTGTAATAATCGGTGACGTCATAATAGGCCATGATTATACTCTTCAATAATAGTATCTCTATCATAATCGAAGTGACGTCACAATAGGCATAGTTTATTCTCAAAACCAACGTATTTAATAGTAGGTCTGTATCATGATCGAAGTGACGTCACGATGGATCTAGTTTTATGTTCTCAAGCTGAACGTATAATATAAATAGATTTGTATCATAGTCAGAGCGATGTTGCGTTAGGCCTAAAAGTTTTAAAACAGCCCGCGGCCGTGTTTGTAAAAGGACTTGGTCCCAGAGACCACATCACACCTACACTGAAGCAACTGCACTGGCTTCCCTTACGTGCTCGTATCACCATCAAAATCTCCCTCCTGATGTATCATATCATGATATCCACTCCGGAACCTCCCCATCATAGCCTACATGGATGGCATCCATGGACCATGGTCACGTCATGCTCTGCCTCTAATTCTAGAGGATACATGTCGATCGATCGTCATTGCGAAGTGATTTTGGCAAGCCTCTCCGCACAAACCGGAAGTTTGGAAGTCGCTCGATCTTTCTCAGTTTCAAGACCCAAAGAGTTGAAAAGTCTTCCAATGGACTTTCATTCGTCAATGTTCATCTGTTACGGAGTTTAAATCTAAATTTAAAAACTCATTAATTTTATTCTCGTTACATTGTGGCTATAGGCCTATGTAACGAAGCGCGCTTTCGTGCAAGACTTGTTTTGCTACAGCGCGTTATAAATATCTGATTGTATTACATTGTATATTGTAGAATATAATATATGTATGTGCGTTACAGTGTGTGTAGGTCCTGCCTGGGTCACGTGCATACTATGCATTTACATTTACAGAGCGAAACAGCCTCGAATTGTGGATTAATTTTTGTAGGTTTCAATACCTCAATAGGCCAATAGGGGTTTTATGAATAATTAGGATCGACGCAGAAGGAAATCTGATTCCCTGCTTATCGGCCTGGACTTGGCTTTCATTTCTCCATGACAGGGTCACCCAAAAATTCCTGGCCCAGCATAGGCGCAGCCACCCTATGGGACCCACGGGACGCGTCCCCCCAACTTTTGAGTGGTCCCATTGACTTTATCATTATGGTCCCCCAACTTTTGGGACGTGATTCATTTGGTCCCCCCAACTTTTAGAACGGGATTGCACCTATATGGCCCAGTGAAAGCGAGGAGAATGTCGAGCAAACCCACCATTCAGTCAGTCGATCGGAGGAGTGGCGCTTTTAGAGTTGTTTGCTTAAGAGCGCTGCGAAGAAATGGGCCAATAAGCAACAGACTACAAGTAGGACATATACAGGGGAAAAAGAAATAAGCTTAAACGTTTTATCAGATTGACTCGTTCCATCTGTTGTCCTATTATAGGCCTACCAACTAGTACCAAGTAATCGACAATGGCGCCAAGCCAGTCTTATCTTAGAGATTTAGGTTGTAATACAGTTGCACTATGTATACAACCGCTGTTGAGTTAAACTACGGCAACAAGAATTAATTCGATAAAGGTTAGGCTTAATTATAAACCGTTAAGTCGTAAATTTCCGTGCAGCATATAGTCAGGTCCTTGCAACTGCCAATGGCCAAGAGTATGCAGGGTCTACATTGTAACAGAGTTAACAGACATCATTCGAATTCTATGGAAATGTAAATTCAAAGCCTAATAATTTATTATGTGGCGATGGATGTTAAAACTGTAGTGAACCTAAGACCTCATGGCTCCAGGACGAACTGGTTTCACTGTGAAATCTGAGTAGTAGATATATAGTGTAGTTACAGTTTAACGTCGCTGTGTGATTCGAACTTATCAATAAAAACAATAAAAAAAACTTCATAACACGGATGCTGTATAAAAACGTTTAGGCCTACTATTATTCGCTGCTCCTTTGGGGCCGTCCATAAAGTACGTCACGCTCCAGGGGGGGTGTAAGAAAGTGTGACAGTTTGTGACAGAGGGGAGGGGTCAGGCCATGTGTGACGTCACACATTTATTTTTTAAATTCTTTTATATATTTTTTTCTTAGTACCTAAAATCTGACCCGGCCCGGCCAGGCGTGTCTAAAACCCGGGCTGGCGGGATAAAAGTTGATTTCCCGTCACTATCAAAGCGTTTAGGGACACACGTCACTATCAGAGGGATTAGGGATAGTATCCTAGGGTTTAGAGGGTTAGGTAAATGGTTATGTTTTTTTAAAAAAATCCGAAAGTGTGACGTACTTTAGGGGGGGGGAGGTCCGAGATTTGTGACAGTCTATGACAGGGGGAGGGGTCAAAAATGGCCAAAAATAGCGTGACGTACTTTATGGATGGCCCCTTTGTGCTTGTTAACTGTCGCGTTATGTCGACCGGTTTTTCAATAAAACGAATATTATTATTACCAAAGATCATTAGCGACGCCCTCCTCCTTTATCAAGGCTTGGGACTGGCACTGGCAGAGTGCAGCCGGTGGCGGAGTTCTTTTAAAATTGACTGGACAATTAGTATTCCCAAGGGTTCGGTCGATTCGGTCGACCAGTTGACCAACGGGCAACACCAGTTGACCAACCAGTCAATTATTTGGCCAACCAGTCAATTAGTTGACCAACCAGTCAATTAGTTGACCAACCATGCAGTCAATTAGTGGACCGACCAGTCAATTAGTGGACCGACCAGTCGACCCGTTGGCCAATTAGTCGACCAGTGTACGCTCGATACTCTGGTCGACCAAGGTGTGGATTGATCTTTCTGGTCGACTGACTGCATAGGCGGAGACCTGGGCCGAGAATTGGGGGGGGGGGCGGAAAGACGCGAGATTTTCAGAAAAATTTCTGACGACCGGCGAAATCTCGGAAACAAAAGTTATTTTCGCCGCCAAAAAAGTTGATGACCTTTTTTTAGTCATCCGGCCAAAATCTCGACAAAATTTTCTATTTTCGCCGCCAAAAAAGTCTTGACGCTCAAACATTGGGGGACACAAATGCATGGGCCGTCCCCCCCAACACTTTCATAGGGGGGACCGTCCCTCTGTCCCCCTAGGTCTCCACCCATGACTGACTGTCAACTGACCCGCGTGTATAAACACAATTCATCAGAGTTCGTTTTATCTCGAGATTCGAGATAAAACGAAGCCCGATGAATCGGGTCCTGGCAGGTATTGTAAAGCCCTCTGCCAGGAGTTGCCATGGGCGATCGTTTAAGATGCTATACAGGCAAAGGCGCTTTCTTTTATCACCTTCTTGGGCGTGGAAAGATCGTTTTCCCTTTCAATTGGTCAATGCGGTAACCAAGGCAACTGACATTCTAACGTTATAGTCTGTTTGACGTCATTTGAATTACCACGTCATAATTATATATATTATTGTAGCAATTAGTATCAAGTAGGCTACGCAGTGTAATTATACGATACGTTATAATTTTAGTGAGCTACACGTCTACCTCCATATTATTGTGCTAGACTTCTCGGTATGGCTTACAAGCCTTACATGTAGGCCTATAGGCTACTCGCGCTATCTACAGGTCTCATGCAGGAAGGCGGACTTTTTGACATTTTAGCGACATTCTTTGCATGTTCTTTTTATGCCTGTCGCTCGATCAACACCACTTAAATAAGATGCAGGTATAACTGATAACTGAGGGGTAGAGAGAGAGAGTGTGTTCCTATACCGGTAAGTAATTATACAATTGTCAGTTTAAATTGAACAAAGTAGGCTGCAGCAAAATCATAATATTCCATGATTCTTGGTACCGTTATATTTATATATTATCTAGGGCTTCTAGGCCTACACGTAGATTTGATTAGCCTACATTCTGAATATTATGAAAGTAAAAATTGACACTGACCGCCGGGAGGCCTCTGCAGTGCACTGCACAATCTGCACAATTCATTACCACAACTCTTTGTTCTCTGGTAGCGAAAAGTTGGCATCCCAACTACTTGTTATCTTATAATGACAATTCTTCATGCTCGACGTGGCGCTCAAGAATAGGCTGATTACGTTTTCGCTCTGCGCTTAAGAAATTTCGAGATGACGATATAGAGATTATTCAAATGACGTAATACACAATAAAAACAAACTGTTGTCGTTTATTATAGTCAAGTTTTTATTGTGCGTTTTTTAGAATCCTCGAAGGATGTGTAGGCATATAGCCTACGCTACCATATTATTAGCATACAGAATCGTAGATTTGTAAACTATCAGGCTTCTTGGCTGCCAGGAGATCAATTGCTATTGACATCATTCAGTCAAGTCGGACGGCAAAAGTAGCGATAGCATCGTCGCACTGGCATTGTCTTTATATTAAGATTGCCAAAAATAGACACGTAGGTCTAACCTACCAAATCGCACCTATAGGCGTTACTGTAGTATCGGGTACCTAAGTATCGTTTAGGGCAGATTATATGTCGTGAGGGCGCCGGTCGGTTAGGCCTATAGGCTAGGTATTAATTGTCGTCAGAATGGACAGTAGGCCTAGATATACTGTCCAAAGATACCTAATTATATTTATTATGCATCGGTCCGCACCCATGCATACTTAGGCCTAATAATTATTGAATCTTATAGGAAGAGTACATGGGTATTATATAATAGGCCTGTCGCCGCCCAGGTTAACGGATCCAGATGTCGTGTTTTAATACTAATTCTTTGAATTTTATGAGACCCACTTGAATAATCGAACTCGACGATGAGTGAAGCAATCAATTATTAGAACAATGAAAGCAAAAAACAGTTCACAAAGACGCCGATGAGCACAATAGACATTGTGTTTAACCAAAAAAGCATTTGTTCTTTTGGACGACTTCACTTCCTCTGGTGAGACCTCTTTCCGCCAATCCAAGGGAGCTCACCTCCTCCAAGGGTATCGAACGCCCTCTGTTGGATCCCTCTCGAATCTCCCCCTCTCGCCTTCGATCTGCGATCAACCCAGGGCAGCTCACCGCCACCTAGGGAATCAAACGAACGCTCGCTCATTCGTGGAATCTCCGCACCGCCGCCATCTAGCGATTCGAACGACCCCGCATAGTCGTATGGGCTGCGAACAGCGGCTCTGTCATAGTACGGCCCTCTGGCGAGTTGATTTCTATTGCCTTCGACACCCTCGTACTTTTGTCCCTGTGGCGGCGCCCTGTACTTGGGGTTGTCGTCCTGATGGGGGCTGCTTCTGCGCAGCCTGGAAGCCACGGCGTTGTCTGAATGCAACGGTTGCCTGCGGTTCTTCGGGGTCTTTAGTAGATCCCCAATGGATGACGATTCGTCGGATGTCAGAGGCTAAAACACAGACGAAACAGTTGATGTTAGTGTTTTCCATATTTATACACAGCGAAAGGCCATTGCAATTGGCTTGTTTACGTTCAACGCTATTAAAAAAATGATGACCTCGATGACCTGTGTGGTCACGCTGATTCCCCCTCTTCTCTTTTGTACTCTACAACCCAGGCCACGTCCTTGCTCCTCTATTACCTCTCATTAAAAATGCTACCTACTCACTCCGTCCTCGTTCTCATAACCGTGAGATTACTCATGCAAACGCACTAACCAGATGTGGATTTAGGCCTATAACACAGATGCTATTCAAGTGACAATACTTTTTTCCTGTCTAGCCTAAGTTCTCTCCTGTATAGTTCACAACATGTCTATTATGTAGTTGTATAATATGTTTATTGAATTGCATATTTCTATTTGTCTTGATTGTACTTGCATTAATTAGTCTGTTCTTGTCCACAGTGCGTTTGCAGTCGGTTCAATAAAGTATATACTTACTTACTTACTTACTTACTTACTAACTTAAAATAGCCTAGTTGCAGTGTCGCGATTGTTAGGCGTAGATCTACTATTATTTGCTGCAGTAATAAAACTGACGAAATGATTCTTATGACGTATAACAGCCTATGACGTCATAATGTCAGTTGCCAAGGTTGAACATTTGGGGAAGAGACGTATTTAAATATTAAAATATCGGTGCCGCACAAAGTTTCTTCATTTAATTTTTTTTATAGAATTGGTATAAATTAGCAATTACCAGCTAGCTTACTGGACATACTGGACTTTTGACACACTGCGCAGAACAAAGAGTGAGAACCTCAGGCACAGGGCTGTTACAGTATAGGCCTGCTGGTAAAATTTGGAGGTGAGTACAAGCTATATATACCGTTGCATATATACGCCTAGCTGTCTGCAGTGGCGGCGCCAGGATTTCAGTTTCGGGGGGGCTGAAGCCTCGACCAAAATCTCATGAAAATTTTCCATTTTCGCCGCCAAAATTTCTGACGACTTTTTTTTTTTTTAGTCATCGACCGAAATCCTGTGAAAATTTTCCATATTTCACTGTGAAAAATTTCGGATGCCCCTTTTTTAGGGGGGGCTGAGCCTCTCGTAGGGGGGGCTTAGCCCCCAGCCCCCCTAGCGCCGCCACTGGCTGTCTGCAGGTTATCTTTCCCGTTTAGTATATATACTATACACACAATAGCACCCCTTCAAGCTCACTACTCAAAGGCGCTCCCGACTACAGCGCGGACACTGCATCGGAGTTTCATGCCGAAGCGCTGAGTAATTGCGAGTGAAGGATTTGACCAAGGTCCCTACGCGGCGACTTGAGGTGGATTCGAACCTGCAACCCTCCGGCTACACCACCGCACCCGACAAAAAGCAAACAAACAAAAAACAAACACCACTTGAGGTGAGCACAAAGCTGTATACCTAGGCGTAATTGCAGAACACGGGACCGCTATATAGTTTTTAGCAATTTTAGTATAGTACAGTATATTGTATCTCGACCCTCGCGACGCTTTACCCGACCCTCACGACGCCTACCCTGACCCTAACCGCTAAACTAGCGGTCCCGTGTTCTGCAATTACGCCCCCGCGGATACCCTCGATTACAGCCTTGGTAAGAGACTTGTTGGTGACTAGAAATCGTTACAGAAATAGGGAAACTTATCGCTGCTGAAACTATTCGTTTCTAATGTTTAGGCGACTACATAAGTTAAGACCTTAGAGAGTGAACCTGTCGAAACGTTGAGACCATAGAGAGTGAACCTGTCGAAACGTTGAGACCATAGAGAGTGAACCTGTCGAAACGTTGAGACCATAGAGAGTGAACCTGTCGAAACGTTGAGACCATAGAGAGTGAACCTGTCGAAACGTTGACTTGATAATTCCTTTGAAAGTTCGCTGATGCATTGTGGGTTAAATAGCAATTACCCAGAACAGGTTTTGGACGACCTGTCTCACGTGATTATGAAAAGCGAGTTGCGATAACCTCCAGTTCGAAAGGTGGGGTTACGAGTGTCCTTTGTATCTCATTAGAGCTCCCATAGAGAAATGACACTTGCCCCCTGGAAAATTGACACTTATTTTTTGAATGCTACTAGGCCTACCTATTTTTGCAACTACATCTACTGTCACTGCTGCTGCTGCTGCTGCTACTACTACTACTACTCCTACTACTACTACTACTACTACTACTACTACTACCACTACTACTACTACTACTACTACTACTACTACTACTACTACCTTTTGGTTTAATAAATTTGTTCACACTAAAGCACTAACGATGGGCCTAGTAACGATACACACAGTGAAATAATTAAGAATTATTTGTTTAGAAAACTCTCTCTCTCTCACTCTCTCTCTCTCTGTCTCTCTCTGTCTCTCTCTCTCTCTCTGTCTCTCTGTCTCTCTGTCTCTCTGTCTCTGTCTGTCTGTCTGTCTGCCTGCCTGCCTGTCTGTCTGTCTGTCTGTCTGTCTGTCTCTCTCTCTCTCTCTCTCTCTCTCTCTCTCTCTCTCTCTCTCTCTCTCTCTCTCTCAGTTCCTTTCATTCATTTCGGAACATCGGGCGACAAGATTTCTCCAATTTGCACGGTCGGCCGCGACATCTGCCGCCTCGCTCCAGTTGCTCTATGTTCATAATTTTTCCTATGCATTTTCAAGCTTTTTCTGAAAAGCAAACCGTCACCATTGCGTGTTTGTCCTCCTGCAAAAACTATCTACGGGCGTCCAATGAATGCCGCCCATTCACGGTGACTTCCCCGATGATTGCCTCTGTGTCTACAGTTACTGATTGATGATGAATGATGACAGATTTGCGCTAGTCAAGAGGGCTATATAGTCAAACCAAGGAAGTATGCTGCAGGTCCAATAATGTCAACCCCGAGGCTCAAAGTCGTATAATCACAATGTTATAGCGCAAGTTCGGTCAAGATGAAGCCCTATTGTTAGTGCACGAGTATACGATGGTATCAGTCTGAACAATCGCGGTGTTCCTAATTCTATCGCTGGAGGGCTATGACCGAATGAAACCGCGACAATCAGTTGATTCGTGAAGAGAATTGAATTCTTTCTTCCAGATCGTATCCATGTTGTGTCACCATCTCATACATGTGCTCCAGTGAACTGCGTTATATGTGTACATGTACATAGGCGCGATGCATAGGCCTACTTAGCCTATTGTGTTGGCTACTATTCCTGTATTAGTTCATTGTATTATAGGATTGCTTGCAGGCATGAAGAGGTGAAGCGAAAAGCTGTGCTATTGGCCTGATGATGATGATGATGATGATGATGATGATGATGATGATGATGATGATGATGATGATGATGATGATGATGATGATGATGATGATGATGATGATGATGGTGATGATCATGAGTTCTATGCCCGAAGTCAGATTCATTGGCTTTTACGCCCATGCATGGGGATGAGATGAGTGAGATGGTTTCCCGTTGTCTTCCTCACAGACGATTGTGGTCGAACAACTTGTCCAAGGTCGCTACGTAGTGGCTTTAGGTGTAGGTTCGAACCTGCGACCCTTCGGTCACAAGTCGCCGAACTTTCCACTGCTCCGTCGCGTCCCACTATTATGCCTATTCAGAGGGATACAGAAATTTGGTCCCCCACTGGATCCGCCCCTGGGCCTATTCCTATATTATTGGCTACGAGTCTGGCTTGGGTAATGCTCATTGAACACTGTATGCTGCGAGGCGTGCCAGTATATGCTATACATATCTAATGATACTCACGTAAACATTAAAGTAGAACTTTTGCGTATTAGGGACTGACAAATATTTTTGAAACGCCATTATGAAAATAAATCTGTTAGGGCACTTAGACTATTAAGAATTGGGTGGATCGGTCAGAATGTATCCCATTTTAGGCTATAAATTTCCAATTAAAGGCGTAGGCCTATTAATACGGATTGCCATATAAAATCATTTCTATAGGTTTTTGTCTACTGACGAAATAATTTTTCTCTCTTCGAGTATTCAGGTCACGTTGGCAGTCTGTAGTGTGCAGCCAGTAGTGCAAATGAAATGTTGGGGTTTAACGACTCTTTTTCATATCAAAGATGATCAGCGTCGACTCCACGTTCATATTGCGACCGAGCCACCCGCAGTATGTAAAGATCCGACCGGGGAATCGAACCCGCTCCGCCGGCGCGGCGAGCGGGCTACAACCCACTCGGCCACACAGGAGCCAGTAGTGCGCTTTTACTTGTCTTTTACTCTCAAAGGCCTGAGTTACACTTACACAATTGGTAAAGTCAAGGGACTCGATATATGTACGTAGACCCAGAAGCGGATCCAGGGGGCCAATCCGGCCATGGCCCCCATTTAGAAATTTCTTTATTTTTGACCAGCTATTCTGGCTCGGAAAGTTGACGTGGCCCCTCCCATAAGTAGTTCCGCAAGCCCCCCACGAGGTCCGTATACGGGGTCTGTACGACTAAAAAAGTCCTCAACTATTTTGGCGGATAAAATGGTATCTTATTCTTGGGAATTCGAGACTAATGACTAAAAAGAAAAAAGGTCATCAGATATTTTGGCGACCAAGACGAAAATTTGTCGCTGTCCCAAGAGCGAAAATTTTGCCCCCCCCTTCGAAAATTTATGTATCCGCCCTTGCGTAGGCCTACGTATGAGCACTTGTTAGAGCGTCCTTCGGGAATTCTATTCAGAGGCATATCCGACTGTACAACGCGGAAACTGAATCGGAGTTTCACGCCGAGGCGTATATGCTATAGAAGCAATTCTTGCGAGCGAAGAACCTGCTCATCACAATCCCTACGCGGCGGCTTGATGCGGACTCGAACCCACAACCTTCCGGCTCCAAGTCATCGAACATATACATTATGTCAGTTGGCCTTGACAGGATGTTTCCGTTAAGTATATTAGGACGAGCAGTACGTGGGTTTTCGTCGACATAGGCTACATGTAACGAATAAACGGTCTGTTGTCGATACCTAGGCTACAGTAGAATGGGCGTGAACCGGTATAGGTCTACTGCTTTGCTATGTGACTCTAATTTAGATGGAATTTCACGTCTCAAATCACAAGCGACATACTTTTCGCGTCCTACTGAGCCACCTGTCTCGACGACGATCAAGTGAATTGATGTCTATATATAAATATATATATATAATTTATATATATGATGGAATTGCGAATCGCGCCTTATTATCGGGCTTTACATAGAAATCGGAAAGTGTAAAGAGATTTATTTATTGAGTGGGATGGCAGTACTGGCCTTCAATATCCTATAGAGACAGCACGGCGTTGTATTTCTTGCAGTACTTTTCACTAAGTGTTGCTATTCTTAGTCTAATACCGACATTCTTGCTAGATAATTACCATAATGATGATTGCTTTGTTTTGGAATTCTGGAATAAACATAATGTCACTGCCCAGCCTTTAGTAAGTTTTATGTATGTATATGTATGTATGTATGTATGTATGTATGTATGTATGTATGTATGTATGTATGTATGTATGTATGTATGTATGTATGTATGTATGTATGTATGTATGTATGTATGTATGTATGTATGTATGTATGTATGTATGTATGTATGTATGTATGTATGTATGCATGTATGCATGTATGTATGTATGTATGTATGTATGTACATGTATGTATGTATGTATGTATGTATGTATGTATGTATGTATGTATGTATGTATGTATGTATGTACGTACGTACGTATATATGTATGTATGTATGTATGTATGTATGTATGTATGTATGTATGTATGTATGTATGTATGTATGTATGTATGCATGTATGTATGTATGTATGTATGTATGTATGTATGTATATATGTATGTATGTATGTATGCATGTATGTATGTATGCAAGCATATTTGTATGTATGTATGTATGCATGTATGGATATACGTTGTATGTATGTATGTATGTATGTGTGTATGTATGTATGTATGTATGTATTTATGTATGAATGTATGTATGTATGTATGTATGTATGTATGTATGTATGTATGTATGTATGTATGTATGTATGTATGTATGTATGTATGTATGTATGTATGTATGAACACATATCGACTGTATTATATTATATAAATATATATATATATGCGTGTGTGTGCGTTTGGTTAAAAACATTTATTTTCAAAAGATTGTAAGCTCTTGATTCACTTTGCACATAAGAAGGTATAATATTAGTCAAGAGATACAGCAGACCAAGGTATAAGATAGTTAATGGCTTGAATATGCCTCGTGTAATCTTGTGCACATGTATACGCCCATTAATGCATTGGTGTCTGTCTGACTGTCAATCCGTCTATACAGTCTTGTCTGCCACCCTGCTGTCAGCCCGACATCATGCCTGTCTGGTTATATTATCTATCAGACAATCTGTGTTATCTCTTAGAAACATCTAAGAGGTCTTGATAGCTGCGGCATGGTGGACCGATGATTTACCATTTAAAAAATATAATGTACATGTATATATACACCAGAGTCCGATATATTATTCATGTGAATCGCAGTTTTGCTTAACAGTGTTAATATGATCCGGGAATGATATTCGCGCGGCGCAGGACGGACAGCGCAGGCAACGTGTTGCCTTCACACGTGATCGCCCATGATCTAAATAAATTGCAAGAAGCCGGTTCGTTCAACCACGTTACCAGGGACGCTTTTTGCCCTTGCCGTGCAGTTGCTATGGAATATACCTGATGGATGTGCTTCCTATGGTAATGCAGAGACTTTGACAGATCTAGGTCTAAAGATCGGTGAGATTGTGCGGCGGCTGCTGTGGTATAGAATCTGCGCAATTACGGATGTTTGATCATCAATAAAAGTTGACTGGCCATTCTTTTGATACTTGCTAATGTAACCCAACCCACGAGCGTTCGTTCGAAATGTATACAGACAGATATACTGTATGTACTATGTATACAATTAAATACTTTTAGGCGGCATTTACACCGTTATAATAGGCAAAACAGTGCTAATGGATACCAACTTCCGCTATCGAGGTTGTAGTTTTTGGCACGTATATGATTTTTTTGGCAAGATCGGGCAAGATGTGCGAGTCCATGAAGAGAATATATAGCCTAGATAAATAGAAGATGGGACAAGGCAATGCAAGTCAAGGTTATGCAAGTCAGAGAAATGCAAGTCAAGGCAATGAAAGTCAAGGTTATGCAGGCAAATTAGTAGATACCGTCGTGCGTTGTGCGGCCTTGTATAGTCTACATGTATGCTAAAAAAGGTTAGAAGAGCAGGCGATGACTAAAAAATGGTTGTAAGAAATTTCAACGACTGAAAAAGGTCGTCAGGATATTTCGCCCAGACGAAAAAAGTCGGGAAAACACCCCCCACCCCAAATAAAATCCTGGCTACGGCCTTGGGCCTAAATTTCCATCCTAAACCATCAAAGCACTATTGACGTCTGCGGGCCTATACATCTATAATGTTGTTTACCTTTTGGTGCATAAGGCTGGGAATATCCGGGAAATAATTGACCTATTAAGCCGCCCGGTGGGGAAGTCCGGGGTAAATGCCCAGGGGATTTGTCCGGATTCCATTATACACTGCATGCACGAAGTCCGTTTCGAAATAGCGGAACCGGAAGCAATGTATTATACGCCACGTATCGACGCTGCAGGACAGTTCCAAGACCATTGGCGCAAATAAATTGTAGCCCAATTGTAGCAATACTGCACCGTTTCTTAATATTACCATACTAACCAAAACGATTAAAGTTATGCCTCAACAGGAACGAGAAATGTAGCAGGATTTTTTTAGCGAGCAGTTCTGAGCAGACAAGTGCAGGTTTAAATTGATTTGTGAAGCTGTAGAAACATTTTGTGCCGTCAAAAATAGTCAACATTGCTCATAGTCATCCAGTCGAGAATAATTTACCATAGAGGATGGGAATGGAGAGAATGTGGTTGTGCAGTTCTTCAAATTCCTATAGAAGAAGTCCTTAAAATTAATGTAGAAAACCTACTTCACATTTGCAATGCCTCTATTAACTACATGTACAGTTAACATTATAGTCAGACTAGTTTTTTTCTATTAGTAGCTTTGCAAGCACTGAACGCAGTCGTTTAATAAAGAACATACTTACTTAATTACTTATGACAACGCGTAACCAGAAGATTCGAAGTAACACACTCAGAGTTGCATAGTGAGCACTCAGACCATAATATTGCTTTAGGGCCTTTAGGCCTACACTATATTGCAACTGAACACAGCCTTAATCACATAATCTACATTATATTGCAACTGAACAGTGAACACAGCCTTAATCACATAATATGCATTATATTGCAACCGAAAATAGCCTTAATCACACAATCTACATTATATTGCAACCGATCATAGCCTTAATCACATAATCTACATTATATTGCAACTGAACACAGCCTTAATCACATAATCTACATTATATTGCAACTGAACACAGCCTTAATCACATAATCTACATTATATTGCAACTGAACACAGCCTTAATCACATAATCTACATTATATTGCAACCGAACATAGCCTTAATCACATAATCTACACTATATTGCAACCGAACATAGCCTTAATCTCATAATGTATACATTATATTGCAACCGAACATAGCCTTAATCACATAATCTACATTATATTGCAACCGAATATAGCCTTAATCACATAATCTACACTATATTGCAACCGAACATAGCCTTAATCACATAATCTACATTATATTGCAACCGAACATAGCCTTAATCACATAATCTACACTATATTGCAACCGAACATAGCCTTAATCACATAATCTACACTATATTGCAACCGAACATAGCCTTAATCTCATAATGTATACATTATATTGCAACCGAACATAGCCTTAATCACATAATCTACATTATATTGCAACCGAACATAGCCTTAATCACATAATCTACACTATATTGCAACCGAACATAGCCTTAATCACATAATCTACATTCTAGCAATACATCAACTAGCATCAGTATGTTTGTGTAAATTGTGTATTATACTGTTTACGATACGCTCAACGCTAGTGTATTATTGTGCAGCTAAATGTAGGCTACACTTGGTTAGCTTTCTTAATGAAATTGTCGAAGTTAGCAGAAACAACGACAACAGTCACATGCAGCTAAATGGTTCTTTCAGTAGGATAGGCTATGTATACTTCGACTCAGTGCATTATACGTGGCACAATGCAATGTCAAATGTTGCTTCTGGGATGTCTATAAAAGCTCTGCATAAATGGGTAGCTACTTGCGTGGAAGAAACGTCGGAGTGAGAGCGTCATTTGTCCTTCTCCTAATTTCAAGTTTATATCGTGTCTGCCATATTAGATGGCCTCGTAAACTTACCCCCGAAGTGATCTCACGAGAGTGTCTGCACGCATTTATGGTAGCATCACAACAGGAGTAACGTAAATAAATGTAGGCCTATTTATATATCTACATCTCTATTACTGTCTTTGTCTCTCAATGTGTGTTTTTGCCTTGTGTGTCTCTGTCTGTGTCTGGCTTCGTCTGTAACTGCCTGTCTGCCTAGGCTTTCTGTCTGCCTGTCCGTCTCTCTCTCTGTATCTGTCTCTGTCTGTCTCTGTCTTTCTTCTGTTTGTCTCTGTCTGTGTGTCCGTGTCTCTTTGTCTCTGTCTCTTTCTCTGTTTCTGTGTCTCAGTCTATCTGACTCTCTGTCAGTTTATCTCTGTCTCTGTCTTTATTTTTGTCTCTGTCTATGTGTCTTTCTCTGTATCTGTATCTGTATCTGTCTGTCTGTTTCTCTGTCGTCTCTCTGTCTCTGTTTGTCTGTTTGTCTGTTTGTCTGTCTATCTGTCTGCCTGTATTTACCTAGACATTTTCGTCCTCCAAGGCTACCGTATAGTAAGCCCTTAAGTTTAAGATTTTGTAGCTGCGGAATAAAAACAGACTTAAAGTACAACAAAATCCACGATTAGATTCAAGGAGCTTTGCGTTTGCTTGAATAAAAAAATGGAATTTTGTTTTCATGATTTCTTAGTTGAAACACAAAATGCGATTAATTAACATTGCGCCGTTCTTATGTCAGCTGTATCGCACATACATTACATACAGCTCTGTCGGCCCTTTGCTGTAGAATGACCTTCCGGCTATGTATACTCATATATGCCTATTCAGATCATATCTGCGGGCACTATAGGCCTACGCTTCCTGCCTATTGTCTTACGATTTTTCAAGGTTTTCTTCGCACTGTGTAACGCCTCTGATTAGGTTGTGCAGCATGTGAAAGGCTCTTTATTAAATCCGTATATGATATTATAGAAAGAAGACGCCGGCTGACAAACAATGAACTCTAATAATACATGATTCCTTTCAAAAGATGTGTTTTCTGCGCTCCTTCTCAGATCCCAAAGGCCTTGAGCAAATCTTTGTAGACAGAGGCTGCGTATTTATATTTATGCCTTTATTCAAGCCGCATAGAATTACAGTTGTTATATAAGCTTACACAGTGTCTTTGTGGCGACGGGAAACGGTGTTACATTGCTAATGCGTGTTTCCATCATAGTTGCTAATGCGATTCGACTTGTAGAGAGCGAGTCAGGCGATATTCAAATTTCCCTGGTTAGGCAGGGAAATCGAAAGGAATGATTGCCCAATCATTTTAAAAATAAATTTCACATGTATGTATGTATGTATGTATGTATGTATGTATGTATGTATGTATGTATGTATGTATGTATGTATGTATGTATGTATGTATGTATGTATGTATGTATGTATGTATGTATGTATGTATGTATGTATGTATGTATGTATGTATGTATGTATGTATGTATGTATGTATGTATGTATGTATGTATGTATGATTGTATGTATGTATGTATGTATGTTTGTATGTATGTATGACATTATATGTATGTGTGTACGTACGTATGTATGTATGTATGTATGTATGTATGTTACAGTATGTATATATGCATGCATGTATGTATGCATGTATCTGGACTTTATAAACGCTTTGTTATCTCAATAGATGTAGCTTTATAAAAACAGAAAACGTGACGTGAATTGTACTGTATAGTTTTGCAGGGTCAGCTCAATATGCTGTCCTGCAGTGTTTGCGTTAATTATCAGATGGTTGACTGCTTCAGTAGAGCAACCGGAATAACATCTTTATGCTCTAACGCGATTGATGTGAATAAGTGAATAAGCTGATTTTCGAAAATTCGCATTTTATGTGCTGTGTTGAAAATTGGAAAATAGGCTACGATTGCGATTACGAATGCTGAAACAGCGTTGGTCTATAAGCAGTGGTTAAAGTGACCTGGGTGAGCAGTGGGAACGCTGATGAAGTTTTATTGGGAATGCCCTGTTTCCAGGGTTCTAGGCCTATTCATGTTGAGCAGTACATGGGAGCGCAAGCAAAAAAATGTGAGAGCAGTGGGAACGCCGTTCTCACGCGTTCCCACCCACTTTAAACTCTGCCTATAAGCCTACGTTGGGCTATTGGCCTATATACTGCAATTGAACGACACCGACAGCCTTAGTCGAGATTTGTGCATGCAACATGCGTCATGCTCACTATATTGTATTGTATTGTATTGTATTGTATATGAGAATTTATAAAGTGCCTTTTACTGTACTTGCTATGCAGAGGCGCTCTCAGCGTGACAGTCCCGAGGAAATAAGAAAGACTTGAAGCTGCGAAGGCTGAAAAATGTAACCCCAATAAGATCTTACTACGGATAGTGGTGGGTGTCATTCCACATAGAAGGGTCTACAATAGCAAAGGCTTGATGTTGGACCATGGTAGTCCTTGTCCTGGGAACTAGGAGATCAAGTCGATCAGCAGACCGGAGAAGGCGGGAAGAGACTACGGAGAGGGACTTGTGCATCAAGTCACAAAGGTACAATCTGTATTTAGCAGCTTGTCCATTTTGAGTTTCTGAGACTAAGAGCAGTACCGGGATTTTGATTCGGTAGGTAACAGGAAGCCAGTGGAAAACGCCAGTCATGTAAGTAGAAATATAAGAGTATATAGCCAACGAGACGAGCAATAAGCTTGGCTGCCGATTATAGGTCTACGTATAATTTTCAGAGTGCTGTTAAACCATGAGAACTGGGTCTGGTCAATGGCTATAAAGGTACGATGGTCAGCGAAGATGTTTAGACCTGCTTTCAGAAGGAACAAGTAGCCTACATAATGATGGGCCTGCCAACAGGGCGATCGGTGTCTGCCATGATTGTGCGCGAGCACTGGAAGGCTTTCATCCCGGATTTTAACATAACGCGATCATTTTGATGGAAAGCAGACTTAAGACCTCATTTCGATGAATCTAAGACGGAATGGCTTTGTCAACTGTTTGATGGGTTTCTCTCATGTGCATATGTACGGGCCACATGATTTCATCTAAGAAACAATGTCTCGCAGACGCAGTCACTAATATGTTACCAGAAACGCTCGTTTTCTTTCGTATAAAACATGAATTCATATAGAAAAGAACCTCTCCCAGGTCGGAAGACAGGGCTGTTTAAAGAAATTTTTGGAACTGCACAACCCCTTATTTTCTTTCCCATCCTCCATGGTAAACTACTTCCAATCGGAGGACAATGACCTGTTTTGCTAGTTTTAACTGTACAGAAGTGCTTTTACAACTGCACAAATCCATTTATAACTGCACATTTTGTGTACAACTGCATGTTAAAAAAGCCCTGTCGGAAGAATTGATCATTCGGCGAAGACAACGGGCGAATATACATATAACCTCTGTTATCAACCCAAGTAGACGTTTGTTAAAATAACAAGTCAATCTGGATGGACAGCACCATAAGAAAACCATCATGCACCTGTAAGCTCTCGGGCTCACTTAGATCTCAACCAACAAAGTAGATGCCTGGATTAACAGTTGACACCTTGACACCACTGACACCACTGACACCATGACATTCGTGACACAATTATACCAATTACCAATGGCATCTATAACACCATGGCACCGATCGTTAAAAGACTGTTTTTATAGTCCGTTCCAGTGCCTTAAAGACGAATAATGAGGCCAGCTGATCACACTGCTACGCGCTCACCGACTTGAACTTTCTGGGCTGAGCACGCTGCGTCTGAAAATCCTTCATGCCACGGTTGCCACCTGGTCTGAAGTGCAGTGCTGGCCAGATAATCTTCAGTAACCGTCGGTTGCTGGTCCAGTCTCTACTCAATGGACATACGGTCACATACCCTCCACGGACTCTCGATGGGCATACCCTCCACGGACTCAGACGTGCTGTTTGCATCAGCATTATTCCATAAACATCCAGTTTAACATCGTTATCTATGGCGTTTCCAAATGCAGCCACCCGCCTCGACCGTGGACCGTGTTTCAGTTGGACGTGTAACCATGGGGCAAGTCAGACTCGACCGAATGTGTCTATATGTTGATATAGGACGTCCAACTGGTCCTTAGTTGTTTAAAACGTTTTTTCATATTTTTATATGTAATTTTTTCAATTTCTTATTAATCAAAGTTATAAAAAACAGGCTAACTGTTGTAGATTAATGTCACTTAATAGACTAATCAATTTTTGCCTACTAAGTTGTGTTATTTACTGATTAAGATAAAATTGCATAAACAAGGCTTTTAAGTTTGAAATGCAGTTTAAGATGCAACAAAGTCAAATAATTTTCCGTTTCCGTTTTTGTCGTTTCTTCCGTTTTTAATTTTTTCAAATAAAACGACGTTTTTAGTTTTTTATTTCGTTTCCATCGTTTTTTTTTTACATCTATGAACTGGTCTCATCTATCTTCTTAGGGCAGAGGTGTATCCAGGTAGGCCTATATCGCGAAGCAATGTTGTGTTGCGAACCGGTGTCACGAAATAGAGTATTCCCCATATTAATTGTATCCACCCAAATTTTAAAAAGTCGAAAAAACCGCTTCCACGTATATTTTGTTTTGCAAATTAATTTTCATCTCCTTTGTTTTGAACAATGACACTTACAGGTATGTTTATTCCTACTAGATAATTTGTTTTTCTCTGTTTTTAGAGCACTTAAAACATTTAAAACACTTAAGAACGCTCAGAGTCACTAAATAAATTCGAGTTGCCTTTATCTGAGCATTGTTTAGGACACTTGAAACAATTAGAGTCGCTTTAAATTTTGATTACAGCATAAAAAAAATTATTATGCGCATTTTTCAAAAAAGGGGATAGAATGGTTTATCCACCCGGATAGTATAGACCGGTTAATTCCATCCGGGGGGATAGATTAATTCATCCCCCGGATAGCTTTCAGGGGAGATACTCCGTTTCGTGTCACCGGCCGTGTGTCACGTAAACATGGTGTGTCACGTAAACATGGTGTGTCAAGTATATATGGTGTGTCACGCAAACATGGTGTGTCACGTAAACATGATGTGTCACGTAAACATGATGTGTCACGTAAACATGATGTGTCACGTAAACATGATGTGTCACGTAAACATGATGTGTCACGTAAACATGGTGTGTAGTTGCTGTGTGGCGTAGAATTGATGTGTAGCGAATAATAATTATTCTCACAGCCGCATATATTTGGCTCCATATATGTCCGTCGTTCTTATAATAAGCTTACACAGTTTAGCAGTAAATTACAGGATGCAGCCTGTGATAAGTCATTGCACCTTACTTAACCTTTTTTTCGCATTCTGGGCCGACCTCGATGTTTAGGCTACAACAAACATGCATGACATTCTTTTCGACCGTGTGGATGAAAACTTTTACCTAAACTGTAACGTTCGAAATGAAAAAATTATCGCAAGTAAACGGAAATCTGAGCTTAATTGCAAGGTCTATGACTCCTCCTTTTAGCATGATGCGAAGAAAATTCAAGGAGTAGGCTAAAATCCTATTTCTGTTAGGCCTATAATAAGTTAACGTAGGCTTGCCTTGCCTTGCCTTCAACCATCCTCGACACGAGGGTTGGTCGCATTTTGGACAGTTCTTCTCCATAGGCTACGTAGGCTACAGTTGTTAAAAACCAGTGGCGTAGCTAGCTTTTCATGGGCCCGTGTGCAGATGTTCCGTGTGGGCCCCTGTTTGGCCTTGCAAGGCCGGTATTTTTGCGTTCTTGCAATCAAGATCATAAAACCTAATCAATGGCACTTACTATTAAACCTAACACATGCAATACAACGCTCAGAATAGGCCTATAAAGAGGGAAATTACAGTGTAATAACTGCAGTGATTTGTCAGCCGAATTTAAAATCTATCATGTTGCAGACTTATTCACTTAGATCTAATATTAGCAGGCCTAGACCTAGGTCTACTTAAAACCATGTCATGGCATCATTGTTTTCTTTCTATAGCATGTTGTTCAGCAAAATGTCAATCATCTATTAATAATTCTGGTCCATGAGTTGCCATTTGGACATCAAAAACGACACAATCATCAATTTTTCACCGTAGGCCTACCTAAAAATAAGCCTAGCAATACGCCCTGCAAGTGCAAAAATGGGGGGGCAAATAATTATGTGCTTCCATAGGATCCTGATAAAGTCTTGCTCAATTTGGTGTCTCCCTGATTTTTGAGTGAGAGCTGAGAGAAGTTGAGAGCAGTGGGCTATAGGAAATTGTATAAAAATAACTGGGGGTCAGACTATGATCCACATGGAGCTGGGATGTAAAAATGTGAAAATAGGACTTAGCTACATGTATGTGACCCTAAGAGAGACTAATGAGGGCTGAACAACTCACTTCAAACCCAAAGCAATTCTCACCCTGGTTGAGGGAGATGTCAGGTCACTACCGCTACCAAATCCAACAAAATGACTAGAATACACGAGCATGCCTACGAGCATCCCTGTGAGACGCATGATGTTTCTGCGGCGCACCGTTTAATTACAATACAAAAAGTGATAGATATAATATAATTAGGCCTATCGCACCTATCCTAGATTAGGCCTACACAGGCCTCTACTCTTTGCATAGGAAAGCGAATTAGCGAAATGAAAAATCTGCCGGTATGATTTTGTTTCATGTTCTCAACTTATGACTGTATTGAACTCATTCTTTATTATCGTTCACTCACAAATCTTGCAATTTGACCGTCATAACTCGAGACAAAAACATAATTTAAAAGGATTTCAGGCTCAGTATAGTTTTGCTGCCAACTCGACAGTTGACCGAAGTCAGTAAAGTAACGAAGTAGCCTAATGGAAGTCTGTCCACAAAAACTACATTTCTCACAAAAAAATGTGAATTACTAATTAGGATACATCAATAATTCAACAATCTCTGTGGGCCCCTGGAGGTCGTGGGCCCGTGTGCTTTGCACACATTGCACACATGGTAGCTACGCCACTGTTAAAAACAAAGTACAGGACTTTATTGTAGAATTTGATCAGTATGATTTAGAATTTCGAAAATGTCATTCGTAACCATATAGAAAGCATTTAATGTCAACATTTACGATGAACGAAAAATGCTAACAATTGAAAATTTAGAATCTATATAAATAAATAAACAAGTTTAGCCTTAACATTCCAAAATATAAACGATATTCCCACGCGACGATTTATTGTATGGGTGTCCCAAAAATTTGGTTGCAAGTTTACGTGTGTCGCAAGTCGTAAAAGGTTCAGAATCTCTGCTCCAGGAGACCGTATACATCTCAGCTTATAGCGATCCCTCTTATCCCTCTTCTCCGTCTAGACAGAAGTCGCGTCTTCCTACTTGCTACTTCCAGGTCAAAGGTATTGTAATATGTAAGTCAATGTTCTACCGTAAACCAGTCAATCTGTGAAGGGAAAGTCGATGGAAAATGCTTGAAACTGGGCTTCGGCGATCGGTGTCATTTTATCAGTTTATTGCAGCAATAACCAACCTTCTCTACCATCTCTAACCGTTGCACAATTATTCATACCTCGGCACAATGTACAACGAGAGGAAATATTTCATATTGTTCCCATCTGACTCATTCCAGCAATTGTAGTCTTTTAGTCTTGCCTCCCTCAGAGCTGAAGTCACAGAGTAATAATTATGTTCGACTGAGGGATAAGTGAAGACCGCATAAAAAATCTGTTATTAAACGAACTGTAACAATGGAAAGCCTATTGGTTATTTGATAATATAGGCCTATACATGAAGGCTACATAAAGCAATGTCTATAGGCCTATATGTGCGTGGGAAGCCATTTGGTTGTGTATAGGCCTACATTATGTGTATTGTATGTTTGTAAGGCAGCCATTAGTTTCTTCGGCTTCTTATTCTCTAATATATTACTCTGACATTGCAATCAACAGCTAAACCCACACGCGTCAGTGACGCGCCATTCGTTGTCGATATATAATTATGTATAAGGATATATATATTATAATGTATATAATATATATATATAAAGATATGAATATATGCGGTGTATATAAACCATATCTCGCTTCATGGGTCGAAGTAAGTAGATTTGGTCATCGCCCACTCTAATAATCCTGGCCAACTAAAGAAGGATCAACGTTTCCTTCTTCGTCAATCGATGTTTATCCTATACAGTATACACGGTTTGCTTTGAATCTACGACCTGCTCGCGGATGTGGTTGAGCTGCTTCTCTAGGAGGATAAGCGAATATATAGTGAAGGAGGAACCCCCATCCCTACTGGGTCTGCATGCCAGACCCAGAAGAAACCTACACACAATCCGAATTTTATATGTCCACGGCAAAGAATCTTTCGATATGATACATGTCTGTATACGTGTAAGTTAAGGCTGATGTTCACACCATGCATGCAGTTGCATACGGATTTTACACATACGCAAACAAAATCACGTATACAATCACACGCACGCACACACACACTCTCACACACACACACACACACACACACACACACACACACACACACACACACACACACACACACACACACACACACACACACACACACACACACACACACACACACACGCACACACACATACACACACGCACACACACACAATCACTCAACTCATATACCCGAACGAAGGCACGCATTCTTCATGCGGCATGTACATGTAGGCCTACAGTCATTCCAGACGACATAACGATTTCCTTAAACATGTGCTTTTATGACCACTGCTGCAGCATCCCATGCAATTAAACGCCACAATCTCCAACAGCGCTGCGATGGTTAAACCGATTTGTACAAATAAACGTCGGAATGTTGCAAGTTTTACGATCTGCGCATGTCACAACATCCATATAAAAATTATGTTGATGCAGATTACATTGATAGCCGAATCGCCATATAGCTATATTCCATAATTTATATGGCTCTGTAAACAATGCAGACCTTCCAATATATATATATATATATTTAATATTGTATATAAAATTTTGTATATATATATATATATTGCAATCGTTTTGCTTTTAGTTCCAGCAGGTGGTTGAGACATTTAGACAGTTTAATAGCATGCAAATGTACAAGCATAGCCATAATACTTACAGATATAGACGGAGCGCTTAATCAAAGCTTACACAATGTCATGTACAGACTAAGTATAATTATATGCGGTGATATATAGCCTACGTATAATCGTGATGTCAGCTTATTGGATGCATTTGTCGCAAGTGGTGACTGGCTTCCCGTGCGCAAAGACAAAGACGATTTAAACCGCGGTCCATTATAAGAGGATAAAGTCTTCTTTATGGATCAAGGTCGCTAGCTCGTTCCCTATCTATTCCGTTCATCTCTATCGGCTTGTGACTGCTTCTCTGTCTCTGTCCCTGTCTCTGCCCCTGTCCCTGTCCCTGCTTCTGTCTCTTTCTAGCTGTCGCTGTCTTGTCTGTCTCTGTCTCTGTCTTTGTCGTTTTTTGTGTATTCCTCGTTTATAATACATTAGGTAGACTTCCTTAAGCAAGTGTATACCGCAGACATATGAAAGATATTTATTTGTCGCCGAGGTACTTCGCTTAGTCAAGCGTAAACGTGGTCAAGAAAAACGCAGCCACTCATGCATGCATGCAAAAGGATTGCCTAGAATTCCAGTTCAAATAATACAGACACTGACGAAGCCGTGCTGCCCGTGCACAGAGGCAGAACAACAAAGACAGAACGAAGAAAAAATCAAGAACCATGGAACAGACGTACCTGTATACATAGCATGTAGGCCTACGGACATGAAAAGATTAAATCTTTTCATGTCTTTTCATGTCGGAATAGATAGGGAACGAGCTAGCGACCTTGATCCATAAAGAAGACTTTATCCTCTTATAATGGACCGGTCTAAGAATCAAAATTTTTGAATCTTAGACTGGTAGCCTATCTAATCTAATCTGATCTAATATAATCTAATCTAATCTATTCTAACCTAACCTAACCTAACTTAATCTAATCTAATCTAATGAAGCATTTGTAAAGCGCTTCTCCCAGCAAAGCTATAGAGAAGCGCTCTCAGCGTGACAGGCCCATGGAAAGAGAAATGTCTTCAAGCAGCGAAAAGATTCAGGTGAATTTCCTACAAGAATCCTGTCACAAATTTCAGAAGGAAGGTGATTCCAAATTAAAGGACCAACTATGGCAAAAGCCCGATGTTGGGTTAATGAGGTTCGTGATCTGGGTACAAATAGACCAAGGCGGTCAGCAGAACGAAGAAGGCGTGAAGATCTTGCAGAAAGAGGCTTACAAGTTAAGTCGCACAGGTATTTAGGCGCAAAGCCCTGCAGGGACTTAATAACTAGGAGCAAGACCTTGTATCTGATTCGGGAAAAGATCGGAAGCCAGTGAAGGTCATGAGTCATGTATGTGGAGATGTGCGAGTATCAAGGAAGTCGTGCGATAAGGCTATAGCAGCAGAATTTAGGACAGGTACAAAAACTACAAATGCATTAAGAATTAAATGAACTTGCTTATATTGCTTCAGTTAGTTAGGCAGGCTATTTGTAGGCCCTACTTAGGCTTGTCGAAAGGTATTTGTAACTCCGCCACTGGTTGCACTATATATGCCAGTGCCAGTTCCAAGCCTGGATAAAGGAGGAGGGCTACACTAATCGACTGAATCCGTTCCTTGGTTTCAGCTGTGTGCGTGCGTTTGTGCCCGCCAATGGTTACTCTTCCAGCTTGCTGAGCATTATTTTGCTAGCGAATGCCATTTCCATTGTAATAACATTTAGCATCATAGGCCAGCGTTGAGAGAGCCTCTG
>OX457041.1:46195603-46280603 GCA_949752735.1 Lumbricus terrestris
CTCTTCTGAGTGACGTAGGCCTATACGTATATAAGTTTCTTACCATCTTCATGGCAAAAGCGATGTAGGCGGACAGCAGGAGGGAAGCCAGAGCAAACATCATCGTCGACGTCATGTTGTGTGATGACTCTGAGTCGAACTTCTATCTGTGCTAAGATTTCTGCTGATAGGTTGAACTCTCGAGTAATATACGAAGTCCTGGTTGATTCGTTGCGGGGTTTAGCCGGCTCTCAGTCTTCGTCCCGAGTTCAATGTGCGTCCCTGGTTGGTTCGGTGGGAATTCTCCTGCAATCTGTTGCTGTCTGATGTGCAAGCGCTGAAAAAGATCCTTGTCGTCTGCTTGCATTATATAGGCATCAGCCATGACACTGTGGCTGTTGATGCATGATGCTATGCGCTGTATTCAGTAACTGATAGCCACTGTCTGTCTGTCTCTGTCTATGTGTCTGTCTGTCTCTCTTTCTCTCTGTTAAATTGTTTCTCGTTGTCTCTGTCACTCTGAACACACACACGCGCACACACGCCCACACCATCGTCACCTATGAAACTGTATCCCATCGCGTCTCTTGCCTCTTCCTCCCTTCGTTTCTTTGCCTATTATTTTCTTCACCAATATCTCAGTAGTTGTATTTCTATCTGTTTGACTGATGAACCTCTTGATTGAAACGTTTCTGTATTTTCTCTTTCTCACTCGATCTATTTCGCTTTCAAATTATTGCTTCAATGAGTTTCACGTTGTCAAGATACATGCATGTACAATTGTACATCTCTCTGTCTCTGCCTTTGTCACCGTGTTTCTACTTAACTTAGTCTCAACCAGTATTATAGGTCTCAACCTCAGTTCATGTCATAAAATTTCGCCACCTGTTGTCTGTCTTTAACAGTGTCCCGCTCTGACTGTCTCTGTCTGTCTCTGTCTGTCTCTGTTTGTCTGTTTCTTTCTGTTCCCCTGACTGTCTCCGTATATCTCGTGATTGGCAGTGCAACGAAACACTCAGTCGCAAGGAATGCCAGCGACATGTACACAAGTTGAATCCTGTCCCACTGACAATTATTATACTGCACGCTGGGACGCGACGTACAACGAAGATATTATTATGGCTGTATAATAGCTTAAATAATAAGCATGTTGTCAGTATCACAATCAACTAAATTGTCAATACAGTCATTATGATTTCATTCGCACTCACACACGCACGCACGCACGCATGCTAGTGTGGCGATGAGGAGCGGTGGTAAAACTCTGTCGTGAAGAGCAGAACATCTGGCACGAAACGGGATCGATACCCGCTACTCCGAAAGGCTGACTCAACCTTTTATCGGTAGGTGGCGTTGCTAAGATGAACAGTATGACAGTTGGATGCCTTACCGGTGACACGAACCGGAGTATACCCCTTGAAAGCTATCCGGGGGGATGAATTAATCTATCCCTCCGGATGGAATTAACCGGTCTAGACTATCCGTGGGATGAACCAGTCTATCCCCTTTTTTTGAAAAATGCGTAGACCTATAATTGAAAAATTTGTGCTCTAATCAAAATTTGAAGTGACTCTAATTGTTTTAAGTGTCCTAAGCAATGTCCCGAGGAAGGCAACTCGAATTTATTTAGTGACTCTGAGTGCTTTTAAGTGTTTTAAAAGCTTTAAGTGCTCTAAAACCAAGGCAAAAAATTAATTATCTATTAGGAATAAACATACCTGTTAGTGTCATTGTTCAAAACAAAGCAGATGAAAATTAAAAATTTGCAAAAAAATACACGCGGAAGTGACTTTTTTGACTTTTCTTAATTTGGGGGATACGATTAATACGGGGATACTCTATTTCGTGACACCGGCTGCCATGCAGTTAAATTCGACTATACTGTTAAACTTGCCATCGTTCGTTACTATGTCAAACTCAAACTCAAAACTTGTTTATTCATAGAGATCAAAAACAGAAAACAACTCAAGTAGATGGAAAATACTAATATAATAAGCACAATCATGAGGGATTTATTAACAAAAGTTAAAGTAAAATGATAGAAAGGATCCCTAAGAATGGGTAGCCCAGAAAGGGAGTGAACCCGCTAAACCTGGGCACCCACATCAGGAAAAAAGAAATCAGATGGTGGAAAGTGAGGTAAATGAGTATGTGGCATGAGCAAAAGAAACAAGAGTTGTGCCAGGAAGGATAGTAGAGGGAAGATGAGACTGGTCATAGTAGAAAGTCAAGGCAGAAAATGTAGGGGGTAAGAGTGCACATTCACACAAATAAATGAAGCAATAAACAAGACAGATGAATAGGTTAAATCAATGTAAATAGTGGGTGCAAACGGACCAAACAAAAAATATAATGAAGGCAAAATGTGTAAACTTAAGCAGTTGAAACAGCAATGCAGGTCTTTAAAATAACAAACAACAGAAAACATTGACAAACAGTTAGCGATGTGCAGCATATGAAACTATAAAAATCCGTTTACAAACCAAGCATGCAGGCTAACAATTCACAATGATAATTATTATAAAGTAAGAAGACAATGGCAATATGAGCATAATTATGATTAGGAAGTATCCGATTCGACAAGAAACTTTTTAAGTCGGATTTTAAAGAGAGGGGTGGATCGTAGGTTGAATATGTGGGTTGGAGGAGCATTCCACATCTTAGTCAAGTCACGTGGCTTAGTACTTGACAGTTGGCATTAGGTTAATAAGAATATAAATATTATTATTATTATTATTACCGTCGTATTATTACTATTATTATTATTTTTCAAAAATAATTTTTTGCCCCGAGGTATACAGGATCCCTCAGGGACTTCACTAACGCCTAATATAAAATCAAAAGTCTGGAAAGGCCCTGCTCATCTTCTGTTTCTTGGTCGGTGAAAGTGCCCTATATATATAATTATATTTATATATATATTATATAGTTGTGCGTGTGTGTGTACTATAATATAATATATGCACAGCGTGTAGTTTTACAAATCTGGGTCATGCAGCCTCTTGCTCACTCGTCTCCGGCTGTTTTTGCCGAACACTCAGACAAGTTAGATATCATTTATGTAATTTGATTGCAAAAAAGATAGTTGTTTATTAAGATTACAGCACTTCTGAGCATCCGTCTTCAACTGCAGAACGAGCGTCCGATTCCAAAGCACCCTCTGCCTGCAGATGCGTGTACCTCTCGACAGTCACTCGATGGCGCTACAGTTAGCACTCCAGCGATGACTCAAGTCCCGCGCTGCAGATGTTCGACAATGCTCGTTCTATCACAACAAACGCAGTCGCGAACGTCGTAAAATGATTGGTCAATTTCGCTAGATTGATTAGGCTTGTTCTTAGTCTATGCGCGGACGATATGAAAACAAGGTAGTATAATTATTTATGATTAAATTGCGAAAACAATTCCCGTCCACGGCATCCGGCGGCGCCGTTCGGAGAAGCATTGTAAAATTAGGAACCGTATCGAGTCGCTGTCACTGTGGCTACACGATCGTGTTGACTCTGTAGATTCGGGCGCTAATAGAGAGCGATATTTCATCCGTGTTTGTTTTACTAAGAGTCGCATCATGGCGACACTGGATACAGCACGGCTCGTGTTGCACGGCTCTGTAGATAGATCAATGGTCGACGTCACAGCGTGAGCGATGTCGTAGCCATCAATATACGTCGATGGTCGTGTCCGCTTTAACATGATGATCAGGAATAGGCCTATGCCGCTCATAGGTTCCTCCATCCAGATCTAGGCTTTTCCAGTATTGTCTAGGTTTTAGTTTTTCAAATCAAATCAAATAATTTTATTTGGAACAACAAATCAAGAATCAAAGGAAACAAAAGTTTACAAATTACAATAAAGCAGGGTAGACCTACATGTATAGATCTACGCAAGTGATCTTTGTAGGCCTAATATGTGAGTTCCCCCCAATAGGCTATCTAGGCAGTGTGAGAATTGTGGAAAAAATAACTGGGGAGGGGTTGGACTATGATCCACTTGGAATTGGGGTGTGAAAAACAGACTTTACTATGGGACTCTAAGAAGGACTGGGGGGGTTGACACCGGTGGTATCTGCTGCTCGCTATCGTCTGCGCGCGTTTATCCTGTGCTGTTTTGTTAGGGATCCATTTGGCCTATATACATAACATGTTATCTATTCTATTTTCACTTAATATAAATTATTAGTGAAATTGTTAAGTTTTAGTGCGGCGCGCTATTTATGTGAGCTGAAATTATTGTGATGCACTTGCCTGGTTGAATTCCGAACTATACAGGGTGGCCATAAAAGACCGCTATGGCTTTTTTGCCAATATGTGACCGTGCATGGAAAACCCGGTGAAAGTCGCTGAATTGAAACCTAGCAAATCGATATTATCTTGGCCATAAGTAAGTAGGCCTATTTCTAAATAAAATTTTATAGGCTTAAAGACATTTCATGTTTACGTACAATCGCCGCATTTCAGCAAAATATTTCAGATAGTGGTATCTTTTTTACCCACCCTGTATGATGAAACTTCGACATGTAATTAATCTAGAGTGTCGTCATATTTTGTGAACAGCCTAACTAAATACAACGGTTTCTTTCTGGAATAAGCCTAAGTTGAATCCAGTTGGCTATTAGACTATGTCTGTAGTTAGTGGACATAATTTAGTTTCAATCTGAGAAGTCTGATAAGTTTTTCTTGATCTATTCGCCCGTTCGATACTTAATAACTTGGAGAAAGTTTAAGAGTTTCAAGTGTTCCCCGCAGGAGGTTCCACTACTCGTGAATTGAATTTAACGAAGATGTTCCACAGCCGTTCTGCCGTTCAACCACCAACCACCCTGATACAGGGCACAGTTTCCATTCACATCGTTGTCGTTGGGGTAATCAATTGTTTGTCTTCCATGTAGCATATTTTGCAACTGTGAATGCATCTCCCGCATGTATCCAGACATTATATTTATGGCATATTTACTATAGCTTCGTTGTCTGATCAGTTTCTCTTGATCATCATTCGCGCACTCGAAACAACATAAGTAGGGGCAAGTCCATGCAGCAGAAGAGTTCCCCACGAGTTTCCCGCTATCTTAGGAGAATTCAGGCAAGACGTGCCGCATACATTCATCCACCAACCAACACCATTTTGGGTACAGCTTGCCCCGGAGTTCATGTCGTTGTCGTTATCAAATGTGCTAAATTTCATTCCGTTTGTCTTCCATGTAGGATGTTTTGCCTCGTTGAATGCATCTCCCGCATCTCCTGTGTATCCAGATACGCTTAGGACATACTTCTTAGCCTCATCACTCAAGCGGAAAGACTCGTACTCGGCTGAATACCATTTCCCTGTATCGTTTGACTGGACTTCCACTCTCAACTTCCAATTTCCAGTTAGCAACAGTTGATAGAGTTTCTCGTTTCCGAACCAGAAATATTTCCTGGCTGGATTCTCAAAACCATTTCTGTAGTCGATCCACGATCGGTTGAAGTTTGAATTGCTGTCTGGAACGTTTTTCTGGATGATCAACCATCCGTGAATGAATATCGATGGAACGGGTTGAGTGATGTTCGGAACAATCAAACTGTGACTGACGTAATCGGCTTTGAAGTCTAAGACAGACACAATGCGTTCAATTTTAGTCTCATTAAACAACATGCGCTATGTGATAGACTCTCAACCATAGACAACAAATATTGAAATGCAAGAGCAACTATGGCCATAACACGTAATTATTGGTGTCCGGACAATTCTGCTGCCCGGCTCATTGGACGAATCCCTAAATTTTCCTCTGTTTCTGCCTACATGCGTGATGTGCTGCATTGGTTGCCAATAGCCCAACGCATACATTATCGAATTGCAGCCCTGGTTTCTCGCTGTATCCTTGGTTGTGCTCCATCCTACCTGCGACTTCTCTGTCGTCCAGTCTCTGACATTGAAGCGCGTCGGGCCCTTCGCTCTGCTGCGAAGGGACAACTGCTTGTTCCACGGGCTCGCTTAGCTACCAGACAGCGCCGAGCCTTCTCGGTTGTGGGGCCGTCAATCTGGAATGACCTCCCCCCTAACCTCCATCTCCTTCACCTGACCAGTCAATCCTTATTCCTTAAGTCCCTTAAATCTTTTTTCTTTTGCCGTGGCTGGGCTGGGAGCGCCTCTGAGTAGTTTCTTGAAGGGGCGCTATATAAATGCTAATAATGAATGAATGAATGAATTCGAAGCCAGAATTTGAAGGGGACAATTCGTAACGGATAGACGAAATCTTTGGCTTAAATAGAAGTTTAATTGATAAAAATATTGTTGGTCAAATAGAAGTTGGTTTGATGAAAATATTCCTGCTCGAATGGAGGTTGAATTTTATGAAAATAATTCTTGCTAATATGGACCTCTGAATTGATGAAAATATTGCTGCTTTAATAACTTACTTAGTACTTAGTCCTTCCCGTGCTGGTCTGCACATTAGGCAACGTATCTCCTCCACTCGTTCCTGCTCATTTCCAGCTTCCTGGCCTCGTTCCTAGATAACTCCAAATAGTGTTTGGAGATTATGACAAACACCCTATGACGATATTGATCCGCCATTTCTTCCGTGGTTTTCCTCTTCTCCTTCGTCCACCTGTATTCCAGGACATCACCTGTTTGACCGTCCGCGATCTTCGTTCGTATACGATATACATGCCCGGACCACTCCAGCCTTCTTCTTCTGATGATGATGAATATTTTCTATGCTATCTTGCCGCGTCGTCTATCTTATGGTCTTATTAGTTACCAGGTACCCTGTCGCGCCACGATACCCATAGAATTTTTCTCTGCCACCTACGATGTGCTGCCTCCAATGTTCCCTTGTTCGCCATTGTCATCGGCCACATCTCATATAGTAATGTGCTCAAGACTATGACACCGTGAGGTCAAATATTAGTTCTTAGTCTGTTTCCATTCCATTTCTGTATCTTGTCAAGCCTTCCAAAAGCAGCATTTGCTACACGTATAGTCCTATAGGCATCCTTGTTTCTCTGTCACAGCTGATGTACGCTGTTATTAAGCTGCCTATATAGTTCTAGGTCAAAAGGATAGCGGACAAAATGGTAGGGACAAAATGGTATAGACAAAATGGTATGGACAAAATGGCATGAGGACAAACTGGTAGTGGTCAAAATGGTACGGACAAAATGGCACGGATAAAATAGTACCTTATAGCGGACAAAATGGTATTAGGACATAATGGTGGTGGTAAAAATGGTACGGACAAAATGGTACGGACAAAATGGCGCGGATAAAATGGTACTGTAGCGGACAAAATGGTATTAGGACAAAATGGCACGGACAAATGGTACGGACAAAATGGTACGGAGAAAATGGCAGCGGACAAAATGGTATTAGGACAAATGGCAGCGGACAAAATGATAAGGATAAGATGGAAAGTGGATTAAGGTATTTTTATAAATGAACTAGAAGCTGGATTAATGAAAAAACGCATATGAAATGGAAGCTGGATGAAGGCTCTTCATTAGTGAAGTGGAAGCTGGATTGACGAAAATAACGTTTTAGAAATGGAAGCCGGATAAAGGTATATTTACAGCTGAAATAGAAGCTGAAGTGATGAACAGGTTTGAGAAACGAAAGATGAATTAATGGTTTCCACGTTAAATAGAAGCGGGGTCCATAAAAATGACGCTTGTCAAAAGAAAGCTGAATCGATGGTTTTCTAGCTGAAATGAAAGCTGAATGCATCATAAAACACATTAATGAAAAACATCAATTCAGCTTCCATTTCTCAAGAATTCTTTCACCAATCCAGCTTCCATTTCTCTAGCTGTTTAGGGTATAAAGTCATCAACCAATTTTATAGCACATTGATTAAAACTGGAGTATGAAAAATCATAAACCATCCATTTAAATAAAAGTAGAAGATATTTCTACTAGAAATTTGAGTCAACGAAATTACTTTGTAATAGATTAAAAGTTCCCGGAACCTCGCTTTTTTATAGGTTTCCATTAGGAAAAGCAGTAGGCCCTACGGTCCCAACGTATGTGGATCTCCGGTTCATTTGAGTCAGCTCAACCCACCAGTCCCCAGAGGTCGATTAATGAGCAAAAACTTCTGTCCTGCTGTTCAAACGCTTTCATCGCTCTCATTTTTACTTCAGCCGAGAGATCGTTGAACTTTGTAAAATCTCTTTAAGTGTTTTCTGTAAAGGCGCTCTATCAGTTACTGTATACATAGTGTTTTACCTTTTATTGAACCATGATGTGCATTTGCTACAAGTTGCTTTTTCTGTGGTTGAACCGACGGTATGGAATGGTCTACCTCAACTCAATTGCGCCTGTTCCAAATGTTGCTCTCAGCCTCTCAGATACATACATATAAGCACTTCTATAAGCACTTTGGAAAATGGCTTTTGACCGTACTAATATTGGGAGCACTCCGGAGTAGTTTCCTTGAGGAGGTGCTATAGCAGCTATACAAATACTTGAATGAATTAATGAAAAGCTTAAAACACATTTTAGTAAAATATAATTTGACTAACTCATACATGTAGGTGAGCAGGTTGTCCATGAGCGTTTCGCTCTAAAGCATCCGATGTCCGATGGGTTGGTGATATTCTCGGTGCAATTGTAGAAGATGGTTCCATTGTAAGAGAACGGGAACGAGCAGCATTCGGGTGGAACAACGTTGCTTGTTCCGTTGCCTTTAAAGAATAGAAATAAAGACCACGCTCATTTTTTCAGACGTTGTTAAGTAAATCTGGTTTGCGATCCAACGTAGACCGACGTGCCAATCATTCGTTACGGTACCTGTACGTTTCTTAATATTTTTGGCAGTTGCTCTGTGTGCCTCTTCCTGCATGGTCGCTCTGTCCTAATTCCGATCTCCATTGGACGTCGATTCCTGGCCAGCCTTCTGATACGACATACCGCTCGTGAAAATGCTGTTGCCCTGTGCTTAGTTTCAGAGTAGCGCTTTAAAAGAAACTTGCAGTTTTCAATTACGGCTGCTTGGCGGAGAATCAAGGGGCAAAATGTTAAACAAAGCTGACCAAGCTTCACGTGCACGGGGGACTTGCACCGATTACTCAAGCTAAAGAACATATTAAGTAATAACTATGATATAGCCAACTTTCTGTAAAGGACTGTCAAATAATTTACATGTGTTCTTTTGACGTTCATGTAAGGAGGACAGGATGAGCTCACTTGAGGTTTTGACTGACTCTGGTAACAGTTTAAATGTTTTTTAACATAGGCCTACGTGCGTACAATTATGTATTTTTATTGATAATAAATAAGCGTAAATGGCCAATTCATAATTTGTCGTCGTTTTTAACGCTTTAAATGCTGGCTTAATTTAAGCAAAGAATGCAAATAGCGTATCTGCGTTGTTTTGACCCTCAGTTTTATCAAAATTTAATAAGACCACAACATTCTGCTTCACCGCCCCCCCCTTCCAACCGAAGAAACATCAAAAAGAGAAAGACAGACAATCATACAGTTAGACATTCAGGCAGGCGAACAGAGACACACCCACACATACAGAGAAGAGGCCTACAAGTAATTTCAATTATTTACAAAACTATCCATAAAGAAAGATATTTAGAATATACGAACCTGCTGCGCAATATTTCACAGCGGATGGATTGCTTCTCTACAAAAATAAACATTTAAATGTTTCAAGTGTTTCTAATTTCATTACTTATGTATTATGACACAGTAATAATTATATCCGTCACTACCAGTGATTCTGACTTCTCTGGCGAGTTTTTTGTGGACTGCTCACCACTTTATAATACTTTGGTTTGCATTGATCTAATCTCTGTCACTAGGCTACTTAGGCAAAACATTGTCTCCTCTTTAGGTTAGAAGATTGCACAGTGGCACAATGAAATTCTTAAACTAAACAACTCCTACAATATATATTATTTACTGAAGTTTTATTTGTATTACATTGTGGACCATGTGCTGTAGTAGAGCACGATCTGCGTTAATGTATATCTTGTCGAATTAAATTCGGTTAAATTTTGTTCTGTAGAGCATTAACTTCCGCTTGCAAGATGTTCTTGTTTTTCTTTTGTATTGTATTGTATTGCATTTTATCTTACCACTTGTAAAGCGCTTCTTGCGGCAAGAGTCTTTCAGAAGCGCTCCCAGTGCGTGCAACCCCACATAAACGGCAGGTTTTGAGACGAGAGAAAGACGAGGAAATACTACCAGGAAGGATGACAGCGAACTGATTGGGGAAGGGCCATTCCGTAGGTATGGACCTATGCAGAAGAATGAACTGGATTGAGCCATGGTGGTTCTGACGCCGGAAACAAAGGGACCAGGCCTTTAAGAGGACCTAGGAGGATGCTGCGAGGTGGCAGAAAGGGGGCGAAGTATGAGAAGACAAAGATGATTCGGAGCCAGACCCAATTGAAACTTGAGGACCAAAGGCGAAGTATACGATAACAAAGATACTTCGGAGCAAGACCCCATTGAGACTTGAGGACCAAAATAAGAAATTTGAATTGCATAATAGCCGAGTGTGGAAGCCAGTGAAGATGTTCAGTAATGAATGTAGAAATGCGGTATAATCGAGGAAGACGTTCAATGGGTCTAGCAGCAGCATTTAGAACAGACTGCAGGGGATTTAGCTGAACCCTGTGGGAAGGCAAATAGCCCAACAGGGATATAATTACACAAGTCAATCCGAGAACAAACGAAAGCGTGAACAAATGAAGTTTTTGCATATAACAAACGCAGGGCAAGCGTCACGTGTTGATGACAATGTTGTTGATGGTTTTGGTGGTGATGATGATGATGATGATAATGATGATGATGATGTCGACGACGACGACGCCGACGAAGATATTGAGGTTGATAATATGATGATGATGTGGGGCGCGGTGGTGTAGTGGGTATGTTCGTCGCCTTGCAGCCGAAGGGTTGCAGGTTCGAATCCACCTCAAGTCGCCGCGTAGGGACCTTGGGCAAGTCCTTCACTCGCAATTGCTCAGCGCTTCGGCGTGAAACTCCGATGCAGTGTCCGCTCTGTAGTCGGGAGCGCCTCTGTGTAGTGAGATTGAAGGGGCGATATGACAAGTGCGTATTCAAACAAGCAAACAAACAAACAAGTGATGATGATGATGATGATGATGATGATGACGACGACGACGACGACGCCGACACCGACGAAGATAATGAGGTTGATAATGATGATGAAATTGCATTGAAGAGCTATAGGGTTGTCCTTATTCACGGGCAAACGCTTTTCTTAAGACAATTGATCGGAGTGCAAGCCATACAATTTTAAACAGTGCTAGCAGTATAGAGCAAAATATTCCTCTGGTTAACTCCTATAGTCTAAACTCTAGACTTTACCTTAGCAGTTTCTTTTGTGCAGCGACTATGCCTAAGATATTGCAAACGCGGTAAAAACTCAAATAATTACGGAAAACTTAAGTGCTCTCACGTTAACCATTGTTTAATGCTCAGCCGCATAAATTCCTGTTTTGGAACTGCAAGATGTTCGTTTCTGAATTCATGCAGGTCATTAACTCAAGACTTTCGAATGAGAGGATAAGACCATAATATACATATAGGCCTACATTTACATATATACATATTTTTAAACATATATATAGGCTAATACGCAGTTCGTTTCATAAATATTATCAAAGAGCGTCTACATGAACTTAGCTTTGAGAACAAGCAATTATAATAGGCCTACTATCCTATTACCTCGAAATTTGCGCATCCTTCATCAGTGCTGAAGAAAACAGTTGGAGGGTAATGGAAGAGTTCGCACTTCCCGTTGCCTGAGTAGTAGTTCGCCGAAAGACAGGATTTGGTTGGCACACAGTGTTCCAACAGACAACTCAATCGACGTCGAACGCCATAGACGACAACAGATGGCGCGTTCACGGAACATAACGGTTGACTCTCATTATCTGCAAGTTGGGAGTATTGGCTGGTTGAGATGTCTCCTTCCACCATGAGGACTTTGAGGAGTCCCGCTATGACGCACAACGGAACGGTAATCATTTTGAAATTAAAACACGTTTCACGACGTGTATTCCGAAAACTGTTCCTCAACCATTCCGATTTCAAGATGCATCAGGAGCGTCTCTCTACTGCATGGTATTCAGATGTGGATATTGATTTTCCGCCCGTGTTTTCTAGCACAAAGGTGCTAATTAATTCAGGCATGAATGCTCACATTGGTTCGCTACGGCATCGGCGTCATCCAGTACCTTTATTATTGCGCACAACCAGAAAGGTTTGTTTTGGGTAAAAATTTGTCTGCAATGCATTGTGAATGAAAGAACTTTGTTTATTGCACACACACAAGTCAAACAGTATAAACGTGACTCAATAAACAGAGCGCAATAGGAATCAGGAAAAGCTAACAGCTTATACAACCCTGTCACCCTGACCCCTAGCTCCAAGACTATTTTAGTGCAAGTTAATATTAATACTTAACTGATATTTAATTAATTAAGTATCAATTAATTAATTGATTGTGTCCTGTGCTTTCACCTCAACGCTCTAATCTTCTGCCATGGCAACCTTCCTCCCGTCGATCCAGCGACAATTCGTCGACACAGCTCACAATGAATGGCAATTGCATACGTTGTTTCTTTTCAATTAGCGCTTCTCGCTCGGGAGTTCTACAACAGTCATTTTTATTGCTATTAACCTACTCAGGGCGCTCTCGGCCAAACCTCGGTCGAACAATACAGTCGTAGGATCAAGAAAGAATAGGGTAGAGTCAGTGATCCATAATTGTTGTCAGAATAAGTGCTGACGGTCGCTCATTCTAGGCTGCGAGGCCAGCAACAGAGAATGACCGAGGACGCTTTATAACGGTCCGTGAGCAGACAATCAGGAATTGCGCCTGCGCAGTTGAGCGAAGAGTGCAGTTATTATGCACTCATGTGGTAGGACGGTAAAGTTCTCAAAAGTGGGGGAAGCCAGACCTTCAATTCTGCGCCCATCCAGTGCAGAAATCCATCGGCCATTATTGATCGATGTCATGGCAGTGACGGCATGCATCTCACTAAACTCCGCCACTAGTTGCGTTTAGCCAGTGCCAGTCTCAGGCCTGGACAAAGGAGGAGGGCGACACGAATCATCTTTGAAATGGCAGTGTCGTTAAACAGCAACAAGCATGCGTCTCACAAATCAATGGGTCAATGGATGATGATGATGATGATGATGATGATGATGATGATGATGATGATGATGATGATGATGATGATGATGCACGTGGTTGGCTTAGAATGCACGCTGTCGTTGATGACGTCACAGCCATAGAGAGAACGTCCGAAGGCTAATTTGCAAACGAATCAATGTAAAATGAGAATGTAAATGTAATCGGATTTTTATATAGCGGCTATTTTATGGCCTCGACCCTGAAGGTGAGATCCTTCACTACCTCTCGCCCGTTTGAATGGACGCCACGCCATTTAGGTCCCGTGGACGGACCGTGCTAGCCCGAGATTTTTAATCTCTGAAATAGCCACCTTCGGGATCGAACCGCGGCCCGCACGCTCTTCATCGTACAAAGCGATATCTTACTCCACCTTGCCGTGCGACTCCCATCTAGAGACGGCCCATATGGTGGTTGGACCCACCAGCTGAGGATATGACAGCTATAGTTCGGCCTGAAGTGTAGAATGGTCAACACCTGACGTTGCAAACCATTCCCTCGTTGCCGTGTCATCTGTCTGGCCCCCACCCGCTACAACCTATCTCGCCGCCTCTGGACGACACTGAACCGATTCAGAACCGGTCAAGGCCTCTGCGCGCCAAATCAAGTTAGTTGGAAGCAGCCTTCGAACCATCTCTGCGACTGCGGAGAGGTGCAGACTATGTCTCACAAAGTTAATTGCTGCAGAATAACTGGTTTTCCTGGCGGACTGTCCGCTCTGCATATTGCTGATGATGATGCTGTGCGCTGGCTTAGCGCGAACTGCAAACGCTAAATCTATATAAATAAAATATTCATCGTCGTCTTGATCGCGCTCATAATGATCGTCGTCGTCGGTACTAATATTCGGTTCACTATCGATGAGGCGACTCCGAAAAGGCGACCATCAAAAGAGCGACCACAAAAGGGCGCCGATTTTAAAGGCGACTTGTCGAAAGAGCACCGATCAAAAGGGCGACCGAACTAAAGAGCGATCATCAAAAGGGCGAACATCGAACGTTCGCGCTGTGTACGATCTGTTTGTTTCCATGAAAATGGTTGATAAAAGACGGTAGATCAAAGAAAAATACGCAAACAGGTTGTTTGTTTACTCTTTTTTGGAAATCTGAAGGGTCAACATCAATGAAAACGGTTGATGAAAGACGGTACCGTAGATGAAAGAGAAATACTGACTGAGGGTATACGGTAGCCTATGCCTATATATGGTATCTGTCATAACTATGAGTGGTCGGTATTCAGTCTTTAGTTTCGTTGACTATCATTAGTGGGGTTTTTTCATTGAACATTTATGCAGAGACTTTCGTTACGTTTAGTATCATTAGTGTTTAATTTACTCTAATAACTATGTCAGGTTCCACAATCACTGACGATTTCTCCAGTCTCTTCTTACTGTTTTGTAGCGCAGCCTAGCCCTAACCTATTCCCTGTATGACGGTATCTAAGGCTAGTGTATAAGTTTCTAAAGTTCTTAACTTGTTCACTTACAACCAAGATCTGTTTCTTGTATTTTCTTCTCCGTTTTAATATTCGCAAATAACACAACAATGCATCAACGACGACAAGCGATTCAATTCTGTGACAGCAACGCAACCTTAATATCTTACTGCTCTCTAAAGTTTTCAACACACACTCCACTGTTCTCTAAAACGTCTTACACTACTAGCACTCCTTCAACAACTTATCTCACTGTCTGGGCGTACACTCTTCCCCCTGCCGCTCTGTCCTTCTCTCTGCCTCTCTCCGTCTGTCTGTCTGTCTGTTTCTCTCTCGCGCGCTCTCCGGCGACGGTCGGCCGAGCCGCGCCAACTTTCCCGCCAGTCTGCCACCTGCAAGTCTGTCTGTCCGTACGCTTAACAATTAGCTGACCTTGAGCTGGTCTATTCGTACGCTCACCCCTTAGCTGACCACATACACTATACAAAATTAGCTCACATTACCTCCCTCCTTTCTTTTAAAGAGAGCTAATTATCTATAAAAATTAGCGAACGTATCTTAACTAAACAATGCAAATAGTCCATAACATAATACATCATAAAATATCTTACACTACAATCTAGACAGACAATCGGCTACTACATTCAATTTACCTTTCTTATAGTTCAATAGAATGTCAAAATTTTGCAATGATAAAGACCATCTGACTAATTTAGCAGATTTCGACATTGATTCAGTCAAATAAACTAAAGGATTATGGTCTGTAAACACATTGATTTTAGAACCAATAAGAATTTCTTTCAACTTGTTTAAAGCCCATATGATTGCATAGGCTTCCTTCTCAATCGTCGCCCATCTCCTCTGGGTATCTGTCAGCTTCTGACTGATAAATGAAACGGGACGTTCTATCCCTTCCTCGTCCACCTGAGACAGAACAGCTCCCACAGCAAAATCACTGCTATCACAGTACAAATTAAATGGTTTCCCAACCTCAAACATTTATAGAATCACATTTGACAAGACAATCTGTTTAAGGGAATCAAAGGCTTTCTGATGTGCATCAGTCCAAACAATGTTCTCAGGTACTTTCTTGCTGGTTAAGTCTGTCAATGGTTTAGCAATTTCAGCAAAATTACAAATAAACTGTCTGTAAAACCCAAAAAATCCTAAGACTTGCTTCACTTCCTTCCTGGTTTCAGGTTTCTTCAAATTAATTAAACTGTCAATCCTGTCTGGATTCATCATCTTCTTCCCTGATCCTATAAGGTGACCGATGAACTTCACCTCACTCTTACCAAACACACATTTCTTCAAGTTCAATGTTACATTATGCAGTCTTATTTGTTTCAAAAATAACTCCAAATGTCTCAAATGAATGTCCCAATCATTAGAATGCACTGCAATGTCATCAACATAAGGTTCAGTAAAATCATGAATCGGTTGCAAAATCATATTTATCGCTTTTACAAAAGTCCGTCCAGAGTTAATCATTCCAAAAGGAACACGCGTAAATTCATACAGTCCATTATGTGTAACAAACGCAGTCTTCCATTGGTCACTCTTTTTCACAGGACAAGTCCAATATGCGCTGCGACAGTCCATAACAGAAATGAACTTGGATTTTCCGACTTTGCTCAAGACATCGTTGACGATTGGCATAGGATATCTGCAGTTCTCAGTAAAAGAGTTAATGTATCTGTAGTCACAAGCCAATCTCAAGGATCCATCCTTCTTTTTGACAATGACAAGTGGACTTGCCATTCTGCTTGACGATGGTTGGATGATGTTTTCTTTCAGCATCTCTTGTATTTGTTTTTCCACTTCTGCTCGGTATATTAGTGGTATTCGATATGCCATGAATTCCTTTTCTCGAAAGTCTGGTCTCAGCACCACTTCGTGTTCTACTAATGTACATAGTCCAGGTTTATCTGAAAATCTGTCTGCATATCGATTCAGTACATCAAGTAATTGTTTCTGCTGTTCGCTCGTCAGATGTCCAATTTGTTCGTAATCCAATTGGAGTGACTTCTGTTTTGTCTCTGAGTAGTCTTCCTTCAGCGGTATTTCTACCACTGATCCAAATTCGTCATCCTCTTCCACGATCAGACCACAAGACAATGTTCTCGTAATGAACTTCCTCATCTTGTTAGCATGATTAATCCGTCGACCGTTTTCGTTCATGTCCACCAGATACGAATATTTGGATCTTCTTTGCAAGACCGTGCATGGACCATGCCATCGCGAGATCAATTTATTGGTTGACGTTGGATACAGCACGATGACGTTTTCTCCTGGTTCGAATTCTTTATCTTTTGCTCTTTTGTTATATTGACTGGCGTATTGTTTTTGCTTTTCTTCAGCACAGCTCTCAGCGAATGTCAAGGCCTTTTCCATGTCTGCTCTTAAATTCTTCAGGTACTTTGCCGGTTGCACTCCAATGTTCGGTGGTAGATTTATCTCTTTGGTCCAGCTTTCTTTAAGAATGGTTAGTGGCCCTCTCGGCAACTTTCCATAGACTAGTAGATACGGTGCCACTCCGGTAGTTGCATTAGGCACTTCTCTCAATGCCCAAACTGTAAATGGAATAATTTTATGCCACTGTCTCGGATTTTCCACAACGACATGATGAATCATCTTCTTGAACGTTTGATTCCATCTCTCCACCAATCCTGCCGCTTCTGGATGTCCTGGCGAATCGAATCGAGGACAACACCCCATCAGTTTCAGAAATTCTCTTGTTAGACTGGCTGTAAAATTCGTCCCTCTATCACTCGTTATCACTGACGGAACTCCCACATCCATGAACAGCTTCATCAAAGCTTCGCATACAGCCTTAGCAGTCAATGATTTCATCAAGAATATTGTCGGCCATCTTGTACATGAGTCCACGATGCACAGGCAATACTTATGCCCTGCTGCTGACGTCGGTTCGATTGGTCCTACGACGTCCATGGTCATTTTTCTGAACGGCACATCCTCCCTTGGTATTGGTGTAATCGGCACTCGATCCATCACCAAACCTCGTGTTTTCAACTGACACTTCTCACAGGACTTGCAGAATTTCACCACATCTCTACGCATTCTTGGCCACACAAAGGACAACTTGATACGTTCCCTTGTCTTCTCTTCTCCCAAGTGTCCGCCAAATACTGACTCGTGCGCCAATTCCATCACCTGAATTCTTCTTTCCTTCGGCAACACCAACTGATACACCAACTGATCCAACATTTGATGCTTCTTATACATCAAACCATTCACCACACTAAACTCTGATCCTTTGTCTTCAGCTATCCTCCACCACGACCTCAGTGACTCGTCATTTCTCTGTTGCTCTTCAAACTTCTTCGCGTCTGCCAATTGTCTTTCATCACTTGTGTTCTCGGGAAACAAATCTCTCATACTCGTGTCCATTTCACCATCACTACCAAAATCATCATAATCATCACGCTCACATGCAACCATCTCTTCTTCAATTTCATTGTTCCCGGATGTTACTCCTTCTTCTTCTTGAACGCTTTGTTCATCATCGCTTTCGGTGTCCTCATCTAGCAAACTTTCATTTGACTTTTCCTCTTCTCCTTCTTCCACTTCTCTTCTCCGACTCTGTGCTCTTGTAGTCACATTCGGTTGCAATTCTCCTTGCAATACACTCACTGGTGGAACCTCTTTCAGTTCTGCGATTATCTCTGGATGCAGCAAGAACTTTTCTTTGTTATCTTTGCACAAGACTGCCGGAATGCTGGCACACACCAAGGTTAAATATGGTGCGATATTTACTCCCTTGTCTTTCAGATCTCCTCCTTCGTTATGACAACTCATCCGCACTTCGATTTTCACCAACTTAGCTGGAATGGGTTCTCCAGCCACACATTGCAAATGTACTCTACCAATTTCTTCCACTGTCGCTCCTTTCAACAATTCCTCATTGATTACTGGAATCTCAGTACCAGAGTCAATCAGCGCTTTGACTTGCATAGGCTGACAACTGTCATCATTTCCACGTATCTCTACATTGACATGCTGTAGTAATGACTTCTTTGTACGTTGACACTCATCTTTGCTTTCAGTTTCTCGACCAGTATCTTTGATGGGAGCAGAATTTACTATTTCTCTCTGTATAGCAAATTGAGGCGTGCACTTCATTACTGACTTCACTTCCGTTTCGCGGTTGTCTTGTTCTTCCGGCTGATTCGGTGCATTCATTACTTGGATCTGATTTACTCTGAGATTTTCTGCACTTCGAGTAAATCTATTCCTCAGATTTGTCATTCTTGGTGGTACTCGACAATCCTTTATCAGATGTTTGTCTGACTGACAATTATGGCAACGTTTCTTACCAATCCCTCTCTGTTCAGTGCTCTCCCGCCTGTAATTGTACGCTGCATTGTTTTCTCTTTGGCGTCCCATCACTGGAATTCGACTGTATATTTGTCTGTCACCCGTTGCTTCTCTTCTATCTTGACTAAACTGTCTTCCAGGAGCACCATCATTCCTTGCTTCATTACTTCTGGCTTGGTTTCCTGTTTCTTTGTTACTACTATTCCACCTGGTTTGCTTCGAACTATTACCCCATGCTTCATATTTCGGTTTGTCTTGAAACATTAGACCAATTCGATTGTTCACGTGTATGTCTGCGAGTTCTGCAACATTACTAGCTTCGAAGCATTCAGTACCCTCTTTTGCTAGTACGAACTGTAGTGGACCCAGTGGTAGACATTCTTTCAACTTATCCGCCACCAACAGATCAAATAACTTCTCATAGTCTTTGCCCACTCGTCTACTTCTGACATAATAGTTCAACAGATTCTTCAATCTTGCTGTAAAAATAGTGTATGTCTCTTCTGCCGTTTTCTTCGCTTCTCCAAATCGTGATCGATATTCTCTCGCTGTCAATTTGAATTCTTTCAGTAAATGTTCTTTCACTATGTCATAATTGTCTAGATCATCAAAAGACAATCGGTTCAACACCGTTCTCGCTCTTGGCGTCATTAGTGGCAACAGCAATTTGACCCAAAACTGCTTTTCCACCGTAAAACTGTTGAATGCATTCTCAACTGTCTCAAAATATAATGGCACCTCCATCATATCATACGGCATCTTTGGTAACACGTGTTTCATTGCATCACCTATCTTTTTAATCTTGGACACCATTGTCTCACTTTCTCGAATCCTGTTTCGTTCTGACTCTTCACGGCTTCTTCTTTCGTCTTCATTTCGTTCCCTCAGTCTATTTTGATCTTCTACCCTACGCAGTTCTTCTTGTTCTATCTTTTGCTGCAACAATTCTAACTGCTTTCTGCGTTCCTCCTTTTCTATAGCCATTTCTCGGAGCTGAGCTTCCTTCAAAGCGAGTTTCTTTTGTTCCAATTGTACTTGTTCTTCCCTTTCTCTTTCCGCTTTTCCCAAACTTTCTTTCTCCATTTTCAATTCTTCCTGTCGAATCTCTTCGGCTCTTTCCAATTCTACCAAACGCATGGCTTCTTTGTCTTCCTCGCGAGCCTTTTGCTCTTCAATCTGCTGTTTTCGTATTTCTTCATCACTTTTCCTTGCTCTCTCGTATTCTATCATTAGTTCCATCCTTCTTTGTTCTGCTTCGTCACGATCTCTTTTCAGTTGTTCTAACTGAAGCTGGAACTGCTGCTTCTGTATCTCTATCTCTTCTTGCCTCAACCTTTCTGCTTTTTCCACTCTTTCTTTATCTTCTCGTCTCCGTTGCTCCTCTTTCTCTTCTCGTCTCCGTTGCTCCTCTTTCTCTTTATCTTCTCGTCTCCGTTGCTCCTCTTTCTCTTCTTGTTTCCGTTCTTTATCCTCTTGTCTCCGCTGCTCCTCTTTCTCTTTCTCCTCTTGTCTCCGTTGTTCTTCCCTCATCATCATAAATTGCATAAACGCCTCCATAGACATAGCCTGTGGTTTCTCCTCAACACCACCTATTGCACCTTTCTCTTCAGCTTCCTTTAGCCACACCTCTGCTAGGGCTCTCATCAAATTTTCCCTTGACATCTCTTCGATTTATTCCACGTCTAGACCGGCTTCGATTAATAATTTTATTATTCGATCAGAAGACATCTTCTTTATACCAGCTTGCTTTTGTTCCGTGAGTTTCTCCATCTTACTTTCTTACTTCAACTGATTTGCGTGAAGAAAATCGAGGGAGTGGCTATGCTTTCTGCGATTGGTTGACTGTAATTTCAATTACTTGTTTATTCAAGGAGCGAGTTTTGTATACCTCTCCTTGGCGTTGCGTTGTCGTAATGTCGTTCGTATGCCCGTTGTATCTTCTCACTAGTTGTTCGGATGCTCGGACTGCTTCTCCGGTTGTTCAGATGCTCACTCTCCTTCTCCCGTGTGGTCGGCGTCTCGTAAGGCTTCAAAATCCACTGTCCGTAGCTTGGATACGACTATCCCAACGTTCGTTGCTTGACTTCGCAATTCACCGTTCGTAAACCTGGATACAATATCCCGACGTCCGTTGCTTGACTTCGTATTCCACCGTCCGTTGCCTGAACTCGATATCCCACCGTCCGTAACTTGGATTGACTATCCCACCGTCCGTAACTTGGATTGACTATCCCACCGCTGCCACCAAATGTCAGGTTCCACAATCACTGACGATTTCTCCAGTCTCTTCTTACTGTTTTGTAGCGCAGCCTAGCCCTAACCTATTCCCTGTATGACGGTATCTAAGGCTAGTGTATAAGTTTCTAAAGTTCTTAACTTGTTCACTTACAACCAAGATCTGTTTCTTGTATTTTCTTCTCCGTTTTAATATTCGCAAATAACACAACAATGCATCAACGACGACAAGCGATTCAATTCTGTGACAGCAACGCAACCTTAATATCTTACTGCTCTCTAAAGTTTTCAACACACACGCCACTGTTCTCTAAAACGTCTTACACTACTAGCACTCCTTCAACAACTTATCTCACTGTCTGGGCGTACACTCTTCCCCCTGCCGCTCTGTCCTTCTCTCTGCCTCTCTCCGTCTGTCTGTCTGTCTGTCTGTCTGTTTCTCTCTCGCGCGCTCTCCGGCGACGGTCGGCCGAGCCGCGCCAACTTTCCCGCCAGTCTGCCACCTGCAAGTCTGTCTGTCCGTACGCTTAACAATTAGCTGACCTTGAGCTGGTCTATTCGTACGCTCACCCCTTAGCTGACCACATACACTATACAAAATTAGCTCACAAACTATGTTTTAAAACATTATCAATTGCGATTGTTTCATTTCGTTTTTCATAAATGACATTAACATTCAGGACCGATATGGTGAGAATTCAACCTATAGGTCGCCCTTTTGATGGTCGCTCTTTAGTTCGGTCGCCCTTTTGATCGGCGCTCTTTCGATCAGTCGCCTTTAAAATCGGCGCCCTTTTGTGGTCGCTCTTCTTATGGTCGCCCTTTCGAAGTCGCCTTATCGATATTATACGCTAATATTCTTCCATGGACTTTTGAGGATTTGGTCATAAGCCGTATGATTTGACCTTCTGTCAGAGGAATTATCCTGGTTATCTTTATTATTTTTTCTGCCGATAACTTCGTGTAGCGTTGAAGGTTTAATTCAACATATCAGGATTGAAATAATTGCCATTTTACAATAAATGCCAGTGTGCATAGGCCTATATGGAACGAGAATGACAAAGCTTTCGGCTCATAGGCCTATAAATTTGGTTTGGAATTAAACTTTAAGCTAATCAAGAACCTTAGACGATTACCTGGGGGTGAATAGTCATCGCCAATGTCTTTTTTGTGCTGCAGTGGTTTACTATAGCTATACCATGCGCCTTGATGTATCTGTTCCCACATTATTATTTTAATTTCATATAATTTTGGTCTAACTTGAGTAGATGTTAATGCGGGTGTCGTTTTGTAAGGTGCACGGAGGATACGAGGATCAGATGCATGAGCGGGGATATCAATACTATTTCACGAGGGGTGATAACCAGAGCCTCTTATCCAAGTTTTTCTACAGCTTGACCTCCCTGGATTCTATGCTGACAGCATGCAAAATGAACAATGTGCAGTTTGGCTTATAGCAGACTTGATTTATATAATTATAATGCTGGTGAATGAGCATAATATCTAGTCTATATAGGCTACCTGAAATAATTTCAGTGTGCTATTGAGAAATTTCAAATTTTTGCATAAGTGTAATTTATTGATAATTAATTTGTGTGCAACTGTGAAAGGTTGCATTACAGCGAGATTCCAATCAAGTAGGCTAGGCCATAATCGATAGGCCTACTATTTGCATGGACGTCCGCAGGAGGGTTAAAAGCCAATCAATGGTCATTGTTACATTTTTAGCAAGAGTTTGAAAAATCCAAGGCAGAAAATTAAGAGCACGTTTATTTCTATAACGATTTGCAAACGTATAGATTTCTGACTTTCACTTGTATTATTCATATCTCAAGTGCTTTAATGCGAAAAAATTGTTAAATAACCAAAAGTAGTATAGTTATGTCAATTTTCCAAGGGGCAAGTGCCCCCCTCTGGCCCCTATGTGCGGATACCCAGGACAGCAGCATCTGGGCAGTTGTAAGGATCACCATCATATATCCTAATCCTAATCGTATCTCGCGATTTATATACAGCGCTGACAAAAGCGAAGTCGCGGAGAGATTGTTGGCTCAGTTGAGCAGTGGCGGCGCCAGGATTTCAGTATTGGGAGGCTGAATTTCCAGGAGAAAATTTTCCGTTTTTGGTCGCAAAAATTTCTGACAACCTTTTTTTAGTCATTGGGTCGAAATCTTGGAACATGGTCCTTTTTCATATCCGCCACACTGTCTGGCAAACCTCGTGCGTACCTTTGCGGTTACTTTTGGGGGCCAAAGGGGGTTAATCCTGCAAATATTTCATTTTTACATGGGGGAAAAACGGATGGCCTTTTTTAGGGGAGGGGCTTAACCCTCTAGCACCCGAACGCCGCTACTGCAGTTGAGGTATACGGTTGAGTTTGTAGATGCCATAAATCCAACCGGCAGAGGGACAATAATAAAGGATATTCATTCGTTTCAAAAATGCAAGCTATAGGCTATATATATAGCGTCCCTACGAGATAAGCCTTACTACTCAGAGGCGCTACCATCCCAACCACAGCAAAAATAAATTAGATTTAATCTCGAACACGCTAACACTGTGTACGTAGGCTATATACCTTGTCTTGAGAAGGCCGAGGATAATGACGACTAAAACATTCTTTGCTGCACTTTAAATAAGCTTCTCGGCTATTAGATTTTAGCAACATGCAAAATTATAGTCAAACCTTTTAGGATTTGTCTGAAAGTGTAAATACAGCAACAGTGACCATATTTAGGCTACATGAGATCCTAAAGTCGATTAGAAATATTCGTGAGTTTTTCAAATATTATTTATGAGCCTTTAAAATGCAGCACCGAAATATTGAATTTCCAACTTATATAGATAACCTGAAAGGAAGTGAAAATCAGCTATATGGTGCTCGAAATGTCCTCCTTATTCTCGGACACACGACCGTAGACGTAGTAGATTAATAGCTGTCCCGGGAGACACTCGGTTTCATATCCTGCAGCTGTGGCCATCCAGCAGTTCAAGGCTTTATCCGGAGTAGGCTACATGTACTGGAGGAGCGCGTTTTTCGTTCACGCGTTTTCATGACATCAATTATAACCGTAGGGCGCGTCTGTTTGAAGAGTGGCAGCTGTTTGACCAGGTGATCATCGACCGGACCATCAAACAGTAGCGTCTACGTCTACGGTCGTTTGTCCGTGAATAAGGAGGACATCTTGAGCACGATATATACATGTAGCTGAATTTCACTTCTTTTCAGGTTTCCATGTTGGAAAGTTCAATATTTTGGTACTGCATTTTAAACACTCATAAATTTTACAAACCCGAGAATATTTCTAATCGATTTTAGGATCTCGCGTAGATATGACCACTTTTGCCATGTTTGAACTTTCAGACAAATCCTAAAAGTTTTGACCGAGTTATGACACTTCTTTGTGTGTTCTACTTTTTAAATCCGTACACAATGTACAATTGTACATGCATGCGACTTCAACCAAATAAGGATCTGGGAGACATGTGAAATTAATCGAAATAATTAAATTAATTAATTTGTCTGTTTTAAGGCATCGCAAGAACAATAAAAAAATATCCATGGTTTAAAGTGGGTGGGAAGTGGAAACGTGTGAGTCCGCTGCTCTCTGACTTCGTTGTTTACGTTCCCAACCTGCAATACAGTATAATATTGGTAGCCAATCACTTGGTCTCTCAGTAAGACTCTTGTTATCCGTTCTCGCTGTTCATTCATACCACTTTAACAGCCGCAAAAGGTCTTGGACCACTCAGTGGAAGACTCAACATTCATCATATATAGTCAGTTTGATGGTCAACTCAAGCCGAGTCAAGAATTTTTTATTGCAACCAATCTTCACACAACACAGCTAAGACAACAAGAAATATAAATATTCTAGGCACGCTTTATAGGTTACTATGCAACATACCGGTAGTGTCTGAGCGCGTTTCTTTCAAAGTAGTTTGGCTTATTAGAGCGTTATCAGAGTGTTTTGGAGCCATCTCATGAACGATCACGATTACTATTCAAATAATGAATGAAGAAATGTCTTTGGCGTAATTATAGACATTGAATTACCTATTCTATTCATATTTAATTTATTATTTAAAAGATTATGGTTTAGTTTGACGTCGTTATTTATATTATAGGGCCTATCAAGATTGTGACGTGCTTGCTTTAGACTTCGGACTATACTGGCTAAGTAAGTAAGTAGGTATAGCCTTTACTACTCCATTTGAAAGCGCACAATGGGACATCGAAAATAAATGCAATGTCGAGCATATAAGTTGTAATATGAACTATAGCAGGCCTAATATAAATTAAACGTAATGTAAGACAAACGTAAATAAGTATAAAGCGTTCTAGTAATGAAATCCTTTCTTGTGAGAAAGTCAGAACGGGGAATTTCAAGGTTATGTGAACGTGGACGCAAAGAGTATTGCGATTCATGAACTGGATGGCGCAAATCATGGAGGACATGCCCATGCAGGACTAGCCAAACAGTGGCAAATAGAGCGCGGTCAGCACACCTCTTCGAAAATAAGGGGAGTTGCATTGCAAGAATGCATGCTTTATAAGTTTCTCAGAATTAAGCCGTATACGGCCTACGCTCGCTCGAATTAGAAAATCTCCACCAAGCAATAAATTAGTACAATATTCGCTCGACAATGGAGAAGAGAACTGTGTCATAAAGATGAATACCATTATACCAGTAAGCACATGAGCTACCAAGACACCCAACGCAAAAGTGGCTGCTTTGCTAAAAACATATGCTATTAATTAATATGATTGCTTATGTGTGCTGAAACTTTGACATATAACCTAGAGTCTTGTCATTTGTGATGGTCTAACTAGTTACAACAATTTATTTCGGGAATAGGCCTAAAGGTGCGCTGTGTCCAGTTGAATTTTTTTTTGTGTTAGTTAGTGGACATTAGTTGAGTTTGAAATTTCTGAACGAAGTCTGATCAGTTTTTTTTGATCATCATTCGCCCGTTCGATACGTAATAACTAGGAGCCAGTTCCAGAGATTCAAGAGTTCCCCATGTGTTTCCATTTTGCCCGAATGAATTCAGCGAAGACGTTCCACAACGGTTAAACCACCAACCACCCTGAACCAAAGCACAGGTCAAATTCCCATTATTGTCATTGTCGTTATCAATTGTGCTAAATTTCATTCCGTTTGTCTTCCAGGTGGGAAACTTTGCAACATTGAATGCATCTCCCGCATCTCCTGTGTATCCAGACACATTAATGACGTACTCACTAACCTCGTCACTCAAGCGGAAAGACTCGTACTCGGCCGAATACCATTTCCCTGTATCGCTTGACTGAACCTCTACTCTTAGTCTCCAGTTTCCAGTTGCCAGCAGTTGATGGAGTTTCTCGTTTCCGAACCAGAAGTATTTCCCAGCTGGATCTCCAAAACCATTTTTGTAGTCGATCCACGTCCTTGATCTGAATACTGATCCGCCTAGAACATTTTTCTGGATGATCAACCATCCGTGAATGAACATCGAAGGAACTGGTTGTGTGGCACCCGCAAGAGTCAAGTTGTGACTGACATAATCAGCCTTGTAGTCTAAGACAGACACAATACGTTCAGTTTGAGATTAATTAAACGACAGGCTGTGTGATAAACCATAGACAACAATATAGAAACGCAAGAATAACTATGACCAACGGACGGACGTTGGTTACAGAATCGGTGTCCGGACAATTCTTAGCGGAAAGTTAGAAGCCACATTTCGAAGCGGACAAACAATTCGGAGCGGATAGACGAAGTCTTTAGCTTAAATATAAGTTTGATTGATGAAAATAATTCTTGCTTCAATAGAAGTTGCACTGATGAAAATATAATGTTATCATTTTTCTTTGTGCTTCAGCTTAGAGATCGCGTTCAACTCTGCAAAATCTCTTTGAAGTGTTTACTTTAAAGCGCTTATATGGAAGTCGGCTACCTTGTGCGTTACTTTTTCTTCAACCATTATGTGCAATTGCTACAAGTTGCTTTTTACTGTGGTTAGTCCGACGGTGTGGAATGGTCTCCTTCAACTCAATTGCGCCTGTTCCAAATGTTGCTCTCAGACATATTGTGCAAGCACATGAAAAATCACTCTTGGCCGTGCTGGTGTCGAGAGCACACTGGAACGGCCCGGAGTAGTTTCCTTGAAGAGGTGCTATAGCCTACAAATACTCGAACTAATGAATGAAAAGCTTAAAATATATTTTAGGAAAATATAATTTTACTAACTCATGGATGAGCAGGTTGCCCAGAAGCGTTTCGCTCTAAAGCATCCGATGTCCGATGGGTTGGTGATATTCTCGGTGCAATTGTAGAAGATGGTTCCATTGTAACTGAACGGGAACGAGCAGCATTCGGGTGGAACAACGTCGCTTGTTCTGGTGTCTTTAAAGAATAGAAATCAAGACCACGCTTATTTTATCGGACGTAGTTAAGTAAATCTGGTTTGCAAAATATTTCAATGGTCTAGACCGACGTGCCAATCGTTTTTTACGTTCTTACTATTCTTAGCAGACGCTCTGTCTCTTTCTGCATGGTCGCTCTGTCACAATTCCGATCTCCAATGAACGCCAGTGTCAGACTTCTGATACGACGTACCGCTCGTGAATAAGCTGCTGCCCTGCGCTTAGCTTCAAAGTAGCGATTTAAACAATTTGAGTTCACGGCTGCGATTGCTTAGCGGAGATTGAAGGACAACGCTTTAATTAAGCTTCACGTGCATGTGGAATGCAGACCGTGCGATGATCCATCCGCAGTCGTCATAACTAGTAAAATATTTGATATGGACAGTTGCAGCATAATATTTATGGTGCAGAGTGCTGGACATTGACTGGTACGGATAGGAAAAGAATAGAGACTTTTGAAATGTGGACGTGGAGACCATAGGCGGAGGCCTGGGCCGAGAATTGGGGGGGGACGGAAAGACGGGAAATTTTACGAAAAATTTCTGACGACCGGCGAAATCTCGAAAAAAATTTGTATTTTCGCCGCCAAAAAAGTTGATGACCTTTTTTTTTTTTAGTCGTCCGGCGGCCAAATCTCGACGAAATTTTCTATTTTCGACTCCAAGAACAGTCTTGACGCTCAAACATTGGAGGGGGGGACAAATGCATGGGCCGTCCCCCCAACACTTTTATTGGGGGGACCGTCCCCCCTGTCCCCCCCCTAGGTCTCCGCCCATGGTGGAGACGAATGTTGAAAATAAGCTGGAGAGACAAGATCTGGAATCAGGCAGTTTTGGAAAAGGCAGGGGTGCAGAGAGAGCTACTACAATCAATAAGCAGAAGAAAGCATTGGTGGCTGGGCCACATACTAAGAGGAGAGGGTATGCTGGTGACGTTGTTGGAGGGTCGTATGGAGGGGAATGCAATGAGCGGCAGAAGACGATTAAACATGCTGAGCGATCTCGATCTCGATGATGGAGATACATTATGGTCGCACCAAGAGGAGGGCGCAGGACAGAGAAGGTTGGAGGAGGGAGGATGGGAATACGAGGTCGTCCATGTCACAAACCTGCTCAACAGCAGAGGACTAAAGAAGACGCATGCAGGACATGCGCTGATAACCCATTCTAAAAACGCACTCAGGCTAAGAAGTTGTAATGCTTTTCCGCAATTCTTTTAGAGGCGATGGTCCGCTTGCCTCAAGAAGCAATACACCCATGCATCTTCCATTTCTGGCCGCAGATATTATTTTGACGCGGCTTCTCAAGATCGTTCCGCCGACCCGAACTTCTACATTATAGCTTTTGCAGGCCTAGTTTTGCTCCCTTCTATCCAGTGGCGGCGCCAGGATTTCATGTTTGGGGGAGCTGAATTTGCGGGAGAAAATTGAAAATTTTCCGTTTTTGGTCGCCGAAATTTCTGACGACCTTTTCTTCAGTCACCGACCAAAATCTCGCGAAAATTCTCCATTTCAGCCGTCAAAATTTCTGATGACCCTTTATTATAGTCATTTGGTAACAAGCTTGGAAAAACGGTCCTTTTTTGTACCCGCCAAACTGTCTGGCGAATCTCGTACGTACCTTTAGGGTTATTTGGGGGGGAGGGGGCTAAAGGGGGTTAATCGTAAAAAAATTCATTTTTACATGGGAAAAAAATGGATGGCCTCTTTAAGGGGGGGCTTAGCCTCCTAGCCCCCCCTAGCGCCGCTACTGCTTCTATCTATTCGACATACTCTCCCTCATTATCCTATGCGTTTCATCCTTCATCCTTTTCACAGATGCTAGGCTACGAGCGTTTTTTTAAATTCGCATTCTTGAATACACACACTGTTTCAAATCATAAACGTGGAGCTGGAGCTCGTTGCAACGATTGCTTAAAAGCAAACAGATTGCCGTTAGTCTAAACTTGGAAAACACAAAATAGACCTACATCCTGCTTAAATCGCATAGGAAAAAATCCCACTGGGAGAATTCAAATTGAAAATAAATAGTAGGCCTATCTCTCTCATTCCTGTAGAATCAACTAACTTTTTAGAAGTCTACGTTGGTATACCCATTTGATACGGAATGAGCATGTTGCACATTTCGCTTCAAAAATAGTGGTGATTTGTACCTTCATATTAAGTTGCTTAGTCGTTGCTTTATATTGCTTAACTTGGTGACGTCGTACATCTTTGAAAAAGGCGATACGAGTGCGCTGCACAGTGCACAGCATGGACGCTTTGTTCTATGAATTAGTAAGCGTACTGCCGCGAAATTGATAATCTTGGAAAACGAGCAATAAGGAGCATTTAGGCCTATGGTGCTGATAGATTACGCCACTCTTTCGTCTCATTTAAACAGAATGGATTACTCCGACTTCCTGATGTAAGCTTATAATCATTTGAACGTAGCCTATAGTTGTTTTCATTCATCGTCATGATCATGTAATGCTTACTAAGCGTCTTCAACTCTTCATACCTACTTTAGTGCAAAGGTACAAATGCAGCAGTAGGGGAAGTAGGGGCAAGACGGACCCCGTAACGGATTTTTGGTTTTGAGACACCATAAACGTGCTTGACGGGCACAAATTTTTTGGCCACTCGCAGCTCATACAGTACCATAGCTAAGGGCAACACAAATTTAATTGCATCCCTTTTTGATAATAAGATTTTTAAAATTTAAAAATGTAGTCGTAATGGTCCGTCTTGCCCCCACTATGGGGCAAGATGGACCAATCTAATAGCCTAAATCATGCTCCACGCATTAGTCTTTCATCATAGCATGTTCTGATCACATGCAGAATACTATTTTATGCATAAATGTGATCGTCTATAATGTAAAACAGTGAGAATAACACAGAAGTTACATTGGACTAGATTTTTCAATTTTAGGTGATTTTAGTGGTCCATCTTGCCCCCATGGTGGAACAAGGTAGACCACTGCAATCATGACTTTCGCGTTAATTGTCATTATTATTGTATCCAACAATTATTGTTATAGTAATAATAACATAATAATTAATTAACATGTGAAATCGGAGGAAAAAATTCGAGCCATAGGAAAAATTCACACGAACGGGGCAAGATGGATCACAAGATCCGTCTTGCCCCGTCGGTGACTGATCCAACTCGCCCCCATGCGTAAGGTATAAACTTTTCACCAATTAAAAATTTGATCTACTGGGTATCCTGCCAATACCGAATTCGTTAATACGGCAGAAAAGGGTGTTTAACCAAATATACTTGCATCAAAAGCCTGTGACAATGTGCAATTGAATACTTAGCAAAAAACTGTTTCTTGAAAATAGGATCGAACAGGTCGAAAATCAACTTTTCATCATAAAAAACGAAAAAATGTCGTTTCGGTCGCTTATTTTGGTCAAATCACCAAAGCTCCGACAGTGTTACAATAATTAAAGTTCATTCGATAGGTGGCGACATCATATATACCTTATATTGACGGGATCCATCATGCCCCAAGGGTCCATCTCGCCCCTACTTCCCCTAGGCCTATAGTCAAGTCAAGTCAATTGTTTATTTATAGGCCTAATACTCGCACAAAGGACCGACCACCAGTCTGTTATCTGCAAGGTAAATACCCGTACCCGTCTACATTCACCTGTGGTAGCCTGTACATGGTCCGAAACTTTGGAACTCATCACCTTTGAAGTTTAAGTCTATTGATTCGCCACCTTCATTTAGTAAGAGCTATAGCCTAAATATTTTTTTTATATCCTGTTTCTAATCGAACTGGTCGCTTTTGCTTTATTGCTTTGTTTCATTTTTGTTTTTGATACGCCTAACATGATTTGTGCCTTCGGTAACTGGTTTTTGATGCTCACGAAATACGTTATAGTTCCATATAGGTCTACTTGTTGTAAAGGACGGCCAAATAATTTACCTGTGTTCCTGTGACTATTAGGCCTATGTAAGGAGGACACGATAAGCTCACTTGAGCTTTGTCGCTTCTCAGATTGACTATGGTACGTAACAGTTTAAATGTTTGTGTACAGCCATTGTGTGCAATTATGCATTGTTGTTGATAATAAATAAACGTGAAAATTAAAGTTTGAATAACGGTCAATTCATTAGTTGTCGTTATTTTTGACGCTTTATCTGCTGGCTTTGGCACAGAATGCACATAGCCATGGGCGCCCGCACATAGGGGCAAGGGGGCATATGCACTAAGAAACCTCATTGAAAAATACCCGTGTTCTCACTTTCCAGCTTTGCAATTTTTAGGCTCTTGAGACTAAGAAATTTAACTGTGACCATCTTAAAAATTTTGCCCCGCTGCAAACATTTTTGCGGGCGCCCATGCACATAGCATCCCATTGTTGTGTAGGCTATCTGTGGAGCGGTGGCCCACAGTCTTACCGAACAGGGCCACCACATTATGTTTTTGATCGGTCCTGATCGAAGCCACAGAAAACAGAGAAAGACAGACAATCAGGCAGACGAAGAGAAAAACACACACAGACAGAGAAAACACCTACACGTGATTACTACAAACGGTTCATAAACAAAGACATTAATATTTTATACGAACCTCCTGCGCAATAATTCACAGCGGATGGATTGCTTCTCTACAAAAATAAACATTTTGATTTTTTTAATGTTTCAAATTTCATCAATTATTATTTATTTCACAATATATTCGTCACTACCCGTGATTATGAGGAGCCTGAGCACATAGGCCTATCTCTATAACGCAGCCTCTAAAATTAGCCCACAGTAGGTATACAGTTGGAGACAATATTGATTGTGCTGATTCAGCAAAGCCTACTTATTTTTCCTGGTTTCTGGTGATGCAAATCTTCCTGCATATGCAACTATATCAACGATAAAAATGGGATGGATATATTCAATGCCAAGTGCTAGTAGAAAACTGGATCTCTTTAAATTCAGGGAGTAATAAAACACGATCTTACGTGATGAACATTGCAGGACTCACTCCTCGGATCTCTCACGACAGTTTTGGCGATTGTTCACTACTTTCTTAATACTTTAGGTCTGCATTGATCGGATATCTTTCATCACTTCGGAAAATAGTGTCTGCTCTTTAGGCTTGAAGCAGTGAAATATTTTATAAATTTTGATTTAGGAATTCTTACTTCTGACAAGATACTGGCAAAAAAAGGTAGGGGGTCTTTTTATGGCCCACCCTGTATTACCTCAAAATTTGCACATCCTTCAGCAGTTTTGAAGAAATCACTTGGAGGGTAATGAAAGAGTTCGCACTTCCCGGTGTCTTTGTAGTAGTTCGCCGAAAGACAGGATTTGGTTGGCACACAGTGTTCCAACAGACAACTCACTCTACGCCGAACACCATAGACGACAACAGATGGCGCGTTCACGGAACAAACCGGTTGACTCTCATTATCTTCAACTTGGGAGTATTGGCTGGTTGAGATGTCTCCTTCTGCCATGAGGACTTTGAGGAGCCCCGCTATGATGCACATCGGAACGGCAAGCATTTTGAAATTAAAACAGTTTCACGACGTGTAGGCTATTCTTAAAACTGTTCCTAAACCATTCCAATTTCAAAATGCACCAGGAGCGTCTCTCTACTGCATGGTATTCAGTTGTGGATATTGATTTTCCGCCCGTGTTTCTAGCACAAAGGTAGCCTACTAATTAATTAACGCTCACAATGGTTCGCTATGGGATCAGCGTCATCTGGTACCTTTATAATTGCGCACAACCAGAAAGGTTTTTTTGGTAGAAATATGTCTGCAATGCATTGTGTCCTGTGCTTTCACCACAGCGCTCTAATCATCTGCCATGGCAACCTACCTCCCGTCGATCCTGCGACAATCCGTCGACATAGCTCACAATAAACGGTAATTACATGCGTCGCTTCTTTTCAATGAGCGCTTCAAGCTCGGGAGTTCTACAACAGTCATTTTTATTAGTGTTAATCTGCTCGGGGCGCTTTCAGTCAAACCTCAGTCAAAACTACAGTCGTGAAATCATGAAAGAATAGTAGTGGAAGAATGTTAGGAAATTCGACTCAATAAATTTTCAAAAGCTAGAGACTTGGCAGGGTTGTTAGGTGCACCCCACTGATGAAAATACCAAAAGTCCTCATAAATCAGTGCTGTGCTCGAGCCGCCATCTTGGAAAATGGCGGCCCAAAATTGATTTTGCGGCAGTGGCTCCCGAACCGTTACAGCTACTAAAAAGTATATAATGGCAAAGATAATCCTTTTTGAACGAAAAATAAGTTTTGTATATAACATTTCTTTCTAGGATTAGAAATAAAAAAGTTACGCATAATAATGTAGTCACTATTATGTATAGCAATGCGACGTACCAAATTTTATGGCGGGAAGAAAAACGCTGTGCTGCTTTTTGACGTTCCGTGAACAGACAATAATATTGTAAGGAATCCCGCTTGCGCAGTTGAGCGAAGGGCGCAGTTCTTATAATACAACCTTCATCGTTTATTAACATTCAATCTGACAGACAGCAGCATGATTACAGATATACGAAATACGGCCAGCTTCGCACGACACGCAGGTCGGCTACACAACAGGCTCGGTATATAGCTTGACACTAATGGCCTAAGTGCTGGAACGCTTCTGGTTCGGCCAAGCCAAGAGTGGGAGGGGCGATCTTATTTTCAACAGACCCGAGGCAAACAACACAAGAGAAAGCGTCACTGAAAGCTAACAGAAAATTCAAATAATTGTTTCCCCTAAGTGAGGCTTGAACCCAGGCCGCGATAATATCAACCAGCGCTCTCTCAACTGAGACACGGACCCCAAAATCCCCCCTCTGCGCAATTAATCTATTTCTTCATATTTCGATGTGTCAGCTTGTTAAAGCTGTCACCAATAAGACTTGCTACTGCCATTCAGATGCACTTGTTAGTGTCATTATAGTTATTCATCTCTAGCGCACGGGGATGACGGGCCGGGGGTTGTCAGTGTCATTTAGGTCCACAATTGAGACTTTTTAATGTTGTCTGTGACTTAAGCTAGAGACTTGCAAATTTCATTAACATCTAAAATTATATTATAATAAACGACGGCTGTAATGAACTTTGGCCGACTAGTCTATAAATTAATATATTTTTATAGATGTGATGATCATGATGATGATGATGATGTTTTGGATGTATATAGTCATAAATTCACAATGCCTCGCATACTAATAGGTCTATACACCTTCACTCATTCTAATGGATATTTTGGATGTATCATTTTTATGTATTATATTATAACATACAAATATAAACCTTAAAATTTAAGGTTTATGTTTGTATGTTATAATATTATAATTATAATATAATATATATATATATATATAATATTATAATATATTAATTATTCTCACAAGATTCAACTAATGTCAAATGCAGAGATGCTCACCTTAACATAGGCCTATTCTAACATTTTTGCATCATTTTAGGTAATGACGTCATAGACTGGGGGATAATGTCCTACCCCCAAGGGGGATAATGTCGGAGAGGGGCTTTGTCCGGGGGGGGATAAAGTCGGGGAGATAGTGTCCAGGGGAGATAATGTCCGTTCCCACATGTGCTATGGAGATGATTAAGGCTCGTGCAGAGGAAATCGATTTTGTAGCCAGTTGAAGGTAATAACTATTGCCACGGAGACAAACGTCAGAAATCATGGTTCCCGGACAATTCGTCCCCGGACAATTCGTCCCGGACAATTCGTCCCGGACAATTCGTCCCGGACAATTCGGACCCGGACAATTCGTCCCGGACAATTCGTCCCCGGACAATTCGGACCGGACAATTCGGACCCGGACAATTCGGACCGGACAATTCGATCCATCTATTTAAATTTTAATACTGACCCTAACCCTAAAACTAACCCTAACCTTAATTATCCACTAAAACTAACCCTAATCTTGCTGTGGATGGGTGTGAGACAGTTTGTGTCCGTGCATACCACTTGATCTATACGGTCCGAATTGTCCGGGTCCGAATTGTCCGGTCCGAATTGTCCGGGTCCGAATTGTCCGGTCCGAATTGTCCGGGTCCGAATTGTCCGGGACGAATTGTCCGGTCCGAATTGTCCGGGTCCGAATTGTCCGGTCCGAATTGTCCGGGTCCGAATTGTCCGGGACGAATTGTCCGGGACGAATTGTCCGGTCCGAATTGTCCGGGGACGAATTGTCCGGACACCGAAATCATTATGTCAGGATTTAAGGCAATCAACTCCAGTTATTAATCTGAGGTTTTTTCATATTTATTAACAAGTAATTAAAGATAGTATATAGAACTTAAAACATTTAAGTCGCTCTCCTTAAACGTTGAATTTAATTATGAAAGTTCACAGAAATCACATTATAATTATCACATTAACAAGCGACATGTTTTCATAGATTAACTTTCTTTCATGGCCAAGTAATCTGTAGCTGTTAAAACCGGCTTTCATAGCAATCGCTGGAATTTCATCGTCAATAATCCCTAATTCGACACAGCAAATAAGGAATTTAGTGAATTCCCTAGGACTGCCAACAGTCCCGGATTCGCCGGGACAGTCCCGGAATCGGTCCTGTGCGTCCCGTGTTCCGGATTGATCTCTAATTGTACCGGAATTTGTGATAGAGATGCACTTGACAAAAATGTTGTTCTTTTGCACACTAAACTCGGCAAGTTATGTGATGATTTTATGTGCTCTATTTAACCTATATAATGTTGTTGGCTCGACATCGAATGTTGGACAGCGCTGCATGGGTTCAAGTCTTGAAAACTTTACAAGCCACTGACAATCACCAGGATAGCATATTGTGTCCTATACTGCTATTCCGTTCTAATGCTTTTTGAGAGATGACGTGCTGATTTCCACGACGTTATGCCTATGTTCAGCTAGGCAATGCACGTGGACAGTGTAACTTGGTAAATGTCATATCGAGTGACTGCGGGCCTCCCGGAATAGCAAAATCAAGAGTTGGTGGCCCTAGAACCACGGGCGGATACAGAAATGTTCGAAGGGGGGCCAAAATATAGGGTCTTGTTGGTAGGGCAGGGGGGAAAGTTTCGTTGTGTCGCCGAAAAAACTGATGACCTTTTTTCTATTTCATCCGCCGAAAAAACTGATGACCTTTTTTTTTAGTCATCGACCTATTTTCGGGAAAAAATACCATTTCATCCGCCTCTAAATCGACAGGGGGCCACGTCCTGTACGATTTTGTAATGGGGGGCCCTGATGTCCTCTTTTTCTCTCTCTCCACTACATTTCTTCAAACCAAATGGGGGAGGCCACGTCCCATGCAATTTTTAAATGGGGGGGGCATGGCCGGATTGGGCTCCCTGGATCCGCCCCTGCCTAGAACTCCCTGCATGCACTCCCAATATTTGTAGAACTTCGGCAGAAGAAACATACCCCTGGCGTGGTCTACCAGTATATCGTCGAGCTATATAATTATTATGCGTCGCTTTCGACCATTTTAACAGTCGCATGGCCTTTCATTAACTCTTCTATAAATCCTTTGGCCAACCTATAAAAGCCGTCTATTGGTTAACCCTGGATGAGTCTTCACCCCGCATTACTTCAGACGCATTTATATAGCACCTCTTCAATGAGACTACTCAAAGGCAATCCTTACTAGGGGTCTGCGGGTACAGCATTTTTGCTACCCGACACGTACCCGTTCACAGAATCGCCATCCGTACACGTACCCAACCCGTACTAAAAATCACTACCCGACCCGTATCCGCGGGTGTACCCGTACCCGTAGCGTACCCGCGATGTCATTATCCGACTTCATAATTATAATTCAATTCTTTACCAGGCAAATAGACTGGCAACTCAGCCTGTAGTGCTAATAAATTAATAACTGCGCTGCTGCTGCTGATTATGTGATGATGATGATGATGATGATGATGATGATGATGATGATGATGATGATGATGATGATGATGATGATGATGATGATGATGATGATGATGATGATGTATGATGATGATGATGATGATGATGATGATGATGATGATGATGATGATGATGATGATGATGATGATGATGATGATGATGATGATGATGATGATGATGATGATGATGATGATGATGATGATGATGATGATGATGATGATGATGATGATGATGATGATGATGATGATGATGATGATGATGATGATGATGATGATGATGATGATGATGATGATGATGATGATGATGATGATGATGATGATGATGATGATGATGATGATGATGATGATGATGATGATGATGATGATGATGATGTATGATGATGATGATGATGATGATGATGATGATGATGATGATGATGATGATGATGATGATGATGATGATGATGATGATGATGATGATGATGATGTATGATGATGAGGGGCTTTTTGTCCGGAGGGGATTTTTGTCCGGGGTGATAATGTCCGGGGGATAATGTCCTACAATCAGCACATGTAGTAGATTCTCACCTTTCTCTGTCCAATAGATGACTGTAACTGTATGATACCTTCTAGATTTGACGTATAACTATGCCCTAATCTTTCCGCAGTAGGCCTATAGTAAGAGAGTGGCGATTAGCGAGTTATTCAAGCACTGATAAGGCTGATAATGTCGTTTAGTTCAATAAACCAACTCGACTATAGGATTCTTTTAACGCTTAACTTTGTCGGCATCAAATTGAAATCTTCTTTTTCAGTCAAACTTGTATCTGTTGAAAGAAACTGCGCCATGACAATGACGATTAACCAGGCTTGGGACTGACACTGTCAGATTGCGGAGAGTGGCCGAGTTTGTCAATCTATCGCGCGGTATATACACGGTACGCGACGTTTCGGCGCCGCTATAGCAATAATGAATTATTATGGCTCTCAGCAACTTATTTCCGGCTTAGTTTACAAGACGCGTGAAACAAATACATCAGTTACTTACGATGTAATCGATTTGGGTCTAATATTTCTTTTTCAAGTTTCATTCAGTAGTGTAATCATTAACCGTAATGATTGGCCCCTATATAATGTTTTTAATAAGGCAAACTTACAGTTAAACTTATGGTCGAATGACGACACTAAGCCTATTTCTGACCCTAACCGACCCTCACGACGCCTAACCTGACCTAACCGACCCTCACAACGCCTAACCTGACCTAACCGACCCTCACAACTCCTAACCTGACTTAGCTGGCCATCACAACGCCTAACTTGACCCTAACCGACCCTCAAAACGCCTAACCTGACCTAACCGACCTCAGAACGCTTAGCCTTACCTAGCTGACCATCACAACGCCTAACTTGACCCTAACAGATCCTCGCAATGCCTAACCTGACCTAACCGACCCTCACAACGCCTAGTCTGACCTAACCGACCATCACAACGCCTAACCTGACCTAACCGACCCTCAAAACGCCTAACCTGACCTAACCGACCCTCAAAACGCCTAACCTGACCTAACCGACCCTCAAAACGCCTAACCTGACATAACCGACCATCACAACCCCTAACCTGATCTAACTGACCCTCATGACGCCTAACCTGACCCTAACTGACAGGCATTTTTGAGTAGAAGGTTTTTATGGATTATTCAAACAACACTGAACCGACGAATTCCGGTTTCTCTGGATATTTGACGCGTTGTTCGAGAAGTAGGCTATTCGGAGCAGATTCCTCTTGACTTCGACAGGGGCAGAGTTTTCTTCAGTGAGCGATGACCTTCATCAGCAAATACCAATGACGCGGTCGAATTACTCTGTCACCCTGATATTTCTAAGCAATTTATCTAATCCGCGTCTGGTCAAATGTTTTCTCTGGAAACTCTCGTAGAAATTGACGGCTGCTGTTGTAATTCTTGGATTCTATTAAACCTTTTATTATGTGTAAATCTTCTTTACAACTTTCTTGTCTATCCTTTCTATCGTAATATCGTCTGCTTTTTTAGCAGGAATAACAAACCGGAGGTCATTGAAATAACAAAGTAAGTATGTGCATATTTTGGAGAAAATATTATTAGTAAAATATTTTTCAAGTTATAATATTTGTTTATAAAACAAACAAAGAAACCTGCAGTTAATGTCTGGCCAACCTTTTATTGAACCACAGTGCTATATATAGGCCTAAATAATTATAATGAGTTGAACCATATTGGTTTCGTCTGTATGCTGAGACTTCGACCTAATTATAGACTAGAATAGCCTATTGTCATTTTGTGAATAGCAAATAACAAACACCGATTTTAAAATAAATCTGCCGTGCGTCGAGTCGGATATTCTGATAGCATTGGCAGACCTTTTATTGAAATCAGTTGAAATCTCAGAGCGAAGTCTGATCAGTTTTTTTTGATCAGCATTCGTCCGCTCGATACGAAACGATTAGTAGCCAGTTTAAGATTTTGAAGAGTTCCCCAGGCGAGTCCAATTGGCGTGAATGAATTCAGCGAAGACGTTCCACAACTGTTCAACCACCAACCTCCCTGAACCGTGGCACAGCTGCTCATGTTTTTTCTGTCATTGTCGTCATCGATTGTGGTAAATTTCATTCCGTTTGTCCTCCAGGTGTAGTCTGTGACATTACTGAATGCATCTCCCGCATCTCCTGTGTATCCAGTCACGTTTATGGCATACTTGCTATCTTCGTCACTCAAAGTAAAAGACTCATACTCGGTTGAATACCAATTCCCTGTATCGCGTGCCTGGACTTCAAATCTTAATTTCCAGTTTCCAGTTGCCAGCAGTTGATAGAGTTTCTCATTTCCGAACCAGAAGTATTTCTCAGCTGGATCTCCAAAACCATTTCTGTAGTCAATCCACGATTTGTTGAATATTATTGAGCCGCTGTCTTGAACGTTTTTCTGGATGACCAGCCATCCGTGAATGAATATCGATGGAACTGATTGAGTAATGTTCGGAACAATCAAACTGTGACTGACATAATCAGCCTTGAAGTCTAAGAGAGAAACATTACGTTCAATTTCAGGTTCTAGGCTAAATTAAAGGTGATAAACCGTTTACCGACAATAATAATGTAGCCTACACACCAGAATCCATAGATGTAAAAAACGATGAAAATAGAATAGGTGGGGGGGGCGGAAACGTTTTAATCGAAAAAATAAAAAGCGACAAAAAGCGACAAGAAACGGAAAAGGAAAATAATTTACCTTTGTTACACCTGAAACTTCATTTTAAGCTTAAAACCTTGTTTATGCAAATTTATCTTAATCTGCAAATAACACAATTTTATTAGGAGCCCAACATTAATTTTTATAAGTAACATTAACCTACAACGGTTATTTTTTTCTTATAACTTTGGTTTAATAAGAAAATGAGAAAAATTAATGGTATTGAAATCTTTTCAAATTTGAATTGTAAACATAGCTCCGCATAAGTTCCTTCTGATCGACATAACACAATTAAAATCTACTCACAAGTATAAAGACCATTGATGTGTACTAAAAAAAGGGGGGGAAACAATGCGAAAATAATCGAAAAACTACGTTTTTTGGGAGAGAATAAAAAACCATTTTTTTTTACAAATTTGCCAGAATTGCTATGACCAAAGCACGTATTTACAGAATCCAATACTCTGATAGGCAACAATGTAGGCCTATACGCTTATAAGTTGTGCATTTTTCTAGAAAAAGTTTCTGGAACTAAACAAATTTAGAGCAGCAATAGAACGGCTCAGAAGGGTTTCACGTCATCTTCCACCTATATAACATACTAGCTGAATTACCCGGCGTTGCTCGGGACATTTCGGATTTTGTTCAGAGTCACGTCTGACCAGGCTTCCACGCCCGGGAAATTTCGGTTTTCGTCCCCCGCCACGCCTGACTCCGCTCCTACGCCGCCCTTCTGACCTCGCCTTCTTCCATCGGGCCCAAACCGGTCCAACCACTTTGCGTGCCCGGCGTTGCCCGTGAAATTTATGTTTTCGGTCCAACCCAGCTGCCAATCGCCAATGTTTACGCTATAGTCAGCATTTTTGCGAAACCGCATGCCAAAAGATCTGCCCTCGGCAAAAAATGAGGTTAAAAATCTATTGGTTCATTGAAAACCGATCGGCCAAAATTATTGCGTCTTAAATAGGCTTCTGATATATACGATACGGTATAGATATTAATTAACGTCATAACGCGCTATAGGCTCATTTTAAAACCGGCCATGACGTCATTAATGTACTGGTTTCAATCATCAATATATCATCGATGGTTTTAATGTCTGTTGATAATGATGGTTGTAGCCTATGCAAATGGCGTCTTATATTAAACACACGCGTTAGCATTGCGATAGAAAATAAAAAATTTCAAGCTCGAGAAAGGGTAAGATTTTTGGATCGCGAAGCCCGATAGTGTTTTAATGGGGTGCTAGGAAGTTGTTTTGTAAATTTTTGAAAAAAATCGGTTGCGTGGATGAGGAGATTTTTTGTCAAGCTCACATTACAAACTGTGTTTTATAGGTTTAGATTGACTAAAACTGGAATATGAAATATGATGAAAGTATAATTTAAATTAGAGTATAGGAAATAATTGTTTTTCGATCGCTTTCATCGCTTTCATTTTTTTTCAAAGCTGCGAAAGCGCTTTGAAAAAAAGTATTCCAAAAAGCGCTTCCAAAAAGTCTCATTGAAGAGTTTCCTTTAAAAAGCGCTTAAGCAAGTGCTAAAGCATCCTCGTCTTGACCCTCCAAGTGCATTTGTTACAAGTTTTTTCGGTGGTTGGCCCGACGGTATGGAATGGTCTCCCTCAACCCAACAGCTGTTCCATGTGTCGTTCTCTGGTAAATTCTAGAAGTAGGCTACTTTAAAATTCTTATGGTCGTGCTGGAGTCGGGACCACTTCTGAGTAGTTTACTTGAACATGTGCTATATAAATAATCGAATGAATGAAGGAATGACAAATTTAAAATATTTTTTGTAGAAAGGCAACATTTTACTAACTCGTAGAAGAGCAGGTTGCCCAACTGCGTTTCTTTCTAAAGCATCCGATGTCCGATGGGTTGGTGATATTTTTGGTGCAACTGTAGAAGATGGTTCCGTTGTAACTGAACGGGAACGAGCAGCATTCAGGCTGAACAACAGAGCTTGTTCCGTTGACTTTAAAGAAAAGAAAGTTAGAGTGGGTTTAGTTTTTCAAACATTGTTAAGTAGCCTAAGCTAAATCTGACTTGTAAAATGTTGCAATGTCACGTAGACTGGCGTGCCAATCACTCTTTACGTTCTCTGTATTCACAGCATGCAGACCTCTTTTTTTATTGCTCTTTCCGAATTCCGATCTACATGTATTATAATATTGGACGTCGATTTCTGGCCAGCCCTCTGATACCACATACCGCTCATGAATAAGCTGTTGCCCTGTGTTTAACTTCGAAGTAGCGCTTTAGAAATTTGAAATTTACGATATACGATTGCTTAGCCGAGATTCAAGGGACAAAATTTAGAAGAAAGCTGATCAAGCTTCACGTGCACGGAGGACTTGCGCCGGTAACCCATGCTAAAAACGCATTGAGGTTAAGACGTTATTAATGCTTTTGCGTAGTTGTTTTATATTCATTGCTTCGCTTGTCTCGAAGAGCAATGGGGATGGGGATTTGCCTATAATGACCTTAATTTGACCACCGCCGATTAACACCCTATAGCATAGATGCCCATTTAACATCGTGTACCTGTGCTGTCCATCCCAGGCCGTAGATTCCTTCGCTCTGCTACGCATGGTGACCTGGTTGTCCCTAGGGCTCGATCTTCCACAGTGCTACATAGAAGCTTTGCTATGGTTGGTCCGTCTTTCTGGAATAAGTTACCTATTAGTCTTCGCAATGAACTTCTTTGTATTTCTTTGCCCCTTTTCCGCAAGCGTTTGAAAACCATTCTCTTTGATTGTGGTTAGGTGTCAGGTCGGGAGCGCCTCTGAGGAGTTCTCTTGAAGTGGCGCTATATAAATGTACGATTACAATTACAATTACAAAGTTTAACATTTAGAGATTTAGATATCTCGGGCTAGCACGTGTGGGACGCAGGGGCGCAAGCTCCTGCGGAGCGACCTTGGGCAAGTTGCTTACCCATAATTGTCTGTGAGGAAGGCAACGGGAAACCACCTCACTCATCTCATCCCCAGAGGCGTAAGCCAATGAACCTGCCTTCGGGCAGAGCACCATCATCATCATCAACATTTAACATTTGGTTGGGTATACTAGGCAACAGCTGGCTAAGCTCGGCCTGAGCGTTCTCTCTTCTCATTTCCCATATATGACTTTTTCTTTGGTGGTGCGTGACCTTGAAGTGCTCCTGGACTCTGAACTCACCCCTGCATCTCATAGAAAATTATAGATCAGGTGTGCCGCAGCTGCTACTACCAACTGCGGCAGCTCAGGGTCATTGCTCGCTCTCTGACTTCTAAAGCTGCAGCTTCTCTTGTCCATGCATTTGTGCTGAGCCGCCTCGACTACTGCGCCTCCATCTTTGCTGGTCTCCCGCGGGTTCGGATTGAGAGGTTGGAGAGGGCCCACCGGGCTGCCGCACGACTTATTGGGGGGTTCACCAAGTACGACCGTGTATACTTATTGGGGGTTCACCAGGTATCCCAATATATGCGTGAGGTCTTACACTGGCTTCCTTTCCCGCAGCGCATCTCATTTTTGATTGCATCTTTGGTGTGGCGATGCTTATCAGGCTGGGCGCCCTCTTATCTGCGTGAGCTTTGCCTCCCTCTTTCCAATTCCATAGGCCGCCGCGCACAACGCTCTGCTGTCCATGGTGACTTAATGGTTCCTTTCACTCGCTCTGCAACAATGCAGAGGCGTTCATTCTCTGTGGTTGGTCCAGCAACCTGGAATGGACTTCCCTTGAATATGCGACACCTCCCAAGCTGTTCTCAATTTCACAAACAGTTGAAGACTGCTTTTCTCGCTTGATCTCGGCCGGGAGCGCCTCTGAGTAGATACCTTGAAGTGGCGCTATATAAAGTACGATTGATTGTTTGATATTTAAATGTTAGTGATAGTGTACTGAGTTGATTTAGCTTAAAAAGCAAGGTTATGAGCAAGTTTTAGTTTTAGGCTAAATAAACTCATTAACACTAATCATCATTTTCTGTAACACTCAGTTGTCTCTCAGCTAGCTTGGGTAATTGTCATGAGGGGGGTAGTTGTCCGGAGGCTAATTAGCACTGGGGTAATTGTCCTAGAACCGTGTAGGCCTACATTGTACGTAGTTCTGAAATCGAGGGTAGGCCTATACGCGGGTAATGACGAGTATCCAGTGTATGCTAACCTCGCAAAGACCAAAGTAAAAAAGTGAATATAAATATACTGATGAGCAGAAAACAGGACAAGATCGCGATTTTAGAAAAAATCGTGAAATTAAATCGTTTTACGACGTGGTTAAGGTTTCTCGGGCGTAAAATCGTAGGAAATGCACGCGATGACTAAAAAAGTCGTCAGAAATTTCGATGACTAAAAAAAGGCCGTCAGAAAAGTATGAAAACAATTGTGACTACAAACAACTGTGTTGTTTTTCTTATTTAGGCCTAACTTACGCCTAAGTGGACAAATGGCCTTTAAAAACCTTTTTTCCTAAGGCAATGGGAGTTAACCCCGAAACCTCCTGCGTCTACGCCACTGAGAGCGCGGGTGTTGCCGCGAAAGCATAATATTATGCTCCAGTGTTGAATGTTTTGTGAATTTTAAAGTTATAATATTTTATTCACCAGTCAGACGGTCATGATCTGTAGGCCCTATACAACATTTAAGTGTCAGAGGGCTATACTTTATTTGCATTGCCGTAACCCTAATTGCGTTATTTCCAGTCCCGGTTTTGCGATGATTTCTCGATCGTGATCGGCGTATAATTTATCAACCAGTCAAACCAGCCTATTCCATATTTTTCTTTACATGTAATCGCGAATTTCAGCCATTTTATTCTCGAAATTTTATTTCTCACAATTTTTTTAATTTTGCTCTTTGTGAGGTAAGTAAGCCCTAATATCACTGAGCCCTGCACGCTATATACCCGCATATAGACCTACCCTCGTTTTCGGAATTACGTGGGCTACACTATACCACAAAATTCGGTCAGTAGCCTACACGCTGTTTACCCACATATACCCTCGTGTACAACTCTGATCTGCGGGGCTATGGTCCACAGTTTTACCAAACAAGGCTACCACATTCCGTTTCCGGCCCCGCACGAAGCAAAAGAAAAAACAGACAAACAGAGAAAGACAGCCAATCATACAGACGAACAGAGAGACACACACAGACAGAGAAAGAGACACAGACAGAGAAGACGCGTACAAGTAATTGCAATTATTACAAAACTATCCATAAGCAAGAAGGATATTCATCCGAACCTGCTGTGCAATAATTGACATCGGGCGGATTGGTTCTCTACAAAAACAACAATATCAATTTTTTAATGTTTCCAATTTCATTAGCTATACTTATGATTTATGACAAAACACATCTGTTACTGTACGAAGAAACTAATGCGGGAAAATGATCAGGATTGAGCCATAGCGGTCCTGACGCGGGGATCAAAGAGGCCAAGCCTATAAGAGGATCTAATATGATGCAGCGAAGTGGCAGAAATGTGGCAAGTATCAGATGACAAAGATGCTTCGGATAACAAAGATGCTTCGGAGCAAGACGCAATTGAGATTTGCAGACCAAAACAAGAGCTTTGAATTGTATACGGGTCGAGAGTGGAAGCCAGTGAGGTTGTTCAGCAATAAATGTGGAAATGTGGGAGAATCGAGGAAGACTGAGCATGGGCCTTGCAACAGTATTTAGAACAGACTGCAGCCTAGAGGATATAGGCTAGCGCTAGCTAAACCTTAGGGACGCCAACAGGGACATGAATACACAAGTCAATCCGAGAACAAACGAAAGCGTGTACAACTGAGGCTTGTATGTAACGAACGCGAGGCAAGCGTCATATGATGATAATAATAATGTTAATGGTGATGGTGGCAGTGGGGTGTGGTGGTGGTGGTGGTGGTGGTGGTGGTGGTGGTGATGATGATGATGATGATGATGATGATGATGATGATGATGATGATGATGATGATGATGATGATGATGATGATGATGATGATGATGATGATGATGATGATATTAATGATATTTTCTTTAATGAAACAATCCGGTAACAATCCGGTTGACAGACCGCAACCAGTTACAGTGTACGTTTACGCAATTTAAACAATTGGCATGAACGTAAACTACAGTCATAACTACTAACAGAACAGACAGCATGCAATACACGGCGCAAAAAAGCAGCTTATCAATGCATGTTCGCCTTATGGGGCGCGAACTCGTTACCTCTCGCTCTAGAAGTCAGGATCTGCGCCAGTGTGTTATTCAATGCTCTACCTGGCATGATAATATTGACGATGACGACGACGATGATGATGATGATAATGATGACGATGACGAGAACGACAAGGATAATGATGTAGATTATGATGACGAAATTGCATTGACGAGTTGTAGGGTTTGTCCTTATTTAATTGGAAATGCTTTTCTTAAAACCAATCGGAGACGGCTTCAGCTACACAATCTAAGCAGTACTGGCAGTAGAATGCAAAATTCACTCTGGTAACTTCCAAAGTCTAAATTTTCTCTTTGCAGCTTTCTTTAGGTGCAAACGACTATAGGCTACCTAAGTCACGAACTGCTAACGCAATAAAAAGAACTAGAGAGCATCAGATGAAGAATATTACAAGTATAATAATAATAATAATAATAATAATAATAATAATAATAATAATAATAATAATAATAATAATAATAATAATAATAATAATAATAATAATAATAGCAATAATAATTATAATAATAACGAAAATTTACATGGCGCCGAAACGCGGCCATACCGCTACAAGGGCGCCTCACAGACCGCTAACTGCGGGATAAGCCTTAGCAAACATATAAGTTCTAAGCTTTGAATTGAAGAAAGAAAAATTGGCAACTTTAAAATGTAAGAAATGAACGTAATTTGCATCTGCTGAAAAGGCTAATCCAAGGACATTAATCCAAACTGACTCAAATATCGTGGGAAACTTAAATGCTGTCACATTGACCATACCCAACCGCTTGAAGTCATACGTTGGAACTGTTCGGTGTTCACATCAGAATTCAGGTAGGACATTAACAAGATAAAATCCACAGTTCTTTGATAAATGAAATCCTACATGAACTTAGCTCTGTGAATTGTCAATTACAAAGTTCTTTTCGATTAAGCTTACCTCGTAATTTGCGCATCCTTCATCAGTCCTGAAGAAAACAGTTGGAGGGTAGTGGAAGAGTTCGCACTTCCCGGTGTCTGTGTAGTAGTTCGTCGAAAGACAGACTTTGGTTGGCACACAGTGTTCCAACAGACAACTCACTCGACGCCGAACACCATAGACGACAACAGATGGCGCGTTCACGGAACATAACGGTTGACTCTCATTATCTGCAACTTGGGAGTATTGGCTGGTGGAGATGTCTCCTTCCACCATGAGGACCTTGAGGAGCCCAACAATGATACACATCGGAACGGCAAGCATCTTGAAATTAAGACACGTCAACGTGAGTTTGTTTTAAATGAAACACGTTACAACGTAGGCTTAAGCCTTTCCGTCTCACCACGTATTTTCCTACAACTGTTCTTCAACCCTTCCAATTTCAAGATGCAGCTGGAACGTCTTTCAACAGCTCATTATATTCAGTTGTGGATATTGATTTGACCCTATTTCAATCACAAAGGTGCTAATTACTTCAGAAGTGTTTACTCGAATTGGTTCGCTATAGCATCTAAAGTCATCCAGTACAGTAATTATTGCGCACAACGGGAAACGGTTCGCTTTTGAAAAAGTTATGTCCGCAAGGCGTTACCTCGGCGCTCTAATCTTCAGCCATGCAACCCTCCTCCAGTTGAAATAACAAGGGAGAGTGAGATATTGGAGTCAGAAGACGGCATCCCATATCACGTCGCCTATAGCCAGCCACAAAGAACTCTAGGCGCTGCAGACAATTACAGTCCGTGAACAGACAACAAGGAGTTCCACTTGCTCAGCCGAACGAAGGGAACAGTATACTGTTGTTCTGCACTCCTGTGGTTTAACGGTAAAGTTTCCACAGAGCGGAAGCTAGGCCTTCAAGACAATGCCCGACCAAGGAGAATCCCATTAGCAATTATTGATCTGTCTACATGGCGGCAATAACGGTTGCGTATGCTTATACGTCTAACTGATCAATGACTCGGTGGGTGATGCACTAGGTTGCCTTAGATTGCATGGTGTCACATTGGTGTCATGGCGACAAATGGAACACCGGAAGAACAATTTCTTCTTTCTTTTCTGTTCTCTGCCCTTAGGCAGGTTCGAATGTTTGACGTCTCCATTCTTCTCTGTTCTGCGCTTTCATTTTCAGCTTCTGATAGCCATCTTTCATCATCCAGTCTAACAGTCTTTGTCTTGGTCTGCCTCTCGTTCTTTTTCCATCCATTTTCCCCTCTATGATTGTTCGTAGCATCGAGTCTCCTCTGAGTGTGTGCCCGATCCATCTTCTTTGTCTTTCTCTAATTGTGTGTATCATCGCTCTCTTTTCTCCGATTCTTCTCAATACCTCCTCATTGCTGATATGATCCCTCCAGCTGATTCTTTCTATCCTTCTCCATAACCACATTTCAAATGAACAATTTACAAACGTGATAGGCTAATAGTCGTCGTCGTTGTCATCATAGCCGTCGTCGTCGTGAGCGTAAACTTCCTCTTCTTTGTCGTCTTCAACCCGCTCATCGTCGTCTTCGTCATCATCATCATCATCGTCATCATCATCATCATCGTCGTCATCATCATCATCATCATCATCATCATCATCATCATCATCATCATCATCATCATCATCATCGTCATCGTCATCGTCATCGTCATCGTCATCGTCATCGTCATCGTCATCGTCGTCGTCGTCGTCGTCGTCGTCATCGTCATCATCGTCGTCATCATCATCATCATCATCATCATCATCATCATCATCATCATCATCATCATCATCATCATCATCATCATCATCATCATCATCCATAGCGACAATTTTACGCCAGTAATAACTCCATTCTCTAGCCCCAAGAATTTGGCAGAAACAGTTTACTAGATATTCATTCCTCTGGTAATAAGTTGTGGTAAGTCAACTTGTCCTGGGCACGACGTTAAACTGCATCCATCCTCCGCCACAGGGAACCAACAACTTCCCTGTACCGGTCCTAAACCCGGTCAAAGGAGGAAGGTTTGCCAGATGGGTGGCCATACGCTGGCAGTAAAAGACCAAGACGATTGAAATCCGCAAAATCCACGACACAAGTGACAGAGCGACCCAGATGCTTCAAGGTGTCATGATGTGGAGCAGACATGCACACTTGCACAGGCCGGTCAGGACAGACCGGTGGAGAGAGTCGGGGGAGAGCGTGGGACACATACGGGCATTGACCCAGGTTGTCCTTCATGCCTCTCTCCCAATATTCTCTTCATTTAGACAGGGTGGTCTATCTGCTCCAAGATGTTAATGGTATGGAGCAGACCTACACTGACCGGACCGGTTGAAGCTGGGCAACATGACGCGAGACAGACTCAGACAGAGAGTGGCGTCGGACTCTTACGGGCATTAAGACCAATGATATTGATGATGATGATGATGATGATGATGATGATGATGATGATGATGATGATGATGATGATGATGATGATGATGATGATGATGATGATGATGATGATGATGATGATGATGATGATGATGATGATGATGATGATGATGATGATGATGATGATGATGATGATGATGATGATGTCAACTTAATGTTCGTCATTAAACGAAATAATAATGTTATTCTGGCGACGCAGGATCGGATCTGAATCTGTTTAGTAGGCCTATTGCATTCATTAGTAAATAGGCTAGTCCTAAACCTCCTCTGAAAAGAATCCTGATAGAGTCAGAGATCAGCAATAATTCTATGTTGGAAGTAGACAAGATAGTGACTCGGGCGACTTCAGACGGATAGTGAGCTGGAGTCTATAGGTCTACGCCGTCCCTTGAGCAACAGGATGGTGTACGTGCGACCCATCGTCGCAATGATATAATATATCATTGCGACCACGGGTCGCCCTCTACACCATTATCACTGCGACGACTATCCGAACGTACATGTAACTGTCACTTTCTATAGGTCTGCGTTAATCTCACATTTCTTGGTCTGCTTTAATCTTCCTTTGTAACTGGGATGCTCGTAGGCCTACTCCTCATCAAGGGCTTGCTCGCTATGTCTCGCCAGTATAACCTTACATGACTTTCACAACCTTTTCTCTTCACTTGATCCGAATCAGTCTGTCCTGAGACCTGACAGCAGAGGGAGTGCTTACTCCGCCCCAGTATCTCTTGAGTCAGATTCTCTTAGTTAGCATTACGGTCGTAATAGGGAGCACATGCACTCGTAGAGTTCGTTGTTGCGTCCAATCTATATATCTGCATAGTAACCGGAACCAGGGACACGTGTCAATAACTTTACCCCTTCATTTCACACAGACCTGTGAGAAACAGTCTAATTCCTTTCACGGGAATTAGACTGTTTCTCACACACCAGAACGAACTATAGTCAGATTTATTGGATAAAGTTGCCCAAAGAAGGATCCTGTGGCTAGTCCCGCAAGTAGAAAGACACCGTGGGAAGTTCGCGAGAATAAGTATAAGACAGAGGTAAGTTATAGCAAACAAACAGACTTTAGCGAAAAGACCAAAAGCAGAGAGTTTCTGCAAGAAATCCGCGGGGGTAACTATGGCATGCGTTAGGTAGCAAAAGAAACAAACAAAAGCATTTCTCCGAAAGACTGCACGAAGAGATTCCGCGGGGACACCGCGGAAGTAACAGGCGCGAAAGTAAAAGGCGCGAAAGTAAAAGGCGCGAAAGTAACAGGCGCGGAAGTAAAAGGCGCGGAAGTAAAAGGCCCGGATGACGCGCAAGTGGACACGAATGTGTGGGACGTCCGCAAGTCGAAAATTTTCAGAAGACACACCTGTAGAAAAGGACATTCCGTGAAAAGACCCTCAATTGTGAAGATTATTACTGAACAATACCAACGAAGCACGATCTACTCAGTATATGTATATTGATCGAACCTGCAGAGGATAACATCCCCCGTAGTTATCCATCGCACCAGCGAGGAAGCTTTACTCGCATCGAACGGTATACCAACGGGATCACAGCTTCCTGTAGTTTTATCGAACCGTATTCCGTGCGGAGAACTTCCGCGTAGTTAGCCAACGAACCAGTGTCTATTGAACGGTACCAACGGGCGCACCCTTCCCGTGTCTAAGAGGAACTTCCCTATAGTTAAAGAGACCTGTGATTTTGCCATCTCCTGTCAATCCGCGAACCAGCGGGGTCGCGGCTTCCTTCTGTAAATTTATACATGTGAGCCTTGATTCTCACGATCGGTCTTTTCCCCGACCTCCTAAGATCAGAGCTCGGACCGTCTCGCGATCGACAGCGGAGTGAGCCCCAGGGGCAGGGCTGTTTTTAGGAAATGTTTAGAACTGCACATCCTCTTCTCTCCTTTCTCATCCTCCATGGTAAATTACTCCCAATCTGAGGAAAATGACCTATTGTTTAAACTACATGTTCGCAGATCACTAGTTTTAATTGCACGGAACGTGACGGAAATGCTTCTACAACTGCACGAATCCATTTAGAACTGCACATTTAGTGTAGAACTGCACGTTAAAATAGCCCTGCCCAGGGGCCCCGTCAGATCACGCGAAGACAACACTGCCCGCCCACAGGAGCGGCTGTCACTCGGGGAGCGCACGATTAACCTTGCACCGGACGATGGGTCGTCCGCAACCGAACCCGTTTCACTCGCCGATCACTGCACGACACCGAAAGCCAATAATTATCGCTCTGCGTAGAGTGCACCTTGTCACTCTAAGTCTACATGTGTAGAACAGTACGACCACTAATCCAAACTATAGGCCTAAGCACTGAATCGTGTGGCAGGCTTTAGTCGAGTTAAATCAATGTCAATGCATTTGTCAGTAATGAGACCTATATAAAGTAAAACGTCGAACACTTTTTAAATAAGTTTAGGCCTACAGATGTTTAAAACATTGATCAGTGCTTTTCGATTAAAAGTTTCGATTCACTCTATCTTTAAAAAATATGTCCTTATACATAATTAATAAATTACTACGCAAAAATAAGCTACCGTCAATTTAGCTGAGCTTTCGATTCGATGTATATATGTGAACATTTATATAGCGCCGGTCGATAACCCCACGAAAGCGCTTAACATAGCTACCGGACAGTTCTGAACAAGTGCGCCTTAATTGACTTTGCGAATGTTTCATGAGAGACATGCAATGCAGTATCGCGGCGCCGTTAACAAAAGCGCGCAGGACAAAAGCGCGCAGACAAATGCGCGCAGACAAATGCGTGCAGACAATAGCGCGCAAAGAGCGCAACAGGAACCTTCCCCGACAAAAGGGTGCAGACAAATGCGCGCAGACAAATGCGTGCAGACAATAGCGCGCAAAGAGCGCAACAGGAACCTTCCCCGACAAAAGGGTGCAGACAAATGCGCGCAGACAAATGCGTGCAGACAATAGCGCGCAAAGAGCGCAACAGGAACCTTCCCCGACAAAAGGGTGCAGACAAAAGCGTGCAACTACCCTTACGAGTATCTAATGTTGACTAAAAATGATTAATAACGTACCGCTACCGCCTTAGACTAACTTATTATGTATGCTAATACGTTATAGAACAGGAACATGTCATTTAAACACAAATATTGTCCAATTAACGTCTAATTACACATATTCCGAACTCATTCGAAATGAATTCCAATCTTCGGTGAATTCTCGCCTGAGAATGTTTCATAAATGTTTCATACACTCTCTGTCCTGAGTCTATGACTTCGCATAATTTCGGCCCCACTTGTTTGATGTAGTCTGTACTTGATATTGTTTATTATCTCATCTCATGGAGGTGACCATGCTGAGGGCCACTGTCAAGGAACATAATAGTTAGCAAGAGAGCAAGTGAACGGATCCGCAACAGGCAGGGCAAAAAAAGAAATTAATATTTGCCATTGTTGACATCAACCATGATGGTATGCCATCAGGACCGGTGGAGTTACCTGTTACAGATGCAAGTGCTCTTTAAATGTCACATATATTAAAATTGACAACATGGTCTTGAACAACAGTTTGTTTGAGTGGAGGAGGCATATAACAAGGATCAGTGGAAATGCTCATGTAGTGAAGGTTGAGCGATGAAACCGTGATGGACTCGACGTTGGTACCAATCATGCCACTTTGGTCTCCATCCCTCCGTTCACAAGCGGCGAGAACCACGCTGCAAGCCCACAAAAACCCAGCATTTCTGCGAGAGATGGCTTTGTTAATTCTGGCAGTGAAGGCTGTCGCTTTCTCTTAATGGTAATTGTAATTGTAATTGAACATTTTTAAAGCGCCGCTCACAGATTATAGTGTGGTGTGCTCTGTTAAGTTTGCATCTCCTTCGGAGTAGATATTTAAAAGAAGGAGTCACATAGGGCGGGCCTTTGTCACGTATAGAAACCTGGCTGATGTGGGGGGGAAACGGTTGAATGCTGTTTCGACGGTCGTGTAGAAATCGGCGAAAACGGCGAGCTGAGTGCGGTCGGTATCAGAAGTGGTCCAGAGGTAATTCTCGAGGAAAGCATGCAATGCAGCCATGCGACCTGGAGTGTGTAGCCGAAAGCTTCTCATAGATCTGTCAGTTCGTTCCGATGGACGGTCAACAGATCCGACCGGATGCTCTGCGGAGTCAACGGCAGAATGACTCAAAAGGCATATACTGCGGCGTGTTTAGTGCTGACTGAGGAGGTGATGACCACGTATAGGATCAGAAACGTTTCTCAAAGTCTGAGGGCAAATTGTCAAGCTATATGTAAGTTTTCGTATGGCAGAATTAAGCCGTAGGTAGCCTACGCTCGCTCAAATGAGAAACCCATACTAAGCAGAAGATGAGTTCACCATTCGCACGTTAATAGTAGAGCGAACTATACGTCGTAAAGACGAATACCATTATACCAGTCAGTCCATGCGTTACCAAAGCACTCAACGTAAAAAGAGTCGGCTTTTCTCTACAACATAGCCTATTAATTTTATTAAAATTCAAAGAAAACCGATTGTCTATGCATGCTGAAACTTTTACATATAACCTAGAGTTTTGTCATTTGTGAACAGCCTAACTATATTGCAACGATTTCTATCTGGAATAAATCTGCGCTATATCAAGTCGGATATTCTGTCCATAGTTCACGGACATGTTTTGGCTTAAATCTCAGAGCGAAGTCTGATCAGTTTTTCTTGATCATCATTCGCCCGTTCGATACGTAAAAACTAGAAGCCAGTTTCAGAGATTGCAGAGTTCCCCAAGTGTTTCCATTTGTTGAGCATGCATTTAGCGAAGACGTCCCACATTGGTTCAACCACCAACCACCATAACTGGAGGCACAGCTTTGATTCACATTGTTGTCATTATCGTTATCAATTGTGCTAAATTTCATTCCGTTTGTCTTCCAGGTGGAATACTTTGCAACGCTGAATGCATCCCCCGCATCTCCGGTGTACCCGGATACATTGATGACGTACTTACTAACCTCGTCACTCAAGCGTAAAGATTCATACTCGGCCGAATACCACATCCCTGTATCGCTTAACTGAACTTCTACTCTTAGCTTCCAGTTTCCAGTTGCCAGTAGTTGATGTAGCTTCTCGTTTCCGAACCAGAAATAGTTTCCGGCCGAATCACCAAAGCCATTTTTGTAGTCGATCCACGGCATTCTGAACATTGGTCCGCTGCCTGCAATATTTTTCTGGATGATCAACCATCCGTGAATGAACATCGACGGAACTGGTTCAGTCTGGTTGTGTTGCACCCACAAGAGTCAAGTTGTGACTGACATAATCAGCCTTGACGTCTAAGACAGGCAAAGTACGGTCAATTTCAGATTAATCAAACGACAGGCTATGTGATAAACCATAGACAACAAAATATAGAAACGCAAGAATTACTTTGACCAACGGACGCTAGTTACAGAATCGGTGTCCGGACAATTCTTAGCGGAAAGTTCGAAGCCAGAATTCGAAGCGGACAATTCGGAGCTGATCGAAGAAATCTTTTGCTTAATTAGAAGAATTCATGAAAATGATTGTTGCATCAATACAAGTTGCATTGATGAAAATATTGTTGCTTAAGTAGAAGCTGAATCGATGGATATAATAATTGTTGCTTGAATACAAGTTGGATTGATGAATTTTGAATATAATTCTTGATAATAATTATAGACATTGGATTGATGAAATTATTGTCTCTTCAATAGAAGTGGGTTAAATGGAAGTTGGATAGCTGAAACTAATTCTTGCTTTAGTAAAAGTTGGGTTGACGACAATAATTCTTGACCGCTCCGAATAGTCCGCCTGGACTTGTCCGCTCCGATTTGTCCTGGAACCGTTTTGTACAAAATCTAGTACACTGATTGGCAACAATATATATTGCTGCCAATCCGTGTAGTAGATTTTGTGCAAAACGGTTCCAGGACAAAACCTATGGCATATTAATTGCAAAACATTATTATGTTGTGCAATGTGCACCAAAAACTTTCTTGAACTGAACGAATTTAGATCTGCAATGCAACGATTTCCTAAGTGCTTTACGCCATCCCCCAGGTTTTGTCAGTGCCAGCGCTAGCACCCCCCGTACACGGCACCCCCAATTGCGGGGGGCCCGAGTTTGAAAGGGGCCCCCAAATTTAGCTGGTCGTTATGCCTATTAGGCCTAATTTTGTGACTGCGCAGATCCGTTCTGGTGCATGTCTCAACTAACCATATGGCACTGCCATAACAGACCTAATGCAAATACCATACTGATTTTGGGCGTAAGTATAGTCATTTAAACTAACAGGCAATTTCGTCTACTTTCTCAAACACAACGCTTATAAATTGCAACTTATTCTAATTGAGACGCAAACATTAAAGCCTGTCTAGGGTCCCATATGTCCTTAGTATGTGTCTGCTCTCAAGTTTGCAAGGGGCTTCAAATGTAGCTGGTAATTATACCTTTCATAACTTTTCAATCCTTAAACCACGCACCGAATTATGTTTTATCGCAAAGCATACAAAATTATATTACTCAAACCAAAGAGGAGACTTGGGGGTGTGGACAGGGGCACGGCCCCACAATTTGTGGTTGGGACGGAATCCTTGTATCCCCAATATTTCAGAAATATTTCATAAGTATCATCCACTGCCCATCAATAGTGATCAATTTTGTTCAGATGACAGCCTATAAATGCTACCATTACAGTTGGCAAATCGGATAAATTTAAACAATGGAGAGGGACACTCTGAAGTCCAAAACCACGACTAACAGCAATGAAAAAGAGCTATTTTTGTAAAGAGGACAGTATAAAATTTCTACCATTACAGCATGGAAATTCCCAAAAAATTTGCAATTGGGATGGACATTTATTGAAGTCTTACACCATGTCTTTCAGCACTTATATTATGAGAAGTTTTGCTGAGATGACAGCTCAAGGTGTGGGGCAAGGTATGGGGGCCTCAAGTTTTCCTTTGGGGGGCCTCAGGTACCCTAGCGCCGGCACTGGGTTTTGTCCTGGAACCGTTTTGTACAAAATCTACTACACGGATTGGCAACAATATAATATGTTGTTGCCAATCAATGAAGTATCACCAACCCAGCACAGCACATTGCACAACATAATATGTTGTGCAATGTGCAACAAAAACTTTCTTGAACTGAACGAATTTAGATCTGCAATGCAACGATTTCCTAAGTGCTTTACGCCATACCTCAGTTGTATGGCATATTAATTAAAACTGGAATATGAAACAAAATAAATCATTCGTTTAAATTAAAGTAGGCCCTAAGTAAAAACAATTTACTAGACGTCGCTGATTCTAATTGTTAGTAGGCCTATACGTCGAAATTGCTCTTTAATAGCTGAATAAACCATGGAAGCTCGTTCCCGGAGGTTTCAATTAGGAAAGGCAGTGGGTCTACGTGTATGAATTTTCGGTTCATTTGAACTAGCTGAACCCACCAGTCCCTGAGATCGATTAATAAAAACAAAGCCAATTGTTCTGTTCAAACGCTTTCAACGCTTTCATGTGCGCTTCAGCCGCGAGATCGTATAACTCTGTAAATTCTCTTTGAAGTGTATCTTTTAGACATGAGACGGTATGCAATGGTCTCCCTAAGCTCAATTGCTCCTGTTCCAAATGTTGCTCTGATACACATTCTTGGGGAAAAGGGCTTTTGTCCGTGCTGGTGTCGGGAGTATCTATGAGTAGTTTCCTTGAAAAGATGCTATATAATAGGCCACTATAAATACTTGAATGAACTAAAGAAAAGCTTAAAATATACCTAAGGAAAAAACATAATAATTTTACTAACCCGTAGAAAGGCAGGTTGTCCATTTGTGTTTCGCTCTAAAGCATCCGATGTCCGATGGGTTGTTGATATTCTCGGTGCAATTGTAGAAGATGGTTCCGTTGTAAGAGAACGGGAACGAGCAGCATTCGGGCGGAACAACAGTGCTTGTTCCGTTGACTTTAAAGAAAAGGAAGTTAGAGTGGGTCTATCCAAACATTGTTGAGTAGCCTAAGCTAAATCTGGCTGGTAAAAATGTTGTAATGCCACGTAGACCGCACTTAATATATTCTTAGCTTGGTGGCTCTGTCCATATTTTGATCTCCACTGAACGTCGATCCCAGGCCTGTTCAGCCTTCTGCTGATACGACGTACCGCTCGTGAATAAGCTGTTGCTCTGCGCTTAGCATCAGAGTAGCGTCTTAAAAGTTTGGAGTTAACGATTTACTATTGCTTGATGGAGATTCAAGGGACAAAAATATTAACCAAAGTTTACTTAAGCGTCACATGCATAGAGGACTTGCGCTTTGTAACCTATAACCCACGCTAAAAACTCATCGAGATTAAGAAGTTCATGTTTATGTGCAGTCGGTTTGCAGGCTGTGCTCCCCTTGTCTCGAGAAGCGATGCAAGGCTGCCTCCTCCATTTCTGACCGCAGATATTTTGACTATGCTGCACACGATGACCTGGTTGCTTCGCCTTCCAGAACTTCCAAAGTACGGTGCCACTCGCTACAGCATTTGACTCTGTGTAACTATATGAACGTTATTTAATTCATCATCATCGCGAATGATGAACGAATTGCGTTAATTCCAGTCCCTTTTTAAAGCCCGATACTCCTTTCCCGGTTAGCCGCAAATAGACCGTACAGTGATTGGTTGTCAACTGCAGAAGTGAACGTTCGTTTTCAAAACTCAAATTGATTCAAAACAGATTGAGAGGATCAATGTGAAAAAAACAGACTTCATTGTTTCACATTGTTCAGCACCAAAACAGACGCACTACGGGATCTAAATTTTAGTGAAACATTTGATGAATTTTAAAGCTCGCAAAGCAGCGAGCAAACTGCGTGCAAACTCCATGCATGATGACAATAGGAACGGAGTTGATTTTCATTGCCAATTCATAATTTGTCGTAACGTAGGCCTATAACGCTTTTAAAGTTAACTTTGCTACAATAATTATAATTATGGTCTAAGCTGCAATCTTGTGACTAATCAGTTAGGATTATAGTAATACAATTAGGCCAATAGGCTGGGGCCTATTTTCTGTACCAGGCCTGCGGTAGGCCTGCAGTTGTATTATTCTTTCATAACGAGTCACCTTAATAACCTTGATATTATCAAACCATAAATGAGGCAGGCTCTCTCTAGCACTGTAGACTGGGTAATTAAAAAACCTTTATAGGCCACTGGTGATCTATTGTACAACGAATTAATGATAAATGAATTAGATGAATCGTTGAATGTAACACGTTTTATGCACCATCCTTTCGTTGTGTTTCTGCGGAGCTGCGGTCCACAGTTCAACAGGGCCGCCACATTCTGTTTGAAGGCCCTGCCCTATTGCCCTAAGCCAGGGGTTCTCAACCTTTTTCGTCCCGCGACACACTTAAACTTGCTATCAAATTTGGCGACACACCATTCAGTCGTCATAGGCCCTATTATGTAGCCTAAATCAGGGGTTCTCAACCTTTTTCGTCCCGCGACACACTTAAACTTGCTATCAAATTTGGCGACACACCATTCAGTCGTCATAGGCCCTATTAGGCCTATGTAGCCTAAATGTCGTAAAAATATAAAAGTGCCTAAGTAAAACATGTCTTTTCAAATTTGCTCTCAAACTTATTTATCCTTCTAAAATGCTAAACTGCTGACATTTTAAATAAATGAAAATAATTATATTGAATTTCTTTCCAATTTTTCTGATTCTAAAATTCTAAATTATTCTTCTGATCCCAATCTATAGTCGTTTCTACAACTCGACGTCAATTTAGTCACCTAATTACTAAGACCTTGTAGTGATAGCAGTTAATGGGATCTTTGTTCTTGGATTTTGCTTTGGATCATATCAAAACGCGGTTCTACAGTTTTTTAAGTGCAATTCGTAAGCAGGCTGAGAGGGCAGCTCCAACAAGTTTGTTCCTATTCTTGTTCTTTATGTTGATCATCTGAGAAAAGCCCTGTTCAGATAAGTATAGGAGCTATGAAAGGAAACCAGCTCCTTGATAGCTTTGCTTGCATTGCTAGTGACTTGTAATGTTCTTCCTTGTACGTCTTTGCCCAGAACTGAGTTCTTGAAAATTGCTTATAGGCCTACATGTCCTTCATTCTGGAATCACATTGCAGCTCAACAAGTGTTTCCTGTTCATTGTTGTTCAATTCTACTCCATTGATGTTTTCTCTGAGGAATGTGTTCAACATCCACCTTGTCTTCTTAATATCAGCATCTGAAGAGGATGGAAAGTATCTTCTGAGATTCAATGACAGAATATCCAAATTTTCCACAGCAAATGCAAGCATGGTGTCTGCCAGCTTATCGTCTGCTTCGTCACTATCTGTGGCTTCTGATAGAGCAGTTTTCAGATTAGGGAAATCAGTGACATCACCGGATAGCACACGATTCTAACTTCTAAATTATCTGTAGACAAAGTATATGTCAGTGTACTGTATAATGCAAGAACAACGGACGTGTGCTGTGAGAATTTAGTAGACTGATGTTATTTAGGATTATCGATGTGTCATTTTGGAAAAGAATGGAAGATAATTTATTATCATTATTATTAATTCGCGACACACCAATTCTTCGCGACACACCAGCGACACACCACTTTTACGCGACACACCGCAGGTCAAGTCGCGACACACCAGTGTGTCGCGACACACCGGTTGAGAACCCCTGCCCTAAGCGACAGAAACCATGCAGAGAGAAAGATGGACAGACAATCAGATAGACAGTAATTTAGGCAGACGGAAAGACAGAACGAGACACAGACAATTCAATGGGCAATAACTGAAAGCGAAGTCCTAATCAAAAGTTGGATTCATCACTTTCAACTTAGCTGTAATTCACGATCTAGAATAGATGCCAGGAGCATATGCCTCCGTGACGCCTAGCCTACATGTAATAATTGCAATTATTACAAAATTCTCTCTCCTCCGTCAGGCCGAGGACGATGAGCCCTCAATGTGCCATGGCGTCTCCAGGTTTCCCTATCCCTGGTTTTCTCCGCTGCCTCTCATATCCATATTCATTTTCTTCAGATCTTCTCGTATGCTGTCCACCCATGTTTTCGGCTGTCTTCCTCGGTTTCTAGTTCCCTCCACATATAGGCCTACGTGAAGTGCCGCGGCTGTTGTTATCCATTCTCAGCACGTGACCAAACCACGTCAGTCTTTTCTTCATGATTTTATCGACAATAGTTTCCTTGTGTCCCAGCTCTCTACTGGTCACCTCGTTTTTAATCCTGTCTCTTCTGCTTCGTCCTATTATTCTTCTCAGCAAGTTCAGTTCCGCCGCCAACGGTCAAAACTACAAAACTATCTATAGGCAAAGACAGTTATACGAACCTCCTGTAGGACAATAGTTGACAGCAGACGGACACAGTGCCGGCGCTAGGGTACCTGAGCCCCCCCAAAAAAACTTGAGGCCCCCTATCTTGAGCTGTCATCTCTGCAAAATTTCTCATAATATAAGTGCTGAAAGGCATGGTGTAAGACTTCAATAAATGTCTTCTCTCAATTGTTAATTTTTTTTGAATTTCCATGCTGTAGGCTAATGGTAGAATTTTAAGCTGTCATCTTTACAAAAATTACTCATTTTTCAATGCTGTTAGTCGTGGTTTAGGACTTCAGAGTGTCCCCTCTCCATTGTTTAAATTTGTCCGATTTGCCAACTGTAATGGTACAGGCTGTCATCTTAACAAAATAGTATTGATCATTATATTATATAGGCAGTGGATGATGCTTACGAAATATTTCTGAAATATTGGGGATACAAGGATTCCGTCCCAACCACAAATTGTGGGCCATGCCCCTGTCTACAACCCCAAAGTCTCCTCTTTGGTTGAAGGACAATGCTGTATTGGTTTGCGTAATATTATTTTGTATGCTTTGCGTTAAAACATAATTAATTAGGTGTGTGGTTTCAGGAATGAACAGTCATGATAGGTATAATTACCAGCTACATTTGAGGCCCCTTGCAAACTTGAGATCAGACACATACCAAGGACATCTGGGACCCTACACAGGCTTTAGGCTAATGTTTGGGCCTCACGCAGGTTTTATTTTGAGGCCTCATACAATTAACAATTAGAATAAGTTGCAATTGATAAACGTTGTGTTTGAGAAAGTGGACGAAATTGCCTGAGTTAGTTTAAATGGCTTTATACTTACGCCCAAAATCAGTATGATATTTGCATTAGGTCTGCTATGGCAGTGCCATATGGTTAGTTGAGGCATGCACCAGACCGGATCTGTACAGTCACAAATAGGCATAATGACCAGCTAAATTTGGGGTTTTTTTTCCAGCTCTAATGGCTTTATACTTGCGCCCAAAATCAGTATGATATTTGCATTAGGTCTGCTATGGCAGTGCCATATGGCTAGTTGAGGCATGCACCAGACCGGATCTGTAGAGTCACAAATAGGCATAATGACCAGCTAAATTTGGGGGCCCCTTTCAAACTCGGGCCCTCCCCGGCCGGGGGTACGGGGGGTGCTAGCGCCGGCACTGGACGGACAGCTTCTCTAAAAATAGCAATTCTTAAATGTTTGCCATTTTTAATTAATTATGAGTATTTTGAAATAGAATAGCCGTTATAATCCGTGATAATGGGTAACCCTGGACAATAACTTAAAACGAAGTCCTAATCAAAAGTTGGATTCATCACTTTCAAATCAGCTATAGACTAATTCACGATTTAGAATAGATGCTGATGATAATAATGCTGCTGCTGCCGATGATGATGATGATGGTGATGATGATGATGATGATGATGATGATGATGATGATGATGATGATGATGATGATGATGGTGACGATGATGATGATGACGATGATTATGATGATGTAGTTGTTGTTGTTTTTGAAATTGCATTAAGAGTATGGTTGTTCTTAATCAACGGGAAATGTTTTTCTTAAAACTAATAAATTATAGTGGCTGAACCAGTTATACGATTTCAACAAGTGGCTTCTTGATCATGAGAGGCATTGAGAGCTATTCTGCCGAAGAAATAAAATGCAAAGTTATTTCATAAATGAGCGTATACATGAACTTAGCTCTGATAAACCAGCAATTACAATGCAGGTCTACTATTTTATTACCTCGTAATTTGCACATCCTTCATCAGTCCTGAAGAAATCAATCGGAGGGTAATAGAAGAGTTCGCACTTCCCGGTGTCTGTGTAGTAATTCGCCGAAAGACAGGCTTTGGTTGGCACACAGTGTTCCAACAGACAACTCACTCGACGCCGAACACCATAGACCAGGGGTTCTCAACCGGTGTGTCGCGACACACTGGTGTGTCGCGACTTGACTTGCGGTGTGTCGCGTAAAAGTGGTGTGTCGCTGGTGTGTCGCGAAGAATTGGTGTGTCGCGAATTAATAATAATGATAATAAATTATCTTCCATTCTTTTCCAAAATGACACATCGATAATCCTAAATAACATCAGTCTACTAAATTCTCACAGCACACGTCCGTTGTTCTTGCATTATACAGTACACTGACATATACTTTGTCTACAGATAATTTAGAAGTTAGAATCGTGTGCTATCCGGTGATGTCACTGATTTCCCTAATCTGAAAACTGCTCTATCAGAAGCCACAGATAGTGACGAAGCAGACGATAAGCTGGCAGACACCATGCTTGCATTTGCTGTGGAAAATTTGGATATTCTGTCATTGAATCTCAGAAGATACTTTCCATCCTCTTCAGATGCTGATATTAAGAAGACAAGGTGGATGTTGAACACATTCCTCAGAAAACATCAATGGAGTAGAATTGAACAACAATGAACAGGAAACACTTGTTGAGCTGCAATGTGATTCCAGAATGAAGGACATGTAGGCCTATAAGCAATTTTCAAGAACTCAGTTCTGGGCAAAGACGTACAAGGAAGAACATTACAAGTCACTTGCAATGCAAGCAAAGCTATCAAGGAGCTGGTTTCCTTTCATAGCTCCTATACTTATCTGAACAGGGCTTTTCTCAGATGATCAACATAAAGAACAAGAATAGGAACAAACTTGTTGGAGCTGCCCTCTCAGCCTGCTTACGAATTGCACTTAAAAAACTGTAGAACCGCGTTTTGATATGATCCAAAGCAAAATCCAAGAACAAAGATCCCATTAACTGCTATCACTACAAGGTCTTAGTAATTAGGTGACTAAATTGACGTCGAGTTGTAGAAACGACTATAGATTGGGATCAGAAGAATAATTTAGAATTTTAGAATCAGAAAAATTGGAAAGAAATTCAATATAATTATTTTCATTTATTTAAAATGTCAGCAGTTTAGCATTTTAGAAGGATAAATAAGTTTGAGAGCAAATTTGAAAAGACATGTTTTACTTTGGCACTTTTATATTTTTACGACATTTAGGCTACATAATAGGGCCTATGACGACTGAATGGTGTGTCGCCAAATTTGATAGCAAGTTTAAGTGTGTCGCGGGACGAAAAAGGTTGAGAACCCCTGCTCTAAGTAACATTAATCTACCACAGTTATTTTTTTATTATAAATTTGGTTTGATACGAAATTCGGACAAATTAAAGGTATTGAAATCTTTTCAAATTTAATTTGTAGACATAAGTTCACAATATAAGTTTATGCTGATCGACATAACACAATTAAAATTTAATCAGAAGCAAAAACCACAGATGTGTACTAAATTATATAGATCTATTGTACACTTGCACTCAAAATTGGTACTTATGAATATTAATTATAGGCCCAAGAATTTTATATCAAAATAACTCTTACAAATTTCATTTTTTGTAGGGATCTACTACATGTATATCTCAAAATTATGACTTAAATAAATACATAAATACCCTATAGTTAGCTGCATCCCTGACAGTACGGTGAAAACGTCTGGAATATCAGACTAAAATTAAATTAAGGGAAATAATATTAGACAGTAAATAATTAAATAAAGTTACATAAAAATCGAAAAAACGATAAAAAACGATGGGAAAAATAACAAACCAAAAAACCGACGCTTTTGGGAGAGAATAAAAAACGAAAAAACCGTTTTTTACAACTATGATATATATATATATATATATATATATATATATATGATGCATAACTTTTCAAAAGTTGTTTTCTCAAATTGCTTTCTTGACTTTCTTCATCAACCGGTTTAAGTTTGGCAGTCACAACACTGCTAAAGGACCGTTGTCCGTTGCACAATGTAGTGAAGGAAAAAATGTGGAATAAAGAAATACTGACATATTGAAAATATTCAAGTCAGTTTTGATATTTTTCCAACAGCCTAGTTTAAAGACAGATTTCGCATTCATCATGGAACGTACTTATGCTGCATAGGGAGAGGCTGACAGAGGAAGCCGAGGTAATTTCGGCCATAGGATCAATTCGGCCAGAAAGATTACAAGGGAAACCAGCGGCCCGAGGGCAATAGAAGACTTTCTTGCTGCCACCCAGCGTATAGGCCCTTATATCATATTAAGTATTTTTAACGAGATAATCTTGCTTTTTTAAAGTATAATTTGCTTAGAGATGAAAAACCATTTCGAGTCTAGTCCATTTATCCATGTTGTCACCAATAAACAAAATGGAATTTAAAAAAACCGGAAATAGTCGTTTTATTATAAAAAAATAAAATCCGAAAAAGAGAGAAACGGGAAATAATTTGCCTTTCTTAGGCCTACATCTTCAGTTGCATTTTAAACTTCGAATCCTTGTTTGTTAAATTTTATTTTAATCGGCAAAATTAATTATGCCGCAAATAACAATAGGCCACTTTATTAGTAGGCCTAAATTAATTGTAAGTGACATTTAGATCTATCTACAGTTTACAGCAATTACTTTATTTTATAACTTTCGTTTAATAAGAAATTGAGAAAATTAAAGGTAGCCTACTGAAATTCTTTCAAATTCAAATTGTAAGCATAATAATCCATAAGATCATCCTGATCAACATAAAGCAATTAAAATCTTACCAGCAGTAAAGACTGTAGATGTGTAATAAATTATATATTGTAGGACCCACTTAAACTTGTCACTTATATCATAGGCCTAAAAAGTTTATATCCAAGTAACTCTTATAAATTTCATTTCTTGCAGGACCTACTACATGTAGGTCTATTTCTAAAATGATGATGCTAAACAATTTAATAATGACTTTGGTTAGCTGAATTCTTGAAAGCAGCCTACGGTGAAAAAACGTGCGGAATATCAGAAAAATAAAGAAAATAATAACATACAGCAAATAAATAAAAAAGAGTCACATAAAAAATATTTAAAAAAAACCAGAATAAAACGACACAAAAAATAAAAGCAGAAACGACTTATTTAGAAAGTAATATTAAAAAACATTTTAAACAACTATGCTATGAAATGAAAGTAATCCGACCCGAATGTTGCTTTTTATTCTGTAAACCACGATATTGTCTGCCAATAATTATTGGTTGTCTAAATCCATCGTTCAAATGGAAATCCTTGTTCGCTACGATGGTTATCGACGGTCGTTGATCGGGGTAAATTCGGCTATGCGGAAGAATTTTCTCTAGAGATCTTAGGAATGGCAGCCTACACAGTGACTGTTTTAATATAATGACTTTATATTGTGTACCGATTTACATAGTTTCAATTGAAAATATGATTCTATTTGGTCATTTCTTACTATTGCCTAGGCTATATTAGATGCCAAGAACTTATCAGAAGAAAGCCAGACTTGCAGTTGGACGAAAGAAGTCCAACAAAGTCAATCGCTATATGAAAAACAATATTTAAACAAATTACTGTATCTGCGCTACGTCATATTAGCGCTTCCTTGGTATTGTCTAATACATTTGTGCATAAATAGCTCCTCTGGTTGGCTGTGAGGATCAAATTGGCGGTGATGGCCGAATTCACCCTGTAGGCTGGGGTAAACCTGCCAAAAATGCACTTTAAAAATAAAATTTTACCACAAATATTCTCCTGCCAAAAATGCATTATCGGGTGGCAAATATCATGAGTAATATTCAAGACTATGCACTGACAAGCGCTCTAAGTTGAGCCTCGGTCGACCAGGGGCGGATCCAGGGGGGTCAAAATGGCCATGGCCCCCATTTAAAAATTCCATGGGACGTGGCCCTCCATTTGGTTTCAAGAAGCCATGAAATAAATGCAGCGGGTGAGAAAAACAGGATACCAGCTCCCCCCATTAAAGAAATCGCATGAGACGTGGCCCACCCATTTGATTTGCCACACTCCAGACCGACTACGATGACCGTCGACAAAAAAGGTCATCAACTTTTTGGCGGCTGACTTGGAATATTTTTCCAGGAAATTTGGGCGGTCGACTAAAAAAAAGGTCATCAACTTTTTGGCGGCTGACTTGGAATATTTTTCCAGAAAAATTGGGCGGTCGACTAAAAAAAGGTCATCAACTTTTTGGCGGCTGACTTGGAATCTTTTTCCAGAAAAATTGGATGGATAACTAAAAAAAGGTCATCAACTTAAAATTGAGCCCCCCCTCGAAACGTTCTGGATCCGCCACTGCGGTCGACCAATGCAGTCGTAAGGCTAAGAAAGAATATGGCAGAGTCACAGCGTGTCAGAAAAAATGGTGTCAGAAAAAATGGTGTCAGAAGAAATGGTGTCAGAAAAAATGGTGTCAGAAAAAATGTCGACGGAAGTCCATTCAAAGTCGCAGCCAAAAAGAACAGACCGTGAAGAGACAACAAGGAATGCGGCCAGCTACGCTAAATGAAGGGAGCGGTGGTTCTTTGCTGCAGTGGCAGAAAGGAAAAAAATGCCACAAAAGCCGGAGGTCAGATATTAATGACAACGCCCGACCAGTGCAGAAACCTATTTGAAATTATTGATCTACATCAGGGGTTCTCAACCGGTGTGTCGCGACACACTGGTGTGTCGCGACTTGACCTGCGGTGTGTCGCGTAAAAGTGGTGTGTCGCTGGTGTGTCGCGAAGAATTGGTGTGTCGCGAATTAATAATAATGATAATAAATTATCTTCCATTCTTTTCCAAAATGACACATCGATAATCCTAAATAACATCAGTCTACTAAATTCTCACAGCACACGTCCGTTGTTCTTGCATTATACAGTACACTGACATATACTTTGTCTACAGATAATTTAGAAGTTAGAATCGTGTGCTATCCGGTGATGTCACTGATTTCCCTAATCTGAAAACTGCTCTATCAGAAGCCACAGATAGTGACGAAGCAGACGATAAGCTGGCAGACACCATGCTTGCATTTGCTGTGGAAAATTTGGATATTCTGTCATTGAATCTCAGAAGATACTTTCCATCCTCTTCAGATGCTGATATTAAGAAGACAAGGTGGATGTTGAACACATTCCTCAGAGAAAACATCAATGGAGTAGAATTGAACAACAATGAACAGGAAACACTTGTTGAGCTGCAATGTGATTCCAGAATGAAGGACATGTAGGCCTATAAGCAATTTTCAAGAACTCAGTTCTGGGCAAAGACGTACAAGGAAGAACATTACAAGTCACTTGCAATGCAAGCAAAGCTATCAAGGAGCTGGTTTCCTTTCATAGCTCCTATACTTATCTGAACAGGGCTTTTCTCAGATGATCAACATAAAGAACAAGAATAGGAACAAACTTGTTGGAGCTGCCCTCTCAGCCTGCTTACGAATTGCACTTAAAAAACTGTAGAACCGCGTTTTGATATGATCCAAAGCAAAATCCAAGAACAAAGATCCCATTAACTGCTATCACTACAAGGTCTTAGTAATTAGGTGACTAAATTGACGTCGAGTTGTAGAAACGACTATAGATTGGGATCAGAAGAATAATTTAGAATTTTAGAATCAGAAAAATTGGAAAGAAATTCAATATAATTATTTTCATTTATTTAAAATGTCAGCAGTTTAGCATTTTAGAAGGATAAATAAGTTTGAGAGCAAATTTGAAAAGACATGTTTTACTTAGGCACTTTTATATTTTTACGACATTTAGGCTACATAATAGGGCCTATGACGACTGAATGGTGTGTCGCCAAATTTGATAGCAAGTTTAAGTGTGTCGCGGGACGAAAAAGGTTGAGAACCCCTGATCTACATGAAGACAATGACGGTGGCACACGTCTCACAGATCAATGGCTGAGTGGGAGATGATGATGCACTTGCATGCCTAAGATTGCATCGTGTCAAATTGATGGCATGCGACAGACAGAAGGTCAGCAGCAGCATTCAGAAACGAGACAATCGAGGTGATCATCATCATCATCGTCGTCATCGTCGCCGTCGTAATAGCCTTTTGCCTCTTCGTAGTCTTTACTGTGTTCATTCTCCTCCTTCTCCTCCTCTTAATCCTCCTCCTCGTCATCATCATCATCATCATCATCATCATCAGATGCATCATCATCATCATCATCATCATCATCATCATCATCATCATCATCATCATCATCATCATCATCATCATCATCATCATCATCATCATCAATCTTCGTCATCGTCATCGTCATTATCATCGTCATCGTCGTCGTCGTCGTCGTCGTCGTCATCATCATCGTCATCATCATCATCAACATCAACATCATCATCATCATCTTCATCACTATTGCTTTACATTCTAGCATTTTAGACCAAGTACCCAGTGTCATAGAATCATTGGTCTTTTAAGGATGGGTTATGAACAGTGTGTTTTGACATTCTGTCTTGTCATCCGCGTTATTTTCTAAAGATTTTCCTGCCGAAAACTTCGTGTAGTGGGTGCAAATCAAAATCGAAATAATCAGGTTCAATTTTTTATTCTTACTTGGAAAATGGGCCCACTAGTGCGCATGCTTTTGAAAACCCAACGGCAAGCTTCCGAATTTTAAGGCCGTTATAACGTCACATAGTGGGACGCGGTGGTGTAGTCACTGTAGTGGATTATGTTCGTCGTCTTGCAGCCGGAGGATTGCAGGTTCGAAATCCACCTCAAGCCGCCTGGTATAGGGACCTTTAGCAAGTCCTTCACTCGCAATTGTTCGGCTAATTCGGCGTGAAACTCCGATGCGGTGTCCGCGCTGTAGTCGGGAGCGCCTCTGAGTAACGAGATTGAAGGGGCGCAATAGAAATGGAGAAATAAATAATAATAAATAGGGGCCTATAGGCTGGAATTAAGCTGCACTAGAAGCTACCTTAGAAGTTAACGAAGGGTGAATGTTTCGTCCGACTGTAGTGTTTATAGACTATTTTGTGCTGCCATTACAAGGCCACATCATACGCATTTTATGTATTTGAGATGATTTTTTCATTGATTTCATTATCACTTTTGCCTGAGTCATTTTTTTGCACTGACATCATGCAGTGGTTAATGTAATGTAATGTAATGTAATGTAATGTAATTAGTAATTTCTATAGCGCCGCTCACAGCCAAGGCCATTCAGTAGCGCTCCCAGTGCGATAACCTCTAGAGAAAAATAGGCCTTAAGAAGAGAGAGAGATGTAGATAACGATCCTGCCTACTGATAATAGTAAGTCTATTATTAGCGCGTAACATGTCTCTCAGGTTATCTGTGGCTTATCTTATATCGGTTTTAAAAAAGGCTGAAATAATATATCATGTAAAATTGTAAATGTAACGACGGTGAATAGAGCAAAATGCGTCACAGCCAGCAGACTGGCATTATAAGATAGCAAAGGTCGCCACTCTGAATGCAATCGGCAGAACGACAATAAAACCAATAGGCTAGGTTTCGCTGTCATAGTAGGCTATGTGTGGCCACGTACTTAGCCTTCCGGAAGCATGCCATAGAGCGATACTTAGACCTACAGTGCATGTTGGTCAATGTGTCGTTGACTGTGACATTGATGGTCACATGTATGTTGGCAACCGACATTCTTTAGATTATTTTCTTAGTTTTGCAATCTTTTTATATTGGAATTTGTAATAATTATCTCTATTCAATGAACATTATTCATTTATCGTGGTTCACTCCGCCGTGGTGGCAGTAGGGATTAGCCTATAAACCTTTGAGTTGTCCCTTGAAGAGCTGCTATATAAAAACTTGAATGAATGCTGTAATTTTATGTCAGAGCTGGGTGGAAAAAGCACCAGAGGTTAGCTAAAAGGCGATTTTGTTAGGTTAGTCAATGAGGGTTTTATAGATTGGCTAAGGAAAATCCTTGAGTGCCTTAGGTTTACGACTGTTAGTAAAGTAAGTAAGTATATTCTTTAATGTACCAGCTGCAAAACACACTCTGGTTTACAAGCCTAAAAAAATGACACATAAAAACAAATACAAGACAAACCAGGCAGCCATCAACGGCACCAATCATATCGTAAACTCGAAATTTCTAAAGCGCCTCTCGAAAGCCAATCGCGGGGCACAAGCTTATTCACGAGCGCTGCGTTGAGTTAGAAGGGTTGTCCGTGAGAGTAGTCCGTGGTGGTCCGGGTCGAGTTGCCATAGGATCAGAGTGGTGGAACAGCTATTAAGGCGGGTGTCGTCTGGGCCGGAAATTGGAGGGTGGAGGATCAGATGAGACAGGGCTAGAGTTCGCGAAAAGGTGTGTCTTAAGTTTTGAATGAAAACACCGAGGTGTGATGGATAGAGGAGCCTGAGGAAGGTGGTGGTGTGTGATTAGTAATGATGATGGAGGGAAGTGAAGCGTAGGAGCGAAAGAGAGAAAGAGACAGACAGACAGACAGACAGAGACACACAGAGAGAAAGAGAGAGAGATACACGGAGCGTATTTTAAAAGTCATCACTCATCAGTGCTCATCACAGCCGCAGCAGGTCTCGCACTCGCCTTAATGAGTCTCATGGAAATGAGGTGAAATAAGCCTGAACGAAGTAGCAAGAGAAGTTGCAATGCTGAAGCTACACTATGTAGGTTATACCGCTTAATGCGTTTCTCAATCGTTAAGATAAGATAAGATCAGAATATTCTTTAATGGACCAATTGCTATCGGCATTTTGGTGTGCAGGCCTGTTATAATAAACAAACGTACATCATTTCTATATCCAATGAATTTGGAATGTAAGGTTGATCAGTTTGTGTGTTTTTAAGTTCTACAAGTCTAAAATTTAAAGAAATTGGAGGGTATGATTGAGCAGAATGCGAGTTTCTGAGTTCTACAAGTCTAAAATATAAAGAAATTGGAATGTAGGATTGATTAGCTTGTGTGTTTCTAAGTTTTACAAGACTAAAATAGGCTGAAATTGGAAGATAAGATTGATCAGTTTGTGTGTTTATAAGTTCTGCAAGTCTAAAATATAAGGAAATAGTTCCACCTACAGAAGGGAAGAATGGTCAGCTTGTGTGTTTCTATGTTATATAAGTCTAAAATATAAGGAATTATCTCCACCTACAGAAGGGAAGGATGATCAGTTTGTGTGTTTCTATGTTATACAAGTCTAAAATATAAAGAAATTGGAATGCAGCGTTGAAAAGTTTGTGAATTTCTAGCTACTGCAACGTAAAGTTCTAAAATTGATATGACCTAGTGAATGAAAGGGTGAGCAATTTCCGTATTTCCAAGTAATACTTGCAATAAAATCACTCACCTCTGCGCTTGACTGTGTCTTCTTCACATAGTAAAGAACGCCAATTCTTCTTGCAGTTGAGTTATTGATGAATGAATAATACTAAGTTAAAAATTTTCTTTACGTAATTGCTGGTTTTATTGTGAGCATATAGGCCTATGCGTGTGCGTAAATGCGGAATTAGGTGTGGAAAATAGTATTATGTAAGAATTAGGTAATAGGTATGAAAGTAAAAAGCACCTTTCATTGTTTTGTATGTGGCGAATTTTGTTTGGAAACCATCATTGTGTGAAGAATTCGGTATGAAAGTAAAAATGAGCTTTCAATGCTAAGTAAATGAAATGTGTGTGTGTGTGTGTGTGTGTGTGTGTAGATTGCTCTTTGCATGTGTACGAATTAGGTATAAAAAATGATATTGTACGAAATATTTGGTATGATAATAGCAGAATAAGATAATGGATTGCACTTTGCACAGGGTTAGAAACAAACGCGCGAACTTTGGAGTTTAAAGATAATGGACAGGACTTTGTACCGAGTTTAAATATAATTGTTTGGACCTTGCCCTGATAAGGTCGCTGAGTTAGAATCAGGGTCTGAGGTAGAACCAAGGTCCGATGGGAAACCGGTGTCTGAGTTAGAACCATTGCCGTATGTGTGACCAGCCTATTGTTAACTACTTACTACTTTTCTCTAGAACAGGGGTTCTCAACCGGTGTGTCGCGACACACTGGTGTGTCGCGACTTGACCTGCGGTGTGTCGCGTAAAAGTGGTGTGTCGCTGGTGTGTCGCGAAGAATTGGTGTGTCGCGAATTAATAATAATGATAATAAATTATCTTCCATTCTTTTCCAAAATGACACATCGATAATCCTAAATAACATCAGTCTACTAAATTCTCACAGCACACGTCCGTTGTTCTTGCATTATACAGTACACTGACATATACTTTGTCTACAGATAATTTAGAAGTTAGAATCGTGTGCTATCCGGTGATGTCACTGATTTCCCTAATCTGAAAACTGCTCTATCAGAAGCCACAGATAGTGACGAAGCAGACGATAAGCTGGCAGACACCATGCTTGCATTTGCTGTGGAAAATTTGGATATTCTGTCATTGAATCTCAGAAGATACTTTCCATCCTCTTCAGATGCTGATATTAAGAAGACAAGGTGGATGTTGAACACATTCCTCAGAGAAAACATCAATGGAGTAGAATTGAACAACAATGAACAGGAAACACTTGTTGAGCTGCAATGTGATTCCAGAATGAAGGACATGTAGGCCTATAAGCAATTTTCAAGAACTCAGTTCTGGGCAAAGACGTACAAGGAAGAACATTACAAGTCACTTGCAATGCAAGCAAAGCTATCAAGGAGCTGGTTTCCTTTCATAGCTCCTATACTTATCTGAACAGGGCTTTTCTCAGATGATCAACATAAAGAACAAGAATAGGAACAAACTTGTTGGAGCTGCCCTCTCAGCCTGCTTACGAATTGCACTTAAAAAACTGTAGAACCGCGTTTTGATATGATCCAAAGCAAAATCCAAGAACAAAGATCCCATTAACTGCTATCACTACAAGGTCTTAGTAATTAGGTGACTAAATTGACGTCGAGTTGTAGAAACGACTATAGATTGGGATCAGAAGAATAATTTAGAATTTTAGAATCAGAAAAATTGGAAAGAAATTCAATATAATTATTTTCATTTATTTAAAATGTCAGCAGTTTAGCATTTTAGAAGGATAAATAAGTTTGAGAGCAAATTTGAAAAGACATGTTTTACTTAGGCACTTTTATATTTTTACGACATTTAGGCTACATAATAGGGCCTATGACGACTGAATGGTGTGTCGCCAAATTTGATAGCAAGTTTAAGTGTGTCGCGGGACGAAAAAGGTTGAGAACCCCTGCTCTAGAACATATTTTATTAATATTCAAAGAAAACCCGATTGTCTATGCATGCTGAAACTTTGATATAGGCTATAACCTAGTTTTGTCATTTGTGCACAGCCTAACTATATTGCAACGATTTCTTTTTGGAACTGCGCTATAAAATTATCCAGTCGGATATTCTGTCCATAGTTAATGGACATATTATTTTGGTTTAAATCTCAGAGCAAAGTTTTTATCAGTTTTTCTTGATCATCATTCGCCCGTTCGATACGAAATAACTATTAGCCAGTTTAAGAGATTTCAGAGTTCCCCAAATGTTTCCATTTGTTGAGTATGCATTTAGCGAAGACGTTCCACATTGGTTCAACCACCAACCACCATAACTGGAGGCACAGCTTTGATTCACATTGTTGTCATTGTCGTTATCTATTGTGCTAAATTTCATTCCGTTTGTCTTCCAGGTGGGATACTTTACAACATTGAATGCATCCCCCGCATCTCCTGTGTACCCAGTCACATCAATGACGTACTTACTAGCCTCGTCACTCAACCGGAAAGACTCATACTCTGCTGAATACCACATCCCTGTATCGCTTGACTGAACTTCTACTCTTAGCTTCCAGTTTCCAGTTGCCAGTAGTTGATGTAGTTTCTCGTTTCCGAACCAGAAATAGTTTCCGGACGGATCTCCAAAACCATTTTTGTAGTCGATCCACGGCATTCTGAACATTGGTCCGCTGCCTGCAACATTTTTCTGGATGATCAACCATCCGTGAATGAATATCGAAGGAACTGGTTGTGTGGCGCCCACAAGAGTCAAGTTGTGACTGACATAATCAGCCTTGAAGTCTAAGACAGACACAGTGCATTCAATTTCCGATTAATTAAACAACAGGCACTACATGCTTATTGTGATAAACTATAAGCAACACACGTGGATTGATGAAAATATTCCTGCTCAAACAAAAGTTGAATTTTTGCAAACGATTCTCTTTCCGTTGTGGCACTGGCTGATCTTGAAATAATAAGAACACGCAGTTCAGTTTCCTATTGGAAATAGCCTGCTGTAGGCCTAGTCATAAGTTGTTCAATAGAACCCATGCACTTCATTGCTGTTTTTCGACTTCAATTTGCTCAACTGCAGTTTTGGCTTTTTGTACAACAACTTTAAATAGATTTTGTGTAATTTTTGTCTCCATGATCGTATGGGTTAAGCAAAACGTTCAATAAAGTAGCAGGCATAAAAAGCATCACTGTCATATCCAGAAAGTAGTGTACCTAATTTGGGCACCTGGTGCTCAAATCAGGGCGCCGTGTCCTAATTTGGGCACTTTGAGGGTACGTCATTTTTTCTGCATAACTAAAATTCTTTCACACTCTATTGCACGATTTCAATATATTTTCATTTCCTGATGTTTCAGTGAGATAAATAACGCAAAACAAGAAGTATGTATAACAAAATAAGTGCAATAACAGCCTTTAATTCTTAAGGTGCCCAAATAAGGGAACCCTACCTAAACATTGGATTGGTGAAAAATTTGAGGCTTAAATAGAAGATGGTAAAATGGAAGTGGATTGCTGAAATTAATTCTTGCTTTAGTAAAAGTTGGGTTGATGAGAATAATTCTTGACCGCTCCGAATAGTCCGCCTCGAATAGTCCGCCTCGAATAGTTCGCCTCGAATAGTCCGCCTCGAATAGTCCGCCTCGAATAGTTCGCCTCGAATAGTCCGCCTCGAATAGTTCGCCTCGAATAGTCCGCCTCGAATAGTCCGCCTCGAATAGTTCGCCTCGAATAGTCCGCCTCGAATAGTTCGCCTCGAATAGTCCGCCTCGAATAGTTCGCCTCGAATAGTCCGCCTCGAATTGTCCGCCTCGAATAGTCCGCCTCGAATAGTCCGCCTCGAATTGTCCCGCTCCGATTTGTCCTGGCACCGTTTTATACAAAATCTGCTACACAGATTGGCAACAATGTATGTTGTGCATATTTGCCACTGACACTCATCGAATTTAGATCCGCAATGCAACGGCTTCCTAAGTGCTTTTCGCCTTCCCCCAATGTCATGGCATAATAAAACTGGAATATAAAACAAAATAAATCATTCGTTCAGTTTAAAGTCAGGGGCGGATCCAGGGGGGCAATCCGGCCCAGGGGCGGATCCAGGGGGGGCCAATCCGGCCATGGCCCCCATTTCAAATCACCATGGGACGTGGCCTCCCCATCCATGGTGGCCCCAAAAAAATTTCAGGGTGTCAGTCATGCACAGGAGAATTAATGTATAAATGTAATTAAAACCTATAATAAAAATAATGTATAAATGTAATTAAAATCTAATCTAAGTCTCTCACGCAATTGCATTGTCTTTATATAAAGCATCGAAATGAAACAATCTTTCAACAGTATCCAACTATTATTTATGGCATGCAATGTATGTTATTCGTGTATATATTCGTAGTAAATTGTAAAAACATTAACACCAATAAACACAATTATAACTAAGTACAACTAACTATTAATTACAAATCAAGTTAACACTAACAACAGTGTTTGGGATGTAGGCTAAGTTATTTTTTGCAGATGCCAAAAAAATTTCAGGGCGAAACACGTTAAGTTTTGAGTTTAGTCTATATGTGCAAGAAAATGCGGTGAATGATAACACATGTTTACTTCTTGTTTTTATTTATATCTTACTATATTTCATTCAGTAGTGGGAAGTATTTTATTTATTCTAGTTTTAAAAAGTCATCAGTTTTTGGGAAGCGAAATTGAACACCTTTTTTTAAAATTTCGCACGAAAGAATAAAAAGTCATCGCTCTTTTTAGACGAAAAATTAAACACCTTTTTTAAGATTTCGCACGGATGACTACAAAAAGTCATCAGTTTTTTGGGATGCGAAATTAAACACCTTTTTTGAAAATTTCGCACGGAAGACTAAAAAGTCAACACTCTTTTTAGACGAAAAATGAAACACCTTTTTTAAGATTTCGCACGGATGACTACAAAAGGTCATCAGATTTTTTTAATTCTAAATTGAACACCTTTTTTTGAAAATTTCGCACTGAAGACTAAAAAGTAAACACTCTTTTTAGACGAAAAATTAAACACCTTTTTTAAGATTTCGCACGGATGACTACAAAAGGTCATCAGTTTTTTGGGATGCGAAATTAAACACCTTTTTGAAAATTTCGCACGGAAGACTAAAAAGTCGTCACTCTTTTTAGACGAAAAATTAAACACCTTTTTTAAGATTTCGCACGGATGACCAAAAAATGTCATCAGTTTTTTGGGAAGGAAAATTGAACACCCTTTTTGAAGATTTCCGGCAGATTATTTAAAAAAGAACATCTAGTTTTCGGGAAAGAAGTTTTTAAGTAAAGTCTATATTTATTGAGACCTTATGGCACTCTTGTAAGCACTGAAAAGTACAGCTATTTTGTTAAGATAACAGCTTAAAATGCTACCATTGCAATGTGAAAATTCAAAAAGTTTCTGGTGGGGAGGGGCATATCCCCTCCCCACACCCCTCCCCTACCACTCTCGGCGCTGCGCGCCTCATGATTGTCTTCAGACGGTCAATTTTCTACCCCTCCGGAAACCTCAATTCCCCCCAGAGGTGGGGGCTAAATTAAACTCTGGTTTCGGCCAAAAACGACTAAAAAAGTTCATCAGATTTTTCAGCCAAAGATCAAGGAAAAATTTTCCGACCCCAGCCCAAAACATTTTTGGCCCCCCCTTCGAAAATTCCTGGATCCGCCCCTGATCCGGCCATGCCCCCATTTAAAAATTGCATGGGACGTGGCCTCCCATTTGGTTTCAACAAGCCATTAAAGAAATGTAGTGGGAGAGAAAAACAGGACATCTGGCCCCCATTACAAAATCGTATTGGACGTGGCCCCCGTTCGAAAATGGTATCTTCTTTTCCCGGAAAATTGGTCGATGACTAAAAAAAAGGTCATAAACTTTTTTGGCGGATGAGTTGGTATTTTTTCCCGGAAAATTGGTCGATGACTTAAAAAAAAGGTCATCAACTTTTTTGGCGGCAAAAATCACAAACATTTTTCCCCTGTTCCACCAACAAGACCGAGAATTTTGGCTCCCCTACGAAACGTTCTGGATCCGCCCTTGTTTAAAGTAAGTAAATAATTTTGTACTATAGACGTCGCTGATTCTAATTTCTAGCGTTCAGCCAAATAATATTGCTCTTTAATAGGGGAAAAAATCATGGAACCTCGTTCCCGGAGGTTTCATCAGGAAAAGCAGTGGGCCTACTGTATGGATTTTTCGGTTCATTTGAACTAGCTGAACCCACCAGTCCCTGAGATCGATTAATTAAAACAAAGCCAATTGTTCTGTTCAAAGGCTTTCATCGCTTTCATTTGCGCTTCAGCCGCGAGATCGCTTAAGTCTGTAAATTCTCTTTGAAGTGTTTCTTTTAAAAACACTTAAGCAGGTACCTTGTGCGTTACCATTTCTTGAACCATCATGTGCATATGTTTCAAGTTGCTCTGCCTGTCGTTGGCCTGACGGTAAGTGTAGTGTTATGTAAATCTTCGAGAATTTCTCAGCGGAAATGAGTTGTGCTGAGTGGGGAAGCATAAAGAATTAAATGGAGAGGGCCGAGGACAGAACCTTGAGGTACATCACAGGTGAAGGTTTGCAGATTGGATGAGTGACCAAAAGCGCTAGCTGTGAAAGAGCGTCAGGAAAGTACATGTATGATTTGATCCATTAGAGGACAGTGCCAGAGAGTCCAAAGTCCAGGCCAAAACCCCACCCCCATGAAAGATTCCTGGCTACGCCACGGTTTATGAGCATGGATAGTTAGAGCAAGAAGAGTTACACAGTTCTTAAGTAAGAAGGTTTGGATTGGGTCGAGGTCGCACTGCTTGTTTTGAGGTGCCTGAATGAGGGTGGTAATTTTTGCCTCAGTAACTGCCCAAAACAGGCTGAAAGATGTTGTGGGTGGGAAAGTTGAGTCTGAATGGGAAGAGTCGGCTTACGCTACAGGTTGATTTTGATAAGGGGTCATTGCATAATTACGTAACGCTCGAGGGTGGGTGGGTGGGGTCGTTGAAAACGTTACGAAACGTTACGTGGGTGGGTGGGTGGGGGGAGCTAAGCGTTACGTAACGCCTTGAATTTTTTTAATGAATATTAAATTACCATTGAATGCCAGTTCAGACCTGATGTGATCGAAATTTAAACTTCGTGACATTGATTGAAAACGTAACCGAAGTATATAGGTCTATATAATTATGAGTTTTTTTATCTAAAGAAGATACGGCAGCAGGCACCAATTACATGCCAGGTCAACATTATCTAGGTTATTTACACGTTTGTGCAAACCGGAAACCGCTCTTCGAATTGTTTGAATCTTTGATAGTTTTACCAACGGAACAACGTGGTAGGCCTAATTCCCCTTGGATTCCTGACATTGAAGAACCACTTTGAAGCATATTTTACTTAGTGAACATAAATCTCAAACTTTTCAAATTGATGCTCAACAGAACTCCGCAGAATTTCTATGAATAATAATCGAATTGCCCAGACTAAGAAAATAATGAGTTCATCATAATTTTTATTAATTATTAATGAGCAATTTAGTCGGTGAATCTTTTCAGCAGTGTGTAAAATTTTACTCTTGATGCATTTAAGACATGACTGTCACTTATATAAATAAAACATTCTGTATACAGTAGGCCTAGCATACTGTCAGATTAGCCTATAGGCTGAATTCACATAGGCCTACTAGGCTACATTAAATTCACTAGGAAATGTGAATTATACATGTAGTTATGCGCTCACATAAGCCAATAATAGACCTAAATCTCGACTGATTTTTCGTGACAACCGTTACGTAACGCTGGGGAGGGTGGGTGGGTGGGTCAAGGGCAACGTTACGAAGCGTTACAGGGTGGGTGGGTGGGTCGAAAACGGCCATTTTCAGCGTTACGTAATTATGCAATGACCCCTAAGAGAGTCTGTAGTGAGAGGCGGATGAATGAAAATTTGTCAGTGAAGAAGGATGCAAAAGAGTCAGCAATGGATGCAGGTGGAATTGAGTTTGGGAGGGAGTGAGAGGAGACGCGAGACGGTATGCAATAGACTACCTCAACTCAATTGCTCCTGTTCCAAATGTTGCTCTCCAACACATTCTTGAAAAAAGGGCTTTAGGCCGTGCTGGTGTCGGGAGCACCTATGAGTAGTTTCTTTGAAGAGGTGCTTTATAAATACTTGAATGAACCAAAGAAAAGCTTAAAATATATCTAAGAAAAACATAATATTACTAACTCATAGAAAGGCAGGTTGTCCATTTGTGTTTCGCTCTAAAGCATCCGATGTCCGATGGGTTGGTGATATTCTCGGTGCAATTGTAGAAGATGGTTCCGTTGTAACTGAACGGGAACGAGCAGCATTCAGGCGGAACAACAGTGGCTGTTCCGTTGACTTTAAAGAAAAGAAAGTTAGAATGAGATTATTTTTTAAAACATTGTTATGTAAACTAAATCTGGCTTGTAAAATGTTGCAATGCCGCGAAGACCGCACTTAATATTCTTAGCATGGTCGGATAGAAAGATATGAATATTTCAACTTCATCTCCCGAAATTTCAGTTTTCAGCAAGTCTGTTATGGTGTTCTTTGCGGTTTCGACGCTTGATAGTTCCTAGTTATGGTCTTCAGTGATCCTGGGGTAAAAATTAATGGAGCCTATTATCGCGACGTTCTGGTGTTACAACACATTCCACCTGTTATCATAAATCTACAGCACTAGAAGGCCATTTTCTTTTTCAACAAAACAGTGCCAGGCCACAGAGCCAGATAAGCCATCGAAATGCTAAGAGACACGATACTTGATTTCTCCCTTATTATGGCATCCGAACAGTCCAGATTTAAATCCTGTCGTCTATTACACCTTCATTATGTAAATAATCAAACAACAACTAGGTTACTTAAAGTTTCTTCACAAAAATATTAAGAACTTTTTCATGTTTAAAGTACTTTGTCACAAAACCCAAACGAAAATTCCGGGTAAAGTGAAATTTCGGTAGAAAGATTCGTGTCGTACTATGCGTTCAAATTTATGAAATGATATTTTCGATTCATATTCTTGGTTCAATTCAATGGATATTGGGAAAAATGTGGAATGATTGCTAATCAGATGTTGGAGATATATACGAGAAACAGTTTGGTTAACTTTTTTGAACCACGGTGTATTTACTGTAATACTGATGGGTTGGTGTCAGGAAGGGTATCCGACCAGCAGGACTTTTTTAACGTGCAGCTCAACAAAAAATGTGCAGTTGTAAAAGAATTTGTGCAGCTGTAAAAGCAGTTCTGTGCAGTGAAAATCATTAGGAAACGATAATTGCAGCCGTTTCACCACGGACGAACAAAAGACCTGTGCAGTGAAAAATAGGCAGGAAGGCTGAAAAAAGCAGTTTTCAAGTGGACGACTAAAAAGTCAGATTTTTCGTCGCCGACTTGCGACATTTTCGGAAAAAATTTCTAAAATTTTTTCTCCAAACAAATCCGGACTAGAAAAACTTCCTACATGGTTGTGCAGTTCTGCAAATTTCTTTAAAAAGCCTTGCCGGCCAGGTCATAAACCCTCAACATGAATTCCTGGCTACGCCACTGTTCAGTTGTATTATTCGTTCATAACGAGTCACCTTAAAAACCTTTAGGCCTATATTGTTAAACCATAAAAGAAGCAGGCTATCTCTGTCACTATAGACTGGACAATTTAAAAACTTATATACTGGAAGCCTATTGTACAACGAAGAAAGAAAGCACGAATTAATGACAAACAAATTAGATGCATCGTTGAATATAAGCTGAATACGTTTAGGCTAATGTGCCATGCTTTCGTTGTGTTTCTGCGGGGCTGCGGTCAACAGTTTTACTGAATAGGGGCACCACATTCTCAATCAATCAATGAATTTTCGTTTAATCAACACTTCAGGCTGACAGAACGCAGCATGTTACATATAACAAATTTTATAAAGGCTTTATGTATAAGTTCAGTTTATAAGCGACATAAATAAATATTGGGTTTGAGTTAACGTTTATTTATGTGTTTGTTGTATGGTTAGCTAGGTTTAAAAAATGTTTTGAACAGTACTCTAGGGATAAAGTTGCAATTATCTTTTTCCGGGAAAGAGAAGTCATGATCCCGAGGACGGAGCTGATGACCACAGGAGGGGCGAGGTGGGGGAATAATCGGTGGAGTACATGTGCAGTTTATCTTTGCGTATTGCGTTAAAAAAGGCGTTCATCAGCTTCCTCTGCCATCTCTGCTGCACTGGAGGCTTGAGGTTGCTCTGCGCTTCATCTTCCTCAACAGCCGCCCAATCCGTTCCCGTTCCTCAGCGCTGTTTGACCGGCCCTGCCCTAAGCCGCAGAAACCATGCAGAGAAAGATAGACAGACAATGAGAAAGACAGACAGACAATCATTCAGACGGACAGAGAAAGAGACATAGACAGAGAATACGACTATAAGTAGGCCTAATTGCAATAATTATTATAAAACTATCAATAAATTAAGATATTTATACGAACCTCCTGTGCAATAGTTGACATCGGACGGATTGCTTCTCTAAAAAATAACAATTCTTAGATGTACTTTGTAATGAAATTGATGATGAGTAGTTTGGCACAAAATAGCTATAGCCGGTACAATCCGTGACAATGAGTAACCCTGTGCGCAATTAGCCTAATATCACTGTAGCGAAGACTTAGTGTCTAAATACCGCATATAGCCTAGGCCTACAGGAGCAGGAGATAGTAATATTACCAAAGGCTACGCAACCCACACTATAACGCAATATTTGTAATAAATATTATTACAATAAATATTATAACAATAAATATTATTGCAATAAATATTATTACAATAATTATTGATTGTGTGGGTTGGGTCAAAGTTATTTCATAAATGTGCGTCTACATGAACTTAGCTCTGAGAACCATCAGTTACAAAGTATGCCTAGGTCTACTATTTTATTACCTTGTAAGTTGCGCATCCTTCATCAGTTCGGAAGAAATCAGTTGGAGGGTAATGGAAAAGTTCGCACTTCCCGGTGTCTGTGTAGTAGTTCGCTGAAAGACAGGCTTTGGATGGCACACAGTGTTCCAACAGACAACTCACTCGACGCCGAACACCATAGACGACAACAGATGGCGCGTTCACGGAACAAACCGGTTGACTTTCATTATCTGCAACTTGCGAGTATTGGCTGGTTGAAAAGTCTCCTTCTACCATGAGGACTTTGAGCAGCACAATCATGATACAGTTGATACACAATGAAACGGCAGACATTTTTAAAATTAAAGCACGTTAGCGAGTAAGAGCAATTTTAAGGCAATAAGTCACGCAAACCTCTCAATTCTATCGCCTGTTTCATGCAACTGTTTCTCAACTCTTCCTATCTCAATATGCAGCAGGAACGTTTTTCTACGGCATGGCGTTCAGTTGTCAATATTGATCTGTCGGCCGTGTTTTCTAGCACAAAGGTGCTAATTAATTCAGACATGAATGCTCGAATTGGTTCGCTATAACACCAGCGCCATCCAGTAGCCTACATTAATTGCGCACAACGAAAAAGGGTGTGCCTCGAAAATATAAAAATATGTCTACAAGGCGTTGTGGTATTTGCGTTAACTTCAACGCTCTAATCTTCAGTCATGACAACTCTCCTCCCGGCGATCTTGAGGCAATCGGTCGACACAGCGTATAATAAAATTAATGACAATCGCATACGCCTATACTACTTTTATATGACTGCTTTTTCGATCAGGAGATCCACAGCAATAGTTAATAACCGTCATCCGAACAAGATGGCCATATCACGCATATATATATATATATATATATATATATATATATATATATAGGCTATACAATATATAATATTAGGCCATCTGTATAATTTTTATTTAGATCTATATATATATATATGCCGCACAACTTTTCAAAAGTTATGTTTTCTAAAATTGCTTTCTTGACTTTCTTCATCGACCGGTTTAAGTTTCGCAGTCACAGCACTTCTAAAGGGTCGTGCTCCGTTGCACAATGTAATAAAAGAACAAAATCTGGAAAAAAGAAATACTGACATAGGCGTATTGAGAATATTGAAGGTAGATTGATGTTTTTCCAACAGCCTAGTTGAAAGACAGATTTCACATTCATCAGAGAAATTATTTATGTTGCACAGAGAGAGACTTATAGGGGAAGCTGGGGTGATTTCGGCCATGGGAAAAGACATCATTGTTTGACATTGTTCAGCACCAACACAGACGTAGGGCTTAATGGCCTACTACGAGATTCGGCCAGAAGTATAATATCACCCAGCGTATAATAGCCTATTATATTAATTATGAGATAATCTGGCTTTTTAAAAGTATTATTTGCTTAGAAACAA